>JARQZK010002959.1:325000-437560 GCA_030704885.1 Cynegetis impunctata | reverse complement strand
ACTCCATAGCTCAGTGGTCAGTGCGTTGGACAACTGAACAGAAGGTCGACGGATCGAATCCCGGCCGAACCTACGAATTAATGCGGAGCCACATCTCGGAAGGCAATGGCAAACCACCGAGAAGTATTCTGCCTTGTAAAGCCTCTCTATAAAGACGTTCGGAACCGTCGTAAAACTGTAGGTCCCTTCTATTCGTATATCGATGTATCATGCACAGCACGAATAGTTGTAGAGAGGTCGCCTACGCCCGAAACCGGGTAAGGTAGTGAAAGGTGAAGAGGAAAGGGTACGAGGGGTGAATCACTCCGTCAGGAATGTCTGGAGGCATGTGATTATATCAAAGGTCTTGCAACTATGTTAAAGGAAGTGTAACTTGAGCCACAGCTACAAGAGTACAGATAGGCGGTTAGATAATTTCCTTGAATATATAAATACTTTCTACAACTCGATTCAATTTACAAAAGAAGTGGAAAACGAAAACGGTACCTTGAATTTCTTAGACGTTCAGATTGCTAGGAATTTGAATTCTCTTACTTTCAACATTTATAGAAAACCAACCTTCACAGATACTTTAATTTACAGCGACATTAACCAACACATTAAAATAAAACTGAGTGCTTTTCATTCGTTCATACATAGGTTGTCCTCTATTCCATTATCGGAAACAAATTTTCAAACCGAAGTTAATACAATTAAATTATTAGCCACCAATAACGGTTACAATGAAAGTATTATCGCTAAGCTCATTGGGAAAAAACGAATAAAGAATCTGTTGCATTCGATGTACCCCATGCAAACTATTAATGAAGAACAAAAATACTTCCCAATAAATTATGCGCCGAATTTGAGTAGCAAAATTTGTAATAGACTATCAAAAAATAACGTTAAAACAATTTGTACAAATAAAAAAAACTTGAAGTCATTCTTGGTCAATAATAAAGAAAAATTGGACATCGGAGAAAACAGTAGTGTTTACAAAATATTTTTCGACGAATGTCCTGCTTTCTATATTGGACAAACAGGACGGTATATAAACATTCGTGTTTGAAGAACATAAAAAGTCAATTTTACAAAATAAAAATACCACTGACTTCTCCCAACATTGTATAAAATCTAATTATTTCCTGGATTTCAACAAAATCCAATTGTTACATTCAGGCAACAAAGGAAAGCGCCTTGATCTTCTTGAAATTCTGGAGATAAAATCCGCCCATAATAGTAAATAACCCCTTGTGAACTAACAAATTGATTTTCAGGTATCACCTTTGCTTTTGTCTGTTTTATGAAATAAGATGTAATACTCTCCTGTAGCCAGTCTTGATAATGAGTTCATAACTCGAAACATGTCGACTATCCTTTACTGCTAAATGCAGTATCTAAATATTTTAATATAGTGAAACTGAAGCCAAAGTGTTTTATTTTAAACTTTATTCTTTATGATGTTTCACCAAGTGATGTGCGAGAATTCAATCTCAGAGTACTTTGAGTTGTATGAAAATAAAACAGCATACTGACTGAGAAACCTTCATTTTCCACAATATCTTCCGATTTTAATATTCCTCTGATCAAATATTAGTGATCTAAACATATAGCTGACAGTTTCAGCATCAGCGTCTGCCTAATGCATCTATTTCGAAATGAATTTCGACCTCGTATAAGGCGAATGTCTCATATTTACTGGTATATATCACCTGGGGCTACGCTCCAAGGGTATTAGCAATCCGACTCTGTCTTAGTTCATCGATTCTTCTGCACCGCTACCCTTTACATGATTGGAGGAAAAATAATAAAACTTGAGGCCTACTTCCCCGACCGGTTATAATTGGATAAGGACGTACCCTCGCGACATGACGCGCAACAAATTATTTTTATTTTTATCCGACCTGATATATAGCCGACTCTGGATGATCGCGGCCACATATTAGGGTGTACTACGTTTCTTATTTTCACTGAATAAGTAAGCATTTTGCGTGAGCGGGTTTCGGAATAAACTTCCAGGTTTTGCTGTGATGGTTTTTCTTTGCATAATAGAAAAATTCTCAATTGAATTATTACTCAATATTAAATATAACGAACTTATCTGTTCAGATGAGCCAGTTTCCTCACAGATGAGAAATGATGTAATGAATTATAGCAAGCATTTTTATCCAACATTTGGGCGATGAAATCAAAAATAATAATATCCTTGAATCAATGAAATTTAAGTGTAAATACCGAGGTAAATACTCATATTATCTTTTGAATTATTTTACTTATTTTTAGCTTTTTAAAATGGGTGCGATTAGTAAAGGTTTGGACCTAGGACCAAGATAGTTTTTTCGTTTCATGACTGTTTATAATGCTTGGCACCAAAAACTCAATTTCATATCTCTCTCTCTCTCTCTCTCTCTCTCTCTCTCTATATATATATATATATATATATATATATATATATATATATATATATATATATATATATAGAGAGAGAGAGAGAGCGTTGTTTACACGAAACAGCGCGCAATTTTGTAGCAATAGGGTTGAGAGTTTGTATCTAGGTAGTTTTTTATGATATATTGAATGGGATTGGTTTTGGTTCGAATTGGATGGGGGGTCGATCCCTCGGGGGAGGAAATAAAAAATAAAGGGCATAATTTTGGAGCAATAAGATTGAAAGTTTGTGAGTAGGTAGTTTCGTATAATATATTGGATAGGATTGGTTTTGGTACAAGTTGCTTGGGGGTTGACCCCTAGGAGAGAAAATTATTCTTGTTTACACGATAAAAGGCGCAATTTTGGGACCATAGGGTTGAATCTTTATATGTAGGTAGTTTGGTATGATATCTTGGATGGTATTTATTTCGATATAAATTGGTTGGGGGTTGACCTCCCGGCGGAGGAAATTAATATTGGTCACACGATAGAGGGCGCAATTTTTGTTTTTAGGATTTGGAGAAAAAATCTTAATTATGAATAGATATTGTAAACTGGATACGTTTTCAAAACCTGCTTTTCTAATGCAGCTCGCTGCGATAGAGTTTTTTTTATTTTACCTTTGAATTTTCGTTTTTAGTTCCGTTCAGCTCGTTTTCTAAAATTCTAGAAACAAATGAGTTTATTCAAGACAATCTGGTTCTTACCAAATGATTTTCATCTTTAGATACATCTGAAATCAGTGTGTTTTGCAAAGTCAATCCGAGAATTTGTCGGAACTTAAGTCCATAAGTTTTTGCGAATGTATAGAGATATTTCGTAGAATAACTGATGCACCTGATTGCCCTTTAGTGCACTTTGAAATTTCAAATTTGATACGTAGATCTACAAAGGAGTGGCAACTGCAATACAAGTATTAATTCAAATCGATGTTCTTTTCAGAAAACTTCATGTTGAATGAAATATTCAGGTGAAAAGTTTCATCATGAAGATCGTGTATACTAAACGAAGATGATTACTACAGTAACAACTTCATAAGATAAACTAGGGAAAGAAGCTAAGCTAACTAGTAACGTTGAAAGTCTGTCTCCAACGAACTACAGTGTCAACAAAATGGAACCTGTATCGTCACGCCCGATCTTACTGACTCTATAAGCCCAACTGCTCGAATAAAACTTCGTGCCTTTGATTTGCGGGGAAAATATGCTAATAAACCGACACCCCGGCACGACAGCCAGACCTGCATAACAAATTTCCACCCCGAGAAACATGCAGCTTCAAATATTGTCTTCACTTTATTAGGGTAACCGGGATCGTTATCCAAGTATCGGAAACGAAACATATTCTCGTGATTTTGGAGGGTGGAATTCGGTCCAACTGTCTCAGTGTTACCGGGACTTTTTACTGTCGTCGGTTTATTACATAAACAAGGATAAAAATTAAACTTGAGGGTAGAAAATTTATGTCAGGTGAAGTGCTCTCATATTGATTTTAAGTATTTATCTGCCTCACGCAAAGTACTAACATGAAAACTGTTATTTTCATGGGGATAAACATAATATGATATACTCTCAATAGACCATTTTAGGTCACGTGACTTTGACAGCTCCTCTATGTTCACTTGGTGGGCAGATAAACTTTATTGTGTCATTACTGTCATTTGATACTCATTATTGATAAATGCATTTGTTTGTTTTTTTTGAGTTTTATAGTATTTCAGAGTGAAAATTCAACAAATTCTTGAGTTTTGTCTCGTAGTGAATATTATTCAACTCTTACCGATGATGTGAAAGCCCGCTACGACAAGAAATCGGAGATAATAGACGATATAGACCCATATTCATTTGGAGAAGTGAGTTGTCCAAGGATCTGGAAGTAATTCAGTATCTTTGATGGATTTGGTAAATTATATAATCCTTAGTCATAGCTTCTACACTGGACAGCAGCTTAAAACCTACAAATCTTTATTGGCCTACAAATATTATGAGTCCGGGTATGTCCAAGATGTTTTGGCTCGACAAATGAATGATATTGCCTACATTGTTGTTGGAAAGGTAGGCATAGCAAACAATTTTATTATTTCTAAATGTTATATTTCACTATTATATTTTTTTATCAATAACTTTCTCATTGTTACAGATTAGACTTTCTCAAAAAGCAAGGTTTGGCTAATCCCGTTATCAGATGGGGTTGTTTCCAGTGAACATTGCACATGTATGGCAGGTTTGGGGGAAGTTTGTAGTAATGTGACAGCATTGTTGTTTTGTTTACAAGCTTGTCCAGCTGAAAACGAAAATGAATCTGTTTCCTGCACACAAAGGCTTGCACAGTGGCCTGTACCTTCTACGAAATCCATTGACTTGATTAAATAATTTAGTTTATTGTCAAAAATTAATAAATAATTTTACATTAACTGTTTTTAATTTGTCAACAACATTACATAGGGTTGAAAATAATCAATATCTGTTTTTAAATAGCTTTATTATCTCCAAGAAAATACAAACTGATCATAAATTAGAAGTCACCTTACTCTAAACAATTGATTAACTATTTCAATCTTTGGCACGCTTATTGTGATAAATCCTGAAACAAGAATATGTGTTATTTGATCATGAACATAAATAACCACTTACTAATCTTTTTGAATCGTTCATCTGACCTCACTGTACTTCTTTCGTGTCGATTCAGGGACGGTACATCTTTTTTTTCACCAACTATATAAGTATCCCATGTTTTGAGTGGGTACCCAATCTGGGTTATTCTTATTCTCTAGTAGGGCTGGTTGTCCTAAATATATAAGAGCATTACTTTCATTTAGCTTTTAGCATCATTGTTTTGTTGTTCTTTTTGTACCTTTTTTTAGGATATTATTTTGAAAAATCAAGGAACCAAACTCAATTATAATCAAAATACTCACCCAATAGGAAATGTCTTGAACAAATTCTAGCATTTCTCAGCATACTTTCGCTCAGAGGACCCCTTTTTAAAGCCCTAACCCATAAGTCACGTCGTTGTTTTGACAAGGCATTTAAATAGTCTCCACGGTTTTTCAGCGCGGTGGGAATCCTGAAGAATCGAACTCATTGAACACTGGTCTCTTTCCGATCTCATTGAACACTTAACAACACAACAAAACATTGGCATTTTAATAATATATTGCAAACTCCGTAACGGCTTTTACACTGTTAGCATAGGACGAAATGTTTGTCTGCCCACCAAGTGAACATGGCGGATTTGTTTTGACAGTTGTGACGTCATCCTAAAATGATCTATAATCATTATTTTTTCAGCTGCGTTCTGAGCAAAAGGATTAAAAGTTTGCACGTTGGTGGTTTCGTGGTTTCGTATGATATCTTGGATAAGATTGGTTTTGGTGAGAATTAGTAGGGGGGTTGACCTCCGCGGGAAGGAAATAAATCTTGTTTAAACGATAGGGGCACAATTTTGAAAGAGTAGGGTTAAAAGTTTGTAAGTAGGCAGTTCCGTATGATATCTTGGAAGGATTTGTTTTTGTACGAATTGGTTGGGGTTTGACCCTCCGGGGAGGAAATAAATCTTGTTTACACGATAGAGGGAACAGTTTTTGTGCAATAGGGTTGAAAGTTTGTAGGTATTTAGTTTTTCATGTCGTCTTGAATGGGATTGGTACGAAATCGGTTACGGGGTTGAACCACAGGGGGGGAAATAGATCTTTTTTTGCAAGATTAAGGTATGTAAGTTGGTGATGGAAATGGATAAAGACTGGTTTGAATTTGAGAAAAAAATCTGAATACGTTATGAAAACCTGCTCCTCCAATGCAGCTTGCTGCGATAGAGTTTTTTGTTTTCAGTTGCGTTTTTCGTTTCTATACAGGAACATTGAATTCACATAGACAAGTGATGGTTCTTTAGTAGAGTACATGTATTTGATATCAGTTGAACAAACTATTTTTTCGAAGGTTTAAACATCTTGTGTGTTCTACTTTCGATTAACTGAATCAAGTGTGGATATTTAAATATTTTGGATTGATTGGGTCGATACTTAATAAACATATTAAAACAATGGTTAAAAATAACAATTTACACATTTATTATAAAAAATATGATAGATAAAAAGTTTTTCAAAAATGCGATTAACCAGGTGTACCCCCTTACTAAAAATAAAATCAAATATAACAGCCTCACTTTCATCGGCAATTCAAGAAAAAAAACTTAAATCTCTCTTATCTAAGCACAACATTAACATTGCTTATCGTACCGGTAATAATTTAGGAAATCATATAAAAAATAATAAATCCAAAGTTCATAAAGATAATAAATCAGGAGTTTATAAAATCAGTTGTGGCGATTGTGATAAGTTTTATATTGGTAACTTTCAGAAGTTTTCAAACTAGAATTTCAGAACACAAACGTAGCTTTGTTAATCAGAAGTCGGATTCACATTATGCAAACCATTCAATCCAAGAAAATCACACATTCAATTTCGATTTTAAAATATTAAATACTGAAAGTAAGGGAATTAAACTTAATATTTTAGAATCATTACAGATAAATAAATACAAGCATTCCGGTCTCCTATTGAATAGCCAAATCGATCATACTTCAAGCCCCCTTCTTAATCTTTTCAAAATTACCGAACTACCTGACTAGCAGTTCAGAATTGGTTTTTCCTTTTCTAATAATTATTTGTAACCATCTTTGTATTTACCCCTTCTACATAATTTGTCATTTCTTGTTTTCGATATAACAGAGAATCATAGTTAGTTTGCCATTAGCATCTGAAGAAGGTGAAGTTCTACCGAAACGTGCGTCATGCGTTATTTTTTATAATAAATGTGTAAATTGTTATTTGTAACCATTGTTTTAATATATTTAAATATGATAAGGTGAATAAAACTTAATTTTCTGATTTTCGGTATATTTTGTTAACATAACAACTGTTTCGCCAAACACAATGACTTCATCAAATGAGTAATTCGAACTTACTTTATAAATGGAATATCCTACGAATCTAGAATGGGAAATACAAAACGGGATAGGAAAACCTAAACGTGATCTATTGGTACGTAGATGAAAGTATAAAAGAGCGGTTTTATCTTTACAATTTCTAATATATTTGTAAACATATCAGAAATCCTACAAAAAACTACTCCTCATAATAAATCAGGTATTTATAAGCTAACTTGTGGTTCATGGCCTATGGTATGTGTTGGTCAAACCTGAAAAAACAGATTCGACATATCCATGACACTTGCTGTTACATAATCATTAATTCAATTACGAATTTAAAATATTACATACAGAAAAGGAAGGCTATAAACTAACTATACACCTGCTGTTATGCTGTTACATAATCATTTTTTTTTTTTTTAACTCGAGGGACCTACAGTTTCACGCCGGTTCCGAACGGCCAATGGGCTTGACTCTAAGTCATTACCCAACAACATATCAAATTTTTGAACCACTAAATTTCATACATACACAACACCCAAGAGCAAGGTGGGACTCGAACCCACGATCCTCGGTTTGCAAGCGATAACACCTTACCGCTGGGCTACCGAGGCCTCTACATAATCATTAATTCAATTACGAATTTAAAATATTACATACAGAAAAGAAAGGCCATGAACTAACTATACCTGGCCACGCGTTTCTGTGGTTCTGTCTAGTTAGAAGAGAAAGAAAAAAGTTGAATAATCAATATATATTTTAATTGCTGCAGTAGGTACTAAAAAAAAACATATAATGAAGGATTTTGAAAACAAACAAAAAATAGAGGTAGTGTGGGACATTATATATATATATATATATATATATATATATATATATATATATATATATATATATATATATATTTATATATATATATATATATATATATATATATATATATATAATTAATACAAGGAGTATTGCCGTAACTTCTAACTTATAAAAGGTTATATTGGGCACTCGGCAAAAGGAGGCTAGATTTAAATCAAACAACCATTGGTCATGAACATCTATATTTCGGTCCTTAGTTTGGGACCTTCATCAGGATGCTGGAAGTCAAAAAGCTCACATAGTAACACACAAATCAACTAAAACGCAAGCAGTGGAAAAGCCACACAAAACTACAATTATAAAGTTACTTACATGTGACAAGTTGTGAAAATAGAGCGGCGAAAAACGAATGACACAGAGGGAGCATTCAAAAATTATTTAAAATCAAACAAAAGCATAATGATGACAAGTATAAAAGGAGATATTAAATCTCTGGAACATGATTATCAACTAAAAATTAACATCAAAAAGTTAACATCAAAAAGGACCGGCTACAACATGGCCAAGTCAGGTTATGCAGTAATTGACAATTAATGAAAATGGATATATATATATATATATATATATATATATATATATATATATATATACCCTAACGACACAAGTACATTCCCTGTATATCTCAGGGACGTCCTTCATTTGCTACTAGGACGTCCCTGGGATATCCTTTCTCGGGACATTGTACCTACTAGGGACGTCCCAGGGACATCTACTTTCCACCGAAAAGGACACCCATGGGATGTCCTTGTGGTATGTCCCAGGGATATCCCGAAGATATATATAAGGTACATGCCCTGGACGTCCTGCCATTTCCATATTCATATAATTTGAAGAATTTTATGGAAAATTTGGAGAAAAAAAATTCAAAGATTCTCATCACAAAACAAGTTTAATTCATAAAAGTATGTAATCTTGTGTTAAAATATGATAATTACAGAAAACGACAAACAAAAACTCATTCTTTATACAATATATATATATATATATATTTAATTAATAAGTATTATCACGACCTATTGATACAAAATAGAGTTTGAATCACGGGAATATTCGGTCTATTGAGTGAAATATATGTTTATAAACTCATTTATTCAAAAAATTCCTCAATATTTCAACACTTTTTTTGTGTCTTCTTAAGTTGAAGGAGACAAAAAAAAAGTGTTGAAATATTGAGGAATTTTTTGAATAAATGAGTTTATAAACATATATTTCACTCAATAGACCGAATATTCCCGTGATTCAAACTCTATTATATATATATATATATATATATATATATAAATATATAAATATATATATATATATATATATGATAATTCAACAAAATAATAGAAGAAAAATTAAGAAACCTACAAACAAAAACTCATTCTAAATATAAATTCATATGATAAATAAATGAAAGAAACTTAATAAATTAATCAGTTTTAAATTATACATATATATTTTAGGGTGACAGTACATTTGTTGCAGCCATTACTGCATCATCTTTTTCTCTGTGGCTTCTCTCCTTGGCCCTTAATGAATAAACTATAAACATAATATTCAGAATGGGTTAACCATGTATTACTGCATCAATTATTTGATTCAAAAGAGTACATTCAATATTATACCAACCTTAAATTCAATTGTTCAACTACACCTTATATAACTACACCTTATATCAACTGATAAGATCCTTCAAATGCTCACGAAAATGGCTAATCACAAACAATGAGAATGCAGAATGCCGTTGATCTTCTAACAAAGAAAACAAACTTGCGCATTAGGTATATTATGAGGTTAATTCACATTGTTGACAGAACACCGAATAATTCAATCAATGTTGCCGAAAGGAATAATTTTCTACTTGTGAAATGGCCACTTCCCAGAAATGTATGAAATATATTTCATTTTTCTCCATAATTATTTTCCACAGGAAAAACAAACACTTCCAACATTTCGACGAGTTTCGATTGTTGATTCTTATTATATATGTGAGTGGATATCGAAAATTCCAGGGACATGAATGGGATATCCTATGGATATTCCAGATGGGATGTCCTCTGGACAAATTATGCGGGACATCCCCTGGATATCCCAATCATGTCCTTGTACCGCGGTACATCAAAAGGACATACCTAGGACATCCCTGTGTTGTTAGGGATATATATATATATATATATATATATATATATATATATATATATATATATATATATATATATATATATATATATATATACATATCCAATAGCAGACACAATATAACAACTTGACAAAGTTTAAGAGTAATATAATGAAAAAACGTTTAAAGAAATATGAGGGTAATAAAATTTAGTCAAATAAGTTATACCTATATGACTTTTATACGATAAGTTAAAGGCATCAGTAGTTAGTTATATAATATAAAACTTCTAAGCGTTCGATTTCAATAAATTAATTATTCAAAATATATTCCAAGAAGTTATCAAGGAACAATCGACAAACTTCAATGAAATGTGGAAATCAGTGAAACCTGAATCGGAATTTTAATAATTAAAAAATTAATTCAGGAACGAGTATCGGAAAATAGGTTAATTATTCAATGAAAGAACGAAGCTTTTAAGCGGAGTTTTCGAAGTTCCCCAAAAACTTAAACTTGAACACGTTGTGATAAAATCACCAAGAGCTAGCCTTAGGCTTCTTCGCCCTACAAGAAAATTTATTGGAAGTTTTTGTCAACTATCTTATAAATTACGATTTTGCGAAGAGACGATGAGTAACAAGACTGAATATTTCAAACTTTCTTTACTCAAATTCTAGTGAAGTCCAGAAAAACAAAACAAAATTTTCTGGTGTCTGATGCGAGCGTTGTCTTTATGTGCTTTGGTAGGCTTTTAAGTGCATACTCTATCTTATATATTTTTTACTCTTTTGATTTCTATTTTCACTTCAGAGTCTATCTTTCTGTTATAGTTCAAAATTCTATGAAAAGAAACATATTTTTTGAATTAGGTTAGGTTAATTTTGATGAGGTTAGGTCAACTCAAGTCATATGGGGATAATTGTATCTATATAATACGAATTTTAGTCTGTCCTCTGTCGTAAGAAAAAATTTATAATTTTAATATAACCTACCCGTCATTTTAAAATGACCTTTTTTAACTTTCAACAGTTGTTTAAACCTCCTTTCTAGTAACATTGTATATAAATACAATGAATTCTGCTTTGAAAATTATATTAAACAATACCCATTTTGGACCGGTAAATATATATATATATATATATATATATATATATATATATATATATATATATATATATATATATATATATATACAGATATGTATATAGATATATATATATATATATATATATATATATATATATTAATTATAGCTATATAGGGTATTCGGCAAGGAGTTATGATCTAAACAACCAAATTTGTCTCAGTCGATTGTCAGTTGTAAATTGCAGGAACTAGAGTTCAAAGAAACTGTTGTATACATGTAATTTTGTTGTTTTTTATATATATAGGACGAACTGTTTCGGTGTAACATTCTTTGTCATTCTTTTTAAATTGTAGATGTCCTGAGGAACACTCAATAAAGAGTCGAAACGTCGACTGAGACAAATTTGGTTGTTTAGATCATAACTCCTTGCCGAATACCCAGCTATAATTAATATATTTTTTAAAAACCATCGGCAGTTATTTACTTAATTGAATATATATATATATATATATATATATATATATATATATATATATATATATATATATATATATAATTATTCATTTGAATTGTTGTTGCCTGTGAACTATTTTTAACTTTTTGATAATTATTAGCAATAACAGGCTTGGTGAATCT
This sequence comes from Cynegetis impunctata, assembly GCA_030704885.1. Classification (NCBI taxonomy): domain Eukaryota; kingdom Metazoa; phylum Arthropoda; class Insecta; order Coleoptera; family Coccinellidae; genus Cynegetis; species Cynegetis impunctata. The sequence continues at coordinate 425,522 of JARQZK010002959.1, read as the reverse complement.
CAAAAAAACTCGATTTTATTAAAAAGTTGACGTTTCGCCACGACATTCGTGGCTTTTTCAAAACTTTTGAAAAAGCCACGAATGTCGTGGCGAAACGTCAACTTTTTAATAAAATCGAGTTTTTTTGAGATTCACCAAGATGTATATATATATATATATATATATATATATATATATATATATATAAATATATATATATATATATATATATATATATATATATATATATATGTATATATATATATATATATATATATATATATATAATTATTTTCAAAATCAAAATAATTTGAACCTATTTCGAACATTACGTGGGTAAAGGTAGGTATCTGTGGTTTCCCTTACCATCTAGTAATAACAGATTTGAATGTTAATATTGGACTGAATAGCACGTAATAAATAACAGAGAACGGCCACAGCCGAAAAAAATTTTTGATGAAACAAAGTAGTCTTTTTTAACTATTTAGATTTTTCCGAATCAATAAATGTCAAAGAAATTTCAATATTTCAAAAGTTTTGAAAACGCCACGAATGTCGTGGCGAAACGTAAACTTTTTGATAAAATCGAGTTTTTTGAGATTCATCAAGCCTCTTATTGCTAATAATTATCAAAAAGTTATATGTATATATATATATATATATATATATATATATATATATATATATATATTTATATATATATATAAATATATATATATATATATATTAATATATATATATATATATATATATATATATATATAGAGATATATATATATATATATATATATATATATATATATATATATATATATATCTTCTTCAAGTGCCTTACCCGGTTTATTCGTGTTATGCATGCTACAGTGATACACGAATACACGATACACACAAATTGTAGAATGCAATATCTCTTCTCTAGGTTATAATTCTGAAGAATAGAAAAAATTGTTCTTTGTTTTATTACAAAGACTAGACGCTGTTCCGCTCGGGAATTATCAATTAGTGGAAAGTCAATAGCTGGTTGCTTTCTCAACATCACGACTTACGCCTCTCATATTTCTCATAAAACCGCCCTTTTCCGGGAATCCTCAAAAAAAATTCCAGGAAGCTTTTGTTCCCCGTTGCGCCCTAATAATCTTGAAAGAAAAGTCCCAGTATTCCATCAGATGGGTAATATACTGAGCGCTTGATTGTAGTCGGGATGAGGGAAATCAGAGAGTGTTGTTCACCATCCCTTTCGTGTGCTCTACAATTACGATTTCTCAAAGGAGATGTTTATCCTGAAGTACTGTTACTTTCGGCTCGAATCGGTGGTGTTTTAGACAGATTTACTCTTATTCCGGAGTCATAATTAACTCCCTTAGTTTTTGAAGTCGCTTAATTGAGAACTATAAATTCCGGGTAGTATACAGCAATCGCAAATTTCTTGGTATTCAGCTTTTTTGAATACAAAATAATTCATCATGAATCTGCAGCAGCCTTTTCACTATAAAGAAATACTAGGTGAAATTTGAATATATATATATATATATATATATATATATATATATATATATATATATATATATATATATATATATATATATATATATATATATATATATATATATATATATATATATATATATATATATATAAGAGATAGAGGGATGGTTAAATGGGGGCAAAGTAGCATATTTCAGAGGTCAGTTATATGGATAAGAAAATACTGATCTAGCTCCTTTAGTTCTGGAGTTCGGAATATCGAAAATATCGAATTTTTTTTTGCCTATATCTTTCTATTTAAGGAATATTTTTCAAAACAATTGTCACTTTGCCATTGCAACTTTTTCTAGGCTATCTAAATATCTGAATAAAAATTATATACAGGGTGTCGTATAATTTGGGCCATCCTCAACTTCCAATTTTCAAATACGGACCTGTATTTTTTACGTCATGTTTTATATTGACGTAGTATTTTCATCTGAATTACAGAGTGTTCTGGAAATATTGAACTATTACCAGTAAAATTTCAACATTTTTTTAAAATTGCAGCTCTAATTAAAAAAATATCATAGAATAAGATATGAAATGCCTATGATTTGGAAGATAATCAACATTATTCGACGAAAAATGTCTTCTTCAAGAATTCATCCACATTTCAGTTCACGCAACCCATGATCAATGTACGAAAATGTGAAATGTTTCCCAGTACGTACGTGAATATAATCAATGCCCAAACAAAATAATCTTCCAATGGCAATCTTCATACTCCAGACACCAATTTGGAAATATTTCATTGTTACTCACTTTTCGAACTACCTATATATGTTTCATATTGGCGTTTTATTTTTATATAAATCATAAAGTGTTTTGGGAATATTGAACTAATACTAGTGATATCTCATCATTTTTTAATTCCATAACAACTCTAATTGAATAATATCAGAGAATGAGAGGTGAATCAGACAAATTGATTCCTTAAGAAAAATGAATTTCAGAATTTCCAGATTATCTAGTCTCACTACTTGTTCGAAATAACAATAGAATAAAATCAACATTCCCGAGAAACATTTTATTTCTTTACCATAATGTAGCATTGGAGAATAATTATTGATCCCCATGTCGATTCACCTCAGTAGGTATGAGGAAGATCTGTTGTATGTATTCTGCTGAGAACTAACAAATATAATCTGTCACAAACATAACATTGTATTTGCTCATATAGGTTTTCATATTTTATAACTTATCGCACAAGAACATGTTAAGTTATTATCTAGAATTGAAATAAGTCATTATAAGTGATCATAATCGAAATGAATGGTTGAATTGACGATCTTCTCGTTCCAAACATTTACAGAGTCGTTTTTTTAAGTTATTATTCGCTCGGAAAATATCTCTTCGGCGTAGTGATGCGCAAGCGTTCATGATTTTAATTCTTAAATCTTCAATATTTTCAATTTCGTTTTGATATATTCTATTTTTTAGTGTATCCCATAAAAAAAAGTCAAGCGGAAAGATGAATGATCCTATTATTTCTGTAGAAAACGTTAATCATATATCTCTTTTCTGCTCTATATTTTCAGTACTTACAGATTTTTCATTAAATATCAACGATAATTTCCAAGAAACTGTCAAAATAATGACAAGTGAGGTGAACTAAATATTTATATTCCAAAGCATACTATGAGAATTCAAATAGTTTAATCATAATTGTTGTATATAGCAACAGAATGCCCATTAATTTGCTGAAAAATGTAGGTAGTTCGAAAAGTGAGTATAACTGAAATATTTCCAAATTGGTGTCTCTAATATGAAGATTGCCAGTCGAAATTTTTTTTGTTTGGGCAATGATTATATGCACATACACGTACTAGGAAGAATTTCGCATTTTCGTACATTGATCATGGGTTGCGTGAACCGAAATGTGGATGAATTCTTGAAGAAGACATTCTTCGTCGAATAATGTTGATTATCTTCCAAATCCTAGGCATTTCATATCTTATTCTATGATATTTTTTTAATTAGAGCTGCAATTTTTAAAAAATTCTGAAATTTTACTGGTAATAGTTCAATATTTCCAGAACACTCTATAATTCAGATGAAAATACTACGTCAATATAAAACATGACTCTTGGCATTCGAAAAAATGCAATAAAAAATACAGGTCCGTATTTGAAAATTGAAAGTTGAGGGTGGCCCAATTTATACGACACCCTGAATATAATTTTTATTCAAATATTTAGATAGCCTAGAAAAAGTGGCAATGGCAAAGTGACAATTGTTTTGAAAACAATTCATTAAATAAAAAGATATAGGCAAAAAAAGAATTTCGGAATTTTCGATTTTTCCTATATAACTCCAGAACTAAAGGGGCTAGATCAGATTTTTCTATATAACTGACCTCTGAAATATGCTACTTTGCCCCCATTTAACCATCCCTCTATCTCTTACCGTTTGCATACACTCGAATCTGAATAGCCCTGTATATATATATATATATATATATATATATATATATATATATATATATATAGATATATATATGTAGGGCATAGTCGGACATTCTCTACCCAACTAAAATATTTTAGGTAATGCGGTGTTGCCACTTCTATTAGAAAGTAGTAGCAACTTTGATTTTTCAAATGGAACATTTTTGACATCTCAGAGGTTGCAAATACCTTCAAAAACGATGGAACAATACTATTCAAACGAAATTCTTATGAATTTGTTTATTATTTTTGGTGTGCGTTCGGGAATGAATTGTTACAAAGTATTATCCAAACATTTGAAACTTTGGATCCGAATGAAACCAGATCTGCCACGTCGAAATCAGTCAACGCCCGCATTTTGAAGTGCTTGAAAGTGAACGGTCAGTGCTTTTTTCAAGTTTATCCATTCACATTGAAATTGTTATGAATTCGTATAAATTTCTTGAGGTTCATTGACGGTATTTTACTGATTTTTCACATGTTCTGCTGATAATTTTACAAACTGTCCAAAAATAATAAACAAATTCATAAGAACTTCGTTTGAATAGATTTGTTTCATCGTTTTTGAAGGTATTTGCAACTTCTGAGATGTCAAAAATATCGATATTATTAGTAAATTGTTACAACGTTACTGTCAAATAGTGATCATGGCATGTTTACCAAATACCGAATGAGGACACCATGTACAAAGAACATTTTCACAAATAAATGTTAATGAGTCCGAAACCTGACTAGTTAGGTATAGGTATGATATACATAGATAAAAAGCAAATTCCAGCAGCTTTCCGAATTTTCAATAATATGCAGGCCGTTCCATTTGAAATAATCAACTTTCAGTCACTTTTTCAAGCAAAAAAAATAACTGAATTTTTTTACCACCCTGTATTGAAGTAACGCAGATTAGGCTGAATTATAGAAAGCCCCCAAATATCATCAAACTCCAACCCAAATTTCGATATCATAGTATTTCTCAACTCTAAGATATGAGCGTTTTAATAGGTCTTGATTTCCGAAGAAAAAAAATGAAAATGATTTTTATTTGGAAAACGGTAACATATAGATATAGGGAAATATCATGAAAAGTTATTAGGAAATTGTTGGAGATTCTAAAATGATATAATATGCAGGGTGTTCCATTTGAAATGTCAAAGTTGCGAAAATCAAAGTTGCTACTAAGCTGTACCAATAAAATTAATATTATGAAATAAAACATTTGATATTCTCTAAAAACTGTAATAAGTTCTCGATAAAGATGTTTCGGGAGTTAGTTATTTTGAAAAGTATTACAACTCTGTTATAATATGGTTCAGTAGCGATGACCTTTCGCTGCTTGTGCATCAATATTCAATACGAAACTTTGATGAAGTACGGGAGCCAATATAGACCCGACCTTGATATTGGGGATGAATAATAATGAACATTGCTTTCGATCTTCTCAATAAAATGAATGAATCCAGAGGCCTCGGCAGCCCAGCGGTAAGTTGTATCGCTTGTAAACCGAGGCTTGTGGGTTCGAGTCCCACCTAGCTCTTGGGTGTTGTGTATATCCCATGAAATTTAGAGGTTCTAAATATGATACACTGTTGGGTGATGACTTAGTTTCAAGCCCAAGACAGAATCGAGATGTTCAGTTTTTTTTGAGTGGATCTATACAATCAAGGGTAAATGATGATTGGCGAATATTAGTCAAATAGTATTTCATTTTTCACTTGTATATTATTTGTTGATTTTACCTTAGATACGGTTGCTATGAATACACTCATTATGCCCTAGGGCGTAATGAGCGGGCGTTATGGATCATAACACCCGCTCATTGTACGAGGAGGAATGAAGCAATTTTCATTGATTAAATACTTCATAATCAACTATTCAATCCGTACTTGATAAAAAACTGTTAATTATAGGTGATTTTAATGCACCCTCCGATTCATTTCTATGTTTCTTGTAGGATTGAACATGTTGTTTCCATGGGCGTGGTTCCTATGAACACTAGATAATTCAATTTTCGTAGGGCTAACTTTCCGGTTATATACCAATTGATAGCAGATACCACATGGGATGGGGTTTATGAGCCGAGTCAGAGTATCGATGTGACTTGCGATAAATTTTACGCAATATTGAATGATATATTTTTGCAAACTGTGCCTTATAAAATTAAAAGAAAAAGACGTTTTCCCTCCTGGTTTAATTCGACTATAACTGACAACATATTGAAAAAAGAAACTCTCCTGAGTAACTTCAGGAAGTATGGCAGTGAATTATATTTAACAAGATACAAAAGTTTGAGAAAAGTCATTAAACATGATATTGACTTGGCTTATAAAAACTTCATTCAGAGCTCGGAAAATAAAATCGTACAGGATCCCTCTTCTTTTTGGTCTTTTATCAATGAGAAGAAAGGTATCTCTAGAATCCCAGGTGAGATGAGGGATGGCGTGGTAACATATGATAAACCTGTATCTATCGCGAACGCTTTTGCTGAGTATTTCAGTTCGGTATATGATCATGTTGTGAATCGTGATGCATGTTATGTGAATGATTCTGGCGATCAGGATGCAATATGTATTAATTTGATAACACGAAGTCAGATTATTGTTGCTGCCAAGAAACTCTCTAATAAGTTCACGTCTGGTCCGGATGAAATACCAAGTTTTATTGTAAAGGATTGTATTTATGCACTTTCTAGTCCATCTGTTTTGAAGAAAGGAGATCCTTCTATTGTGAATAACTATAGATCAATTTCTATTTTATCCAATTTTTCTAAAGTTTTTGAAATTGTTATATATAATGTTATTTATCCATCCGTCAGGAACCATATCAAGATTGAGCAGCATGAATTCATGTCAAAGAGATCTTGTACAAGCAATTTAGTAATATTTTCTCAATATGTATTCGAAGTACTCGACTGCGCTGGTCAGGTCGTTGTGATTTACACAGACTTTCAGAAGGCCTTTGACAAGATTGATCATGAGCTCCTCTTATTGAAATTACGCAACAAATTTGGTTTTTCCGATGGCCTTGTTAAACTGTTCCATTCTTACCTGATTAACCGTCGTCAGTTTGTGCGGTTGGAGGGTATAAGGTCGTCTGAGTTTATACCCACGTCTGGGATACCTCAGGGATCGAATCTTGGGCCACTGTTATTTATTCTGTTTGTGAATGATTTAATGGATAATATTGAATCACCTTTGATGTTTGCGGACGATTTGAAGTTATACTATCAGATTCGTGCACCTGACGACTGTGCTCGACTTCAGCTCGCATTAGATTATGTTGTCGGTTGGTGTGAAGATAATTGTTTGAGTTTGAATGTGTCTAAGTGTAATGTTGTGACTTTCACTAGGAAAGTGGATATATTGTGGTCTGATTATTCCGTCGGTGGTCGGGTACTTTCTCGTCTCGATCTTGGTGTGGTGTTTGATCAGAAATTCTCCTTTATTCCACACGTCTCCCAGCTTGTTTCATCTGCCTCGAGAATGTATGGTTTCATTATTCGCAATGGCAAGTATTTCAAGAACTCTTCAACTTTTATAAGTCTTTTTCATTCTCTTATACGTAGCAAGTTGGAATATGGTAGCATGATTTGGCATCCTATTTATTTTTGTCATATAATACCATCTTGAGGCTGTTCAGAGAAGGTTCTTGAAGTTCTTGGTTAGGAGGGAGGACAAAGTTTATCCACCGAGAGGAGTTAGTCATGAAGCATTGTTGAGTCGATTCAATGTAGTTTCATTGCAGGGTAGGAGAGAAATATTATGTCTCAAATTTTTATATAAATTACTGCACAACAGTATTGACTGACAAGAGTGAAGACTCTTGTCTGCTCTGAGATTTCGTGTTCCGAGGCAAGCTTCCCGTAATATGGAACTATTCCACCTAGAGACTCCATGGACGAACTCGTTAATGCAATCTCCCATTTGGTACATGGGGCATACATTCAATTCAGTTGCGAGTGAATGTGACGTTATATTTGATTCACTTGCAGCTATTGTTAGGAGTTATGTACTTAAGTTGAATTTGAATCTAATTCAATTGGATTGCATTAAGTTAAGCTAAGTAGTGGTTCCGTTACATCTTAAATTATTTAATTATTATATTTTTTACTATGTAATTTTCTTTTCTCTTGTTATTGTTCTTGCTACTGATTTAAATAATAAATAAGCTTATTTTTTGTATTAGGTTTAGTTTCAGCTTTCGGGATACTGGTTGATATTACTTTTGCATTGATTTTGTTTTGTTTCATTTTGTTCATATTAGTTTTTTCTTTTTGTCTCTGGCGCTGTGGTTGTATTTATTTTCTATTTAGCTATACTTTAATTAATTTCTGTAATTGGGTTTTATACCTGTTGGAAATAAAGAACTTATTATTATTATTATAAACCTTGTTGTATACGACTCTGGATTTCTCTGGCAATGAATTATTCGCAGCTTTGGCTGCATTTTCTATGATATTCTTGGGTAAATTCATTGTCATTTCCGTTATTTCTATAAGACCACATAAAAAAGGAGCAATGACATTCACTGAATATGATGACAAAAATATTCACTAACGTCCAAATATCAACAAATGACATGCCTACTATGGGAAGGAAAATGGAAAGTATAGGAGCAATGAACTGATTTTAAAATCGATTTTTCATTATAATAAAATAATTTTTTTGTGAAAAATAAAATCTTGTATGCACCACGTGAGTTACTAGATCCTAACGCCCATCAGGCAACATTCATCTCTCGGGCCAAAGGCCCTCGGGCCGAATGTTACCCTCCGGGCGTTAGGATCTATATAACGCACTTGGTACATAAATAACTTTTAAGAATACTGACAATTGATTCATCAAAGACAAATGTGATTTCAGAACAACCGAAATAGAATTTCGTTCTTAAAATTCTGAACGACTCTCAAGTAATATTGTTTTTTCCTCATATTAGCGAATGTATACAAAATGATGAGGAAATTAAAGCATAAATTTGAAAATCTACCAGATATAATATATGGGTATAATTGTTGGAACTCAATATGCCTCTATTCATTAAACACCAATATGCTTCCTACTACTAAAGACTTAGAATAATATTTCATAATCTTCAATATTTTTTATTTTTTCAAAACTACTGCCAAGACTTATTTCAAGATATTCAGTACTATATTCTGAAAACTCTTATCTGGGTGTTCCCTTTAATCGTTTATAATTTATAATTCAAAATTTCTTTCAGTTGATTGCCTCCATAAACTATATTTATTTAGAAGGTAGTATTGCAAAATATGCCTCATCTGTTTTTATTCTCTCTGTCTAATCTTTTAGTATATAATACGTTGAGCTCTTATTTCATATTTTGAATAACGTGACCATTCCCCCTCCCATAAATACTGTGGAGGAAACAGGGAAAATGAGGCAGTGAAGAAAATAACACCGGAGATCCTGCACGTATCTACAGTAATTATACCTCGTGTACCTTAAAAATTATATCCCTCATTAGTATACCTAATTGTTTACGAATTTTTGTAAAGAAGTTTATTTTCGGCTATTTATTAATTCCAAAATAATCACCTTATCTTCCTTAACGGTAGATTCGGAACAGTTCGTAAGAAAAATTGCGAACTGTGTACACTCTGATATACAAGATCGATAATATTGTTTTTGGCACATTCTGTACCCATGTAAATTAATATGAATCTTACTAACTTAAAATTAACCTTTCAATAAGAGAATTTTTGTGTACCTACAAATCCTCGAATTTCTGTAATCAACTTTCTGAAAAATTTGTTTTAATTTTATTTTTCGCAAACTGTTCTAACCTTGCGATAAGAATGTAAGATTTCATTTATATTTCGAGCAGACACAGAAAAATGATAGTGAAGATAAGTCTTCAGTTGATATCTTTTTCTTGTCAATTACTCTGACGGTTCAAAAGTGCAACTACTCGCCATTTTCGAAATATTCTTGAATATTGGATGTGGTTAATATTCAAATCGTGTCCTCACACACTTCGAAAATATCACCAATATAAATTAAGAACATTAGTGGTCCCAGGACAGTACCCTGGGGAACCCCTATTTCAATCCTCTTAGATAGACTAGTGACTCTATATATATATATATATATATATATATATATATATATATATATATATATATATATATATATATATATATATATATATATATATATATATATTATATATATATATATATATATATATATATATATATAATCTCTTGACAATTATTAGCAAGAACAGGCTTGTTGAATCTTAAAATATATATATATATATATATATATATATATATATATATATATAATATATATCTTAAAATATATATATATATAGATATATATATATATATATATATATATATATATATATCTTAAAATATATATATATATATATATATATATATATATATATATATATATATATATATATATATATATATATATAAATATATAAATATATATATATATATAGCAATAATAGGCTTGTTGAATCTTTAAAAACTCGTTTTTAATAAAAAGTTGACGTTTAGCCACGACATTCGTGGCATTATCAAAACTTTTCAACGTCAAATTTTTAATAAAATCGAGTTTTTTAAGATTCAACAAGCCTGTTATTGCTAATAATTATCAAGAGATTATATATATATATAGGTATATATATATATATATATATATATATATATATATATATATATATATATATATATAAATATATATAACCACTTAATTGAGTTGATACTTCATGAAAATCCATGGCTATAATGAAAATAAAACTTGGGTTTTTTATTTTTATATTTTGTTAAACACAACAATCGTTTCGCCAAACACAGTGGATTCTTCAGATGAGTAATTCAAACTGAATTACTCAACTTGAATTACTCATCTGAAGTAGCCACTTCAGATGAGTAATAACATTAAATCAATCACTTTCGTGATTGATTTAATGTTAATTTTGTAATTGCTGCCCTGCAGAAATCAATAAACGTTGATGAAAGCTCGGACATTGTCTAAAGATTCCTTCATATAAAAAAAGGCTGAACTACCCCATTGATATTCATTTGGATATATACATATATACATATATACATATATATATATATATATATATATATATATATATATATATATATATATATATATATATATATATATATATATATATATATATTTTATTTTTTTTTAACAAAATAAAATATTTTTAAGAAAAGTTGTCCGTATATTTGAAAAACCCCACATGTCCACCGCCATTTTAATTTTTTTGTCGCAAGACCAAAACATTTTTGTTCTCGATTTTGCTAAAAACTTCACAGCAAGTATCTATACTTTATAATAAAAGTCTCGTTTTTATATATGTTCAAGTCATTTCTAAATAAAACAGTTTTTTTCGATTTTCTCAAAATAATAATCTTTGGACATGTGGGCTTTCTCAAATAAGTGATTCAATTATGTTATGATATGTTTTCATCATGACAGATTATTATATTTTAATATGGTTGAAAATGACAACTGCAATTTAGCGTATGATTCGCAAAAAAAAGTAAATATCAACAGATTGAGCGTTATAGTATATTTTTTTATTAGGAGTAAAAGTGATACTTTTTGTGGTGAGTCTAAATGTTTTTTAGACAAGCCAAAAATTTCAGACGAGCCACAAAAAGTGCTTTTCTCCGAATAAAACATACGATTTTTTCCGCAAACGGTGTTCAAGCGATAAAATTGAGATAATATATTTTCTTCAAGCGTATAATAATATTTATATTATTTTCGATAACACAGATCGTAGAAATAACCTATTCTTTTACTAGTAAAATAATGAACGCTCATTATTGTACTAGTAATAAAATAATGAGAAATGATAGCAACGTCTTATTATGGGCGTTGTAACCTAGTAGGTAGAAACTGTCATGTAGGTAGGAACTGTCATTTAATTTTTATTTAATTTGATGTTTGTCAGTATTGATAAGTGTGAGATATAAACAATGTATTCAATTTTTTCAATTTACGCTTGAAGAAGAAATAGTATATGTCACTCGGAGCAGAAGACCCTTTATATGTTTTGCCCATCAGTTTGCACAGCCTGGGTTTTGTAGATGTCAAGGCAACACAAATTTGACAATTCAACAAAATATTTATCAGAAACATTTAAAGCCACTTATTTACGCATTATAGGACTGTGCGTTTTTGGTTAGTACCCGAGTATTAAGAAATAACTTGTTGTAGTAAAATATATAAAATTTTTTCCGCATACGTCAAAAAATGACGACTTGTTTAACCTCAGTTCTCAATGTTGAAATTTGATTTCACAGACGTCCTTTTGTTTTTACTTTTTTGTCCGGCTGTGAGCGAACAAAAAGTACACTTTTTTGTACTCTGACGTCAAAATCAAGAACGTCGGGCGGCGTACAGTTGGGTTCCGAATCCGACATAATGTAATCTGTGAGGAAAATTTTATATATTTTAATACAAAAAGTCATTTCTTGATACTCGGGTAGGGGAGACCGGGCACAAAAGTAACATTTTGTACTTTCGCCTTGGTTTTTTGTTAGGTGTTATTATTTCGGTGAATTTGATATAGCCATACATAAATTCCGTTTATGTTATATATACATTACCATCTTAAATTACCTTATTATTGTGTATTTTGCATGAATCACAGAAACTTCAAAAACATTTGTCATTTGTTACTTTCGACCACGTTGGCGGGCCGAAAGTAACACGTTGTGGGTCGAAAGTAACAGGGCAAAGGGGTTTGTAATGAATATATGACATATTTAATCAAACAAATATTTATTGGAAAATTCAGTGTCAGTCTTCTCTATTCAGACTCGCAATTATGGCACACATAATTCATTGACGCATTCAGTATCTATGAGACCACATTTTGCATTCGAAACAATTTAAACTTTGCTCATTCAGTCGACTATTGCTAAAATTTTCTAAACAAACGAGGTAGAAGCAATCTTCGTCGTCAAATTTATTTTCCTTGTCTACAACTGCGCTAGTATTTCTAGCTTAATTTTTTTATATACACTCAAAAAAATATTGTTCATAATATTAATGAACAGCGTTCATCATTCCCATTTTCATTGTCCTAATGATTTTTTCATTGATATAATGCACAAAATTATTTGAAGAAATTTCAGCATTCATGTAAGTAATGAACGGCCGTTCATCAATAACATGAATACTGTTCGTGATTACAATGCATATCATGCATTAATATTAGGAACACTTTCATTGAAAATGCTTTTCGCCAAAATTCGAGTTCATATTATTGATGAATTTTTACATTAATCCAATGATAATTTTTAATAGAAAATAATGATTGCGGTTCATTGAATCAATGTACAATACATTAATATAACGAATGAAACGTAAAATAATGATTGAATTCATTAATACAATGAACAGTTCATTGGCGAAATATCGCTAGTCGGTGATACACTTGCGCAACATCTTTTCTACCCCAAATTCGGTTCGGTCAATCAAAATACTGGCGACAATTTCATTGCATAGTTTATGTTGATAAATAAAAGACGGCTTAATGTTTTGTGATTATTTTATGAATTCAGCTCTAAGGATAACTGTGATTGCATTGTGTTTGTGCGGTATTTACAGGTAAGTAGGTATATATATGACTTCATTATTATGCCGGTCAAAAAAGCGTTTGATTTTAGGTAAGAGCAGTATAGTCCTGCAGTTTCAGATTCATTAACTTGATTAATGGTAGTTTTTGCATATTTTTTTAGTTTAAAACAAAATATTTTGAACAGTATCTACCTACACAATAATTATAAAACTGCTACTTTTTGCAAATTCATTTAATTGAAAAAAGTCTTTTGAAGAGTATCTACCTACATTATAATTATAAAAATGTTGTGCTTTTCATGTAGAGGTTGAAGTCCTTTGATAGTACTGCCGCCATATTTGATAAGTGGCCATTCTATAAGATTCCCTCTGGCTATAGACTGGTAATAATATTTACCATGGGCAATTCTTATAATCAGAAATAATCAGTTTTGGTCGTTTGCATGTCATTATGCAATCCAATTATAATACGTATCAGTGCGTATTAAAGAATCAAATGATTTAAATGAGTTGATATTTTTTACAAAAATTAAAATAACTAGTAGTCCAGTCAATGACCATTTTCCCGTGTATTTATCCCATACAGCACCGATTTTCATAAAAAATTGGGTTTAGGTTCTACATACCATCTATTTCAAAGTCTACCCTGTGCCAGGGGTTGCTTTTTCCCTGGGCGTGGATGCCACCCCTTCTTGGGGGTGAAAATTTTTTCATTGAAAATAAGTACGGAAATCGATACTTTGACTAATTCTAAGCAACTTTTGTTTCATGAAGTTTTTTCTGAAAGTCAATACTTTTCGACATATTCGCGAGTGAAATTTTCAGATTTCAGGCAAAAAAACCACGTTTTCAGATTCTTTTTTGCGAATAACTGGAAAAATAAGCATTTAGTCGAGAAACCTGTAGAGCGCAAAATTATAGCTTATAAAAAAACAAAGAAAATCATGTATTTATAATGTATTCTGACCCAATGCAAATGGAATTATTGCTTGTTGAAAGTTGATTGGTATTTTCAAACTCATGAAACTTTTTTCGAAGTCCTTCAAAAAACCTTCATTTTTATTTCTTATGAAAGTTCCTAGCATCAAAACTAAGCGAGTTATGAAGAGAAAAATGTCTATTCCTATTTATTTGTTGGAAAAAATAGTGAAAATCTCACCCTCTCTTCCGCCCCATAAAAAAAAAATTGTTGCCACTTTACAATTCACTTCATTCATTATTTAAGAATACGTTCTGATTGTTTGACAAAGTACTTACTTTTAAAAAATATTGAGTTTGAAGAGAAAAAAAATTTTTCGTAATTTTGCAAAAAATCGCCTTTTCCTCAAAATAACTCAAAAACTGTTGATGATACGGAAAATTTTGTGGAGTACGAAATTGTAGTTTTTTCTTATTCAAAAATTTTGGCGTTTCATTTTTTTTGTAGGATGAAAATTGAGTAAGATATGGCCTTTTGAAGCTTGAGTGTGTTCGCGCAAAGTACCTTTTTTGAGCCCTTTTAGCAAGAAACTTTTTGAAAATAAAATCTGAAAGAATGTTTCATTTAGATTAGCTCATAGCTTTTAAAAAAACCTACAAAATGCTTTTTTGAAATACTTGATTGCTTGAAAACTAAGCGAGTTATGGGGAAAAAACCAAAAGCACATTTTTGTAGAAATAAGAATATGTATAAATACCAATCAACTTTCAACAAGCAATAATTCCATTTGCATTGGGTTAGAATACACTATAACTAAATGATTTTCTTTGTTTTTTCATAAGCTATAATTTTGCTCTGTACAGGTTTCTCAACTAAATGCTTATTTTTCCAGTTATTCGCAAAAAAGAATCTGAAAACGAAATCGAAAAGTATTGACTTTCAGCAAAAACTTCATAGAACAAAAGTTGCTTGGAATTAGTCAATTCATTGATTTCCGTACGTATTTTTAATGAAAAATTTTTCAATCCCAAGAAGGGGTGGCATCCACCCCCGGAGAAAAAGCAACCTCTGGCAAAGGGTAGTCTTTGAAATAGATGGTAAGTAGAATCTAAATCCAAATTTTCATACAAATCGGTGTTGTATAGAATAAATACACAGTTTACACTTTTTTTACCATCATTGACTGGACTATAGATACTACTAAAAAAATAGGTAGGGGTCGTTACTTTTAGGTACTCTTAAAGTTTATCTAATTATAATCATTGTCTCAAAATAGATATCTAGATTAAGAATTATTCTCAAACAGTTAATAATTCAGTTTGATTCTGTCACTAGATTGATATGGATTTTGATGTCCTCCATGACACCGGAAATGGTCTCGTGTCCAAATGGGATGAAGTAAAGGACGTGTTAAGACAGTATTTGCCGTTGGATAGCAATGTGAAAGACAAGTCTGTCAAGGGACTCTTAGATCACGTAGAAAAAAATGAAGTAACCGAAAGTAAGTTTTTGTCTTACCGTAATACTACTTTTTTTTAACACTTTAGGTGTTTGTTCAATTTCAATTTGCACCCCCTTTTTCTTCTCACTACTGACTCATGCGATTTTTGTTAATCATTATAGGGTTCCTTTCACGTGAGAATGTTGATAAAAAAATTGCTATTCAATATGACAGTATTTTTTGCGATATACTTATATCATCTAACATTTTTTTTTTACAGACAGCCGCAATGCTATCATTTTATGGGCTACACACGGGTTTCTCGTACCCACGAGTAAGAGTGTCACTAAAGACTTGAATGGAAAAAAAAAATTTGACAAAATTCACCATCAAAGATTCGCAAGAATCTTTTATGTTTTTGGGAAGAAGTTACCAGGCCATAGAAGATCATCTGGAATACTTGAGGAGGAAAAACTCTCATATTCAACCATTTTTGTTGTTAGTTGGTGATGACATGACCACAATCACTGAAATTTTTGTATTTTTCGATAACGTTAAATATGTTTTCAAAAACTTCATACGTGCAGTGGATATTTGTTTTAAAATTTTTTATGTTTTCAATTTGAATTTTCCGGAGGCGTCCCTTATGTTCTGGACATTCATTGAAAGTTGTTTTTATGAAATAAAATCGAATAAATCATTCTCGAAAATTCATGTGTTATGTAATTTAATCAAGAAAGATTAAAAACTCTTACAAAAAAATTAGTTTTAATTAACTGTGCCTAACCAATATTTTTTGAGTGATTAATATTGTCCTTGATTGATTTTACAAGAGGAAAAAAACTGATTTTTCTTGTCAAAAGAATTAGTTCACCACGAAAACTTGACATGGGGATTTTCGGTGCTGATAGTGTAGGTATATGAAAATGATGCTCGGACAGGTCGATTTTGTTTCTTGAGCGGCCTGTTCAAATGCTAATAACCTTATTTACTTTGGGTGAGGTTTGAAAAATTCTACCTGAAAAAACGAAATCGACCAATCCGAAAGTTTCTTTAGATCTACGCTATTATTAGGTACCCAAAACCCCCATATCAACTTTCGTTGGGCCAACCTGTATACACATTTTTTAATGAATGTGATTCATTCAACTGAAGAATACGATTCATTCATTCAATGAATTGAAATCATTAAAACAATGAATCATGATGGTTATTGTGTTAAACTTTGGTTCATCAAATCAATGAATCGTATTCATTCATTCAATGAATTGTATTCATCAACTCATGAACCTATATTCATCAAAACAATGAATACAGATCATTTATTCAATGAATCGTATTCATTCATTCAATGAATTGTATTCATCAACTCACGAACCTATATTCATCAAAACAATGAATACAGATCATTTATTCAATGAATCGTTTTCATTCATTCAATGAATTATATTCATCAACTCACGATCCTATATTCATCAAAACAATGAATACAGATCATTCATCCAATGAATAGTATGCATTAAATTAAAGAATGATTTTCATCAACTTATGATTGACATACATTGTCGCAATGTACGAGTTCATTGATATAAGGAAAGAGGTATCAAATCCATTCAATGTACACGTTCATAATATTAATGAAACTGTTCATACATTAATGCAGTCGTGTTCATTGAAACAATGAATTTGTTCATTGGACCAATTTTAATGATTTTATTCATTGAATCAATGAAACCTTTCTTTGTATTCATGCCACTATTTGGTTGAGTGTACCTATATCTATGCAATGTAACATGGCAGACATTCAATTTTATTTGCCATGGCTCTAATTTTTTCACCATCATTAAAATGCTCTCCAGCAGCTTTTCGATAGACTTCCATGTTAGTTGTTATTCGTGCGGTGGTTATTATGCATTGTCGCGGCATTTTGTTGAAATGAACACACAAACATAAAAAGTTTACTTAGAGTAAATCAATACGGGGACAAAAGTAACATGTTACTTATGTACCCATAGGGTTGCGTTACTTTTGTAACCTACAGCATTTTTGTTAGAACATGAAAGATAACCTTTAAACGGAACATGCTAGATAAAAACGAATTTAAGCACTGTAAAATCAATTTACTCGAGTATCAATATGTAAATATTCTGATTAATATGATCCCTTTAATACTACATAAACATTAAATAAGTAAATGTCAAAAAATTTACTTTTGATTTGTGAAATCACGTAGCGTCCTCTCACACGATCTAACAGTGCGTGGCGCGAGCGGCGATTGAATGCAACTGAAGGTGGCGCCACTGGCTATCACCTGACAGCAGCTAAGTGGTGTTTTGACAATTCTTTAAACCTGCAGAGCATTTGTTACTTTCGACCCGCTGTTACTTTTGTACCCGGCGTCCCCTACTTATCAAAAGCGCACAGTCCTATAATGCGTAGATAAGTGACTTTAAATGTTTCTGACAATTATTCTGTTGAATTTTCAAATTTGTGGTGCCTTGACATTTTCAAAACCAGTAAGCAAAGCAATCTAGTTTTACGTTTCTTCACATCTAATCCTTTTTAAAAATATCATCTTAATTATATCGTTTGAACACCGTTTGCGGAAAAAATCGCATGTTTTATTCGGAGAAAACACATTTTGTGGCTCGACTAAAATTGTTTTGCCACAAAAAGTATCACTTTTACTCCTTATAAAACAATATACTATTTCTTATAGATTATAATGTCGGATTCGGAACCCAACTGTTCGCCGCATGAGGTTCTTGAAATTGCCGTGAGCGTACAAAAAAGTGTACTTTTTTGTACGCTCACGGCCGGACAAAAGAGTAGAAACAAAATGACGTCTGTGAAATCAAACTTCAACATTAAGAACTGTGGTTAAAGAGGTCGTCATTTTTTGCAGAAAAAATTCTTTTTTTCTCATTCTGTTTTACTGGAATATAGATGCGTCCAATAAATACGTTGCAACCACAACACCTCATAGTAAATTATATGCTCAACTTGATTACCCATTATATTCTACCAGAAAATGGGGATATGCACAATATATAAAACGATATTATCTATAATGGAGCAGATTTATGAAGCACGTTCTAGGGAATTGTTCCATTTAGTGGTTTCTATTTCATTAAGTACATACATGTGCATTTCAGGTAAATCGAGTTAACCTTTCACCCAAATGTATAGTTATTGTATATTCAGTTAATTTCGAAATTTATAAGTATGAGATACTTTTCCTGTGAACGAATATTTATAGAAGTTGTAGTTTCATTTCATTCCGCATGAAATGTAGAAAATTCAATTTCCTACTCCTCACATTTACATGATGTTCTGAGTGGTCATAATAGTCATTTATGTACCAAGTGCGTTATATAGATCCTAACGCCCGATAGGCGTAAGGATCCAGTAACGCACGTGGTGCATACAAGATTTTATTTTTCACGAAAAAATTATTTTTTTATAATGAAAAAGCGATTTTAAAATCGGTTCATTGCTCCTATACTTTCCATTTTCCTCCCCATAGTAGGTATTTGTTGATATTTTGACGTTTGTGAATATTTTTGTTATCATATTTAGTGAATGTCATTGCTGCTTTCTTCGTGTAGTCTTATAGAGATAATGGAAATGAAAATGAAGTAACCTAAGAATATCATAGAATAAAATGAAGGACACCCTACTGCGTAGCACTAGGAATGATAAAACCCCTCGGCGCATGTGCGTCAATATTTTTTGAATGTACCTATTATATAAATTGAATAACAATGAAAGTCGATTTTACGAATGAAATGAAGGAAAATTGCAATAAATGTATCAATAAGTCGATATTACGAATAAAATCCGTGAAAATTTAGCAAAAAAATTCATTGTTTGACTGTCGAATCCCGGCTCATTTTGCTGCAAATTATGAATCAAATTGATAAGATATCTCTATGGATGGGAAGCAGACACAGACGCAGAATCAAGCTTAAGCTATCAACGTCGCTTGGTTACCGTGGCACACAGAGCACTTCGACGCATGTTTTGAAGGACTTCGTACATATCGACCTTGGCGCATGCTCATGTCGTAATGCCTATCTAAAAAACGCTATAATTTTTTATTCTTCGTTGGGAAAAATTGGGAATTCAAATTCCCTAATGAAATCATATGTGTTTTATCGATATCCGTTGGAATTTTTAAAATCGGACCAGTTACCAACTTTTTGTCGTGAGACTATAACCCCTTTAACTTCGCCTCGGGGTAAAAAGCAGTCAAAACTGCGAATAATTCATTGCCGGAGAAATCCAGAGTCGTATACGACAAGAATTATGAAGTATTCAATCAATGGAAGTTGTTTCATTTCGCCTCATACAATTAGCGGGCGTTATGATCCATAACGCCCGCTCATTACGCCCTAGGGCATAATTAGTGTATTTATAGCAACCGTATCCAAGGCGAAATAAACATATAATATACGAGTGAAAAATTAAATATTTTTTCATAATACTCCAAGATGTTTAATTTTTAGTTATAATTAGAGAAGTTTTCAAACTTGATTTTTGGTTCATGAAATTATTCTTTTAAACATTTTAACGGTACTTGTCGAAGGAAATCTTATTTGATGTGTAAAGGCACACATAGATGCAGTCTTTTGAAAGGTTCATTTTCCATTAGTCAAATTATTTTCCTTGTTTAAATTCGGTTCACCAATTATGCGTTATATTATTCTCTATTTTGAATGTTTGTTATGAATAATAATTATGTAGAGCTAATTCAAAACCATCTGTGATTATTTGAATACTAGTTTGAGTATAATTTGAAAAGTATGTTGAAAACTTTTTAGTTTTGGGTTGACTGGGCCGATACATGATGTAAATTAATGAACTAGTTATTAACGTGACAAGGCCGATATGTAGCAAATAACGGATGAGGTTGGATATTGTAATCCGAGGCGCAGCCGAGGATTATAACTAACCGAATCCGTTATTTGCGTATCGGCCGTGTGTCGTTAAAAATTTTTCGTAATTCCGTTGAAAGATTATATTTTGATTCCGAAGAAAGAAAAAACCCCGTACCTCGCAATTCTAAAGAAAAATCCCAACGTCGTGCACTCTGTTGTCATGGAACAGTTTGACAGTTTTATAAACAACGTCAGTTTTTTGTAATCTCAAGTTCGCTTTAACGACGACCATGGATGAAATTGAGGAACAAAATCAAATTCCTTTAGAAATATTGGGAGAATCATGTGCAGTGCAGCGAGTGTTGATTAACTGCCGAAAATAACTCAAGAGCGATATCAAAAAGAATAGGAACATTTTGAAATGTTGCGTGAAAGCAAGAATGTAAAGGTGGTTAATGAAGATGTATTATTAGCCTATGCGAAATGAAAATCAGAGGTTTATTCTCCCAACTCGCTGTGAACCAAGATTTCAATGTTGTTATTGTAAGCAGAATGATGTTTTGAAATAAATATTTGAGCAAGTGATTTCTTAACGGCCGCCAGCAGTTATGAAATTATAACGGCCGGCGGCCGTTAACACTGACTTTTCAATTGTCATCTGAATACCGTTAAATCAAAATAACAGTATGGGATTACGAAAAAAATTTTTCGTAATCCCGTTGAAGGATTATATTTTGATTCCGAAGAAAGAAAAACCCCGTACCTCGCAATTCTGAAGAAAAATCCCAACGTCGTGCACTCTGTTGTCATGGAACAGTTTGACAGTTTTATAAACAACGTCAGTTTTTTGTGTTCTCAAGTTTGCTTTAACGACGACCATGGATGAAATTGATGAAATTGAGGAACAAAATTAAATTCCTTTAGAAATATTGGGAGAATCATGTGCAGTGCAGCGAGTGTTGATTAACTGCCGAAAATAACTCAAGAGCGATATCAAAAAGAATATGAAAATTTTGAAATGTGGCGTAAAAGCAAGAATGTAAAGGTGGTTAATGAAGATGTATTATTAGCCTATGCGAAATGAAAATCAGAGGTTTATTCTCCCAACTCGCTGTGGACCAAGATTTCGATGTTGTTATTGTAGGCAGAATGATGTTTTGAAATAAATATTTGAACAAGTGATTTCTTAACGGCCGCCGGCCGTTATGAAATTATAACGGCCGGCGGCCGTTAACACTGACTTTTCAATTGTCATCTGAATACCGTTAAATCAAAATAACAGTATGGGATTACGAAAATATTAAAACAATGGTTTTTAAGAACAATTTACACATTTATTGAATAAAATACGCATGGCGCACGTTTCGGTGAAACATCACTTTCTTCAGATGCTGAATACTAGCTAAATATATTTCTCCGTTATATCGAATACAAGAAATAAATAGATGATAAATTGTGTAGAAAGGGTGAATAGAAGGATGGTTCCAAATAATTAGTAAAATAGGAAAAAACATTCTAAACTGGTAGTCAGGAAGTTCGGTAATTTTGAAAAGATTCCGAAGAGGGCTTTTAGTATGATCCATTTGGCCAATCAATAGAAGACCAGAATATTTGTAATGATTCTAGAAAATTCAGTTTAATTTCCTTACTTCAGCATTCAATATTTTAATGTGAAAATTGAATGTGTGATTTTCCTGAATTTAATAGTTTTCATGATGTGAATCCGACTTTCGATTAACAAAGCTACGATTGTGTTCAGTAATTCTGGTCCGAAAGCTTCTGAAAGTTTTTCCAATGTCACATTTATTATAATCACAATTAATTTCATAAAATATTGATTTATTACTCTTGTGAACTTTTGTTCTATTATTTTTGATTTCTTGTAACTATTTAGTTCTACGGACTTAGCGCGACCTCTCATTTCTGGGGCCTTAGTGAACATGCATTGAAGTTATTCGAGATCACTATTAGTTCCTTGCTGTTATTATGGACATGGCCTCTATAATAATAATATATAAATTGCACGTTGTCAAGGAATTATGGGTAAGATGAAATCAATATTCCCTGTGTTGTGTACGTTTTGAATATGCATTAGCATGTATACGACGAAGGATGCATGCGATGAGGTGTGGAAGTTTTATTACCTACCTGGATTAGATTATTTATATATTCTCATCCAAGCTTTCAACCAAATGTAGATACAATTTATGCTTGTCAGTAGATATACATTTCACTGTCGTAAGCACTAGAAAATTCATTAGAAGATGTGTTAACCCACTGGAATAACGAACTTCGGTAGGTTTAGAATGCAACAAAAAATACGTTTTATTACATTAACGATACCAATTTTCACGATTGATTGAATCTTTGCTTGTAACAATTCAAATGTTACGAAATATCAGTGTTATTGGAAAGTACTTCTTAAGAAACGATTTTCATATTCAGCCCGCGATATGAAAATTTTATAAGAAGTGAACGAGCGTTAACTGAAAGTGAAATGTTACGTTCCTTTGCGCAACGCACTAGGCGCACCTTTCACTTATTATACCGCCGTATACACACATCAAAAAAATGTAAGGGTCAGCGATATTTTTAGGGTTTCGTCACTTGGTAATGGGAAATTCAATACATTTTTTGTTACCCACGTAGAACATAATCTTTTGCCACATAATTTATATATAATTTCATACAAACTTTGCAAATCAATTGAAAGCTTTGATCTAACTGAAAAGAGTGAAAAATTCGAATTCAGTGCACTCAGGATTCTAAGCAAAAAAATTGTCACTGGTCAATGTCTAATACAGAGTGTGTCCACCACATTGTTCAAAACTGCCCTACATCGATTTGGTAAGCTGAGAATAAGGTTATCGATGCTTTCCTGATTAATCATCGCATTACATTCTTCAACCAGAGTATGGAACAATTGATTTCGTCTCTGGAAGAGAATGCTACACCTTAAAATTCTTCTGTCAAGCAAATCCCACACATGCTCAATCGGATTCAGGTCTGGCGATTGAGCAGGTCAATCCAAAACATTTATACCACTTTCATCCAAGTAATCTCTTACGATCGCGGCGGTATGAGGGCGCGCATTGTCATGCTTGAAGGTGAAGTTTTCTACTGTAGCTACTTACGGAATGACAAATGGTTTTAATATCAGGTCCCTATATCTAAAAGCATTTACAAACCTCTTCAGCAATACGAGATCGCTACTTCCGCCAATGCTGATACCACCCCAAACCATCACCTTGGTAGCTGTGAACTTCCTGTGCAGTCCTAAAGTTTCCAAACATTTCCAGGTTGTCTCCATACACGAGTACGTCTAGTATCTGGACGTAAACCGAATCTCGATTCATCACTAAACAACACAGGAGTCCATTCTTGCACGCCCCATTCGATGTGATTTCTAGCCCAGACTATTCGGGCCTCGCGATTTCCTCTGCGTGATGGTGGAGCTCTCCATGGACGCCTGGCACGTAAATTGGACTCGTGTTGTCTATTTCTCACAGTTTGGTCACTTATCTGTATATGGTGAGCGCTTCTGAGTTCCAAACTTTGTTGACCTGCCGTGTGGGTTGGATTTCTCAGAACTTGAATTCTCAGAAATCTTTCCTGTGCCACCGTTGTTATTCTGGTACGGCCAGTATGTTGCTCTCTAACATCACCAGTTTGATTATAACGAATCCATAAACGACTTATAGTAGACTGGTTAGTCCCTAATTCATTGGCAACAACCCTCTGCGACATTCCAGCTTGAAGCATTCCAATGGCCCTCAAGTGCGCGTCTCTATGAAGGTGATTAGGTTCCATAATTTAGACAAACAACACTACTCAAAATTTTCAATAATTACCATTGGCTGGTCGGATAACATCTGATTTGATATGATGAATAAAACAAGGAACGACATGAAGAAAATGAATAGTCGTTGGAAAAAAGAGGAACACATGCCATGATGTTCAAAATGATAAAAAAGTATTGTGTAAATAACAAACAAAGATCTGCAACGCGATAATGCCACGTGGATCTCCGAGAATTAACAAACAATCCCAAAATATGCTTGACCCTTAGATATTTTTGATGTGTGTATCTTAGGGTATACCGGCAACAGTTGATGCAAGCGAAGGAATTTATATCTAGTGGTACTTATATTTGTGCACAATAAATAAAATTTTTAAGCGATTGAAGTTAATAAAATATTGAAAGATATAAAAAAAAACTGATTAAAAATATTTGAATGTCAATGAATAACGAAGAAGAAGAGGCATATCATTTCCTGGTTCTCTAGTTGCAGTTTTCAAGTTAAAAATAAAGAAAAAGTTTCTATGATGAGTGAGTCACAAAGAATAATAAATGAATGTATCCTAACATTTTTCATTCGAATGTTTGAGAATGCAGATGAAATGTGTGTTGCATAACTATTTTTGTTGTTAACTGAGAACAACCAGTGAGTACGAACTACATGTTTCGACCTCTTATTCCTCAGAAAGTTATAATTAAAACATCGGATAGCTGATGAGGATATCCTGTCGTCACTGAATCTCATTTTTCTTCCTCAAATTGAGTTTATTACAAACGTAGGTCTAATACCCATTTGAGTCGAGTGTTTTGAATAATATTTGTCAAAATGAGTTGAAAATTGGTAGAAAGCTAGTGAAATATGCCATGATTTGATACGCAAGTCCGTTTGAGGAAGGCATAAATTAATTTTTATTTTTTTTTTGAATTGATGAGGCCGTTACTCGATGAAAATCTATTGTTAACATATTTGAGCAATGAAACTCTGAGTTTAACTATTTTCACATATAATAAAACAACAACAGTTGCACAACGCGTTTCGCTGACACTACAGCTTCTTCAGGTGCAATTTTGAAACTAAAACTGAAATATCTGATGCAAGGTTTGCAAAGTACAATTACAAATTTGGGAAATCTATTCTGGAATTCTAAGAACAAACTACCTTCATTCATTGAAAAGGTTAAGAAGGGGGAAGCTGTTCATAACCAATCGGATGTGAACAGCTCCCCCCTTCTTAACCTAAATGTTTCCTTTGATAATGAAGCTTCAAAGCCTTTATTGTTTTAACCATCAATATGATGAATTTTGTTTGTGGAAAAAAGAGTGAAGATGAGTTTTCCGATGTATCTTCGGGTAAACTTGGCTGGTAGATAATTTTTTTTAATGAATTTTACAATAATACAGGAATATGAGGTGGACACATCTAACACTAGAAAAACCCTCATTTTTATTATCTAAAAACAACGATAATTCTTTAGATTAGTAGAGTTATAAATTCAGTCTATGATTATATCTTTTTATTTAAAATTTCGGTGTGGGTGTTATTAATTCTCCTCCTATTTAACCGAATGACCGATTTTGAAGAATTTTTTTCTATACATAGGATTACTTGGATGGTTCTTAGCATAACTTGGACTCGACAGGTGGAGCTGTTGTTGAGATCCTGTTTTTCTTTATTTTCCAAACAAATTTCTTTGGGTTCTCACATGAAGAAATATAATCACAAACTTTCAGCGTCACTGTACCACTCTTTTTAAATTACATAATTCTTTATATTGATGACTGTATTTGGAGTATTTCAATTATATTGAATGAACGAATGTATTTCAAGGAATATATTATGCTAGCGAGGTATGTGGCAGAACAAAGCCTGCCCACCAGGTCGGAAGGTATTTTGAATATCCTCACTATATCTAAATTTATAGAGAATTCGCCGGTATGCCATGGCAATGAAATTCAGCATGTTTGAGAAATGAAACTCTGAGTTTAACGATTTTCACGTATAATAAAACAACGCAGTTGCACAACACGTTTCGCTGACACGACAGCTTCTTCAGGTATGAATTTCAAACTAAAACTTAAATATCTAATTCAAGGTTTGCAAAGTACCATTATAAAATTGGGAAATCCATTCCTGGGATTCTAAGAACAAACTACCTTTATTCATTGAAAAGGTTAAGAAGGGGGGAGCATCCAATTGGTTGTTAAGTAACTTTTGGCAATTTTTATGCCTATTAATTTCTAAAGTTTTCATAAGATTCAATTTTGAACCTTTTGTTTCGAGATCTAGAATTTAACTCATGTTTCTCTTTTATTGAATGTCTAATATATATTGAATCTTTGTTATGATTTATGTTATTTCGCCTGTGTAATCCTTTTTTTGAAATTTCTATTTGTCCGATTTGATAAAAGAGAACATGACTTCAATTCGGATTTCGAAATTCTGCATCTCGAAACAAAAGGTTCAAAATTGAATCTTATAAAAACTTTAGAAATTAATAGGCATAAAAATTTCATCAGACGTTATGTAGATGATATTTTTTGTATTTGGACCGGTACAGATAGGCAGTTAGATAATTTCCTTAAATATATAAATACTTTCTACAACTCGATTCAATTTACAAAAGAAATAGAAAACGAAAACGGTACCTTGAATTTCTTAGACGTTCAGATTGCTAGGAATTTGAATTCTCTTACTTTCAACATTTATAGAAAACCAACCTTCACAGATACTTTAATTCACAGCGACAGTAACCAACACATTAAAATAAAACTCAGTGCTTTTCATTCGTTCATACATAGGTTGTTCACGATTCCATTATCGGAAACAAATTTTCAAACTGAAGTTAATACAATTAAATTATTAGCCATCAATAACGGTTACAATGAAAGTCTTATCGACAAGCTCATTGGGAAAAAACGAAGAAAGTATCTGTTGCATTCAATATACCCCACGCAAACTATTAATGAAGAACAAAAATACTTCCCAATAAATTATGTGCCTAATTTGAGTAGCAAAATTTGTAACAGACTATCGAAAAATAACGTTAAAACAATTTGTACAAATAAAAGAAACTTGAAGTCATTCTTGGTCAATAATAAAGAAAAATCTAACATCGGAGAAAACAGTGGTATTTACAAAATATTTTGTGACGAATGCCCTGCTTTCTATATTGGACAGACAGGAAGGAATATAAATATTCGTGTTGAAGAACATAAAAAGTCAATTTTACAAAACAAAAATACCACTGGCTTCTCTGAACATTGTATAAAATTCAATCACTTCCTGGATTTCAACAAAACCAAATTGTTACATCCAGGTAACAAGGGTAAACGTCTTGACCTTCTCGAGATTCTCGAAATAAGTTCCGCCCATAATAGTCAATTACCCCTTGTAAACGAACAAATTGATTTTCAGGTATCACCTTTGCGTTTGACTGTTTTATAAATTACGATGCAATACTCTCCTGTAGTCAGTCTTGATAATGAGTTCATAGCTCGAAACATGTCGACTTTTTATTACTGCTAAATACAGTATCTAAATATTTTTTATATTGTGGAACATAAGCCAAGTGTTTTTATTTTAAAGTTTATACTTTATTCTTTATGATGTTTCACCAAGTGATGTGCGAGAATTCAATCTCAGTTATATGTTAAAATCGTTAAACTCATCAGAGTTTCATTTCTCAAACATGTAATAAATTTATTATCTTCGTTTTTGATTTGATAACAGTTACTACGAGGGCTGTAGGAAGCGGTTTGATATTGACATGAAGTAGGAGAAAGTTGGGTTGGCGTGTTGATGAAAATTTTTTTAACGAACTGAACTTTGACCCATTATTTACATCTAATGGGATTTAAAACTGAAGGAGAACTCGAAAAGGAGTGTCCCAAAAACTCCCGAACTTCCTCGCTTCCAAAAAACTTCCCCATTTTCACGTCGTAATTAATTTAACCTGTCAAAAAGTTGAAATTGCCCCTTGTATGGACGTCGGACCGCGCTTAGGGGTCCGTTAAAATGGAAATTTCTGATACATGAGAGTTGTTTCGGATTGTCATCTCTATCCGGCCACAATATTAAATTGTTTCAATAATTCACTCTGTATCGAATTCACGATGCGTGAAAAAAGCACCGAAATGGTATTCATAACTCGGGATGGGTGCTGATCAAAGAGATAAAATACTGTTTTCATTCGCTCGCGCACGTTTAAAAATTATTCGACTTTTTCATTATGAGGACAATGAAGTGGTATTACCATTTTCTGTTCACAGATACGGGTTTGTTATTACAAAAATGAATTTATTAATTTTCAACAAGGATGATATTTTCAAAGGAAAATCCTCTTTGAAATCTTTATTCTTTTGTGAAAATTGAAAAAACTCTATCGCAGCGAGCTGTATTAGAAGAGCAGGGTTTCATAACGTTTCCAGTTTAAAAAATATATTCATTAAAATTATGATTTTTTTTCCAGATTCAAAAAAAAAATGCGCCCTCTAATGAGTAAGCAATATTTATTTTCTCCCCAGAGAATCAACCCCCCAACCAATTCGTACCAAAACTAATCATAAATAAAACTACGTACTTACAAATTTTCAACCCCATTTCTATAAAATTGCGCCCTTTATCGTGTAAACAATATTCATTTCCTCATCCGGGGGGTCAACCCTCCAACCAATTCATATAGAAATAAATACCATCCAAGATATCGTACGAAACTACCAACCTACAAAGTTTCAACCCTATGGTACCAAAATTGCGCTTTCCAACGTGTAAACAAGATTTATTTCCCTGGGGGGTCAACCCCCCAACCTATTCGCATTAAAACCTATCCCATTCAATATATCATACGAAACTACCTACTAAAAGATTTATTTCTTCCACCAGGGGGTCAACTCCCCAACCAATTCGAACCAAAACCAATCCCATCCAAGATATCTTTCGAAAATACCTACCTACAAACTTTTAACCCTATTACTCCAAAATAGCGACCTTTGTCATTCAAATAAGCTTTATTTCCTTTTTTTCTTTCCCCAGGGGGGTCGACCCCCCAACCAATTCGAACCAAAACCACTCCTATTCAAGATATCATACAAAACTACCTAGATACAAACTTTCAACCCTATTACGCCTTCTGTCGTGTAAACAAGATCTATTTTCCCCCCAGGAGGGTCAACCCCTCAACCCATTCGAACCGAGATATTATACGAAACTACCTATTTACAAACTTTCAACCCTATTGCTTCAAAATTGCTCCCGTTATCGTGTAAACAACGCTAAAATACATAAGCACATACATACATACGAACATATATATATATATATATATATATATATATATATATATATATATATATATATATATAATATATATATATATATATATATATATATATATATATATATATATATATATATATATATATATATATATATATATATATATATGTTTATATGACAAATTTAGTTTTGACTGATTCATTAGTATACAAAAAGGTATTATGTATTTGGGATAGCAGTCTTGAGGTAGAAATGAGTGTACTCTTTTCTTTTAACTCGAGCTTTCGAGAACTATAATTGTCTCTTCATCAGGAGCAACTGGAAAATTGAAAGTGAGAAAATGCCAAACAAACACAGATATTATGTGGCAACTTACGATTCGAGGTTTGATTAAGATCTTAAAATTACTTAAAATAGTCATACAAGAGAGATTCAAAACATTGTAGATACATAAAATGTGTAGACAAAGCATTACAAACAAATCATAATATAAAAATTGATCGGCCGAATCGATTATCAGTGCAAAAACAATGACAGTTGTAGGTTATGAGTCGAATCATAGAAGTTGCAGGCATAGGATTTGTGGCCAACGAGGAATATTACCAGTCAACTAAAAATCAATATGTGGCCAGTACCAAACTAGGTATCCATGTAATGGCAATGTACACAAATCAGCCAGAGTGAGGCTTTTACTCAGTGATGCTGGAATCGATCTGTCTGCACAAAGAATTTCATTGCATAAGAGCAACATCAGGACAAATAAACCAAATTGTTCACTGACGAGACATTGTCTAGAGTCTAGATAATGGACATCATCCAGATTACGAATCAATTAAAATACTCGATAGAGAAAGAAATACCAACAGAAGACTGTTTCTGGAGATGGTACGGATATACCAGAATAATGATAGCATGAATTCCCGTAGAGATATTGATGGTCTGAGCTCGATATTTTCCTATTTAATTGACTACGATAGCCAGAGATTTAACAGGCGTCCCAGACAGATCGATTCCAGCATCACTGAGTAAAATCCTCACTCAGGCTGATTTTTGTACATTGCCATTACATGGATACCTGGTTTGGTACTGGCCATATATTGATTTTTAGTTGACTGGTAATATTCCTCGTTGGCCACAAATCCTCTGCCTGCAACTTCTATGATTCGTCTCATAACCTACAACTGTCATTGTTTTTGCACTGATAATCGATTCGGCCGATCAATTTTTATATTATGATTTGTTTGTAATGCTTTGTCTACACATTTTATATATCTACAATGTTTTGAATCTCTCTTGTATGACTATTTTAAGTAATTTTAAGATATAATCAAACCTCGAATCGTAAGTTGCCACATAATATCTGTGTTTGTTTGGCATTTTCTCACTTTCAATTTTCCAGTTGCTCCTGATGAAGAGACAATTATAGTTCTCGAAAGCTCGAGTTAAAAGAAAAGAGTACACTTATTCCTATCTCAAGAATGCTATCCCAAATACATAATACCTTTTTGTATATGTTTATATATATATATATACCTATATATATATATATTCTCAAAAGTAACTTTAGTGTTTTACTTGTATGTAATTCTCATTTCCTGAAGTTATATACGGAGTAGAAAATATATAAATTATTTCGTGGCAATAAACTTGACAAGAATGAAATATGGTACATAGAATGGGGTACCGCATATGCCAAAAAGTTTATTATTGAAGATTATGTCAGGATCTTTCTCGATTCTTCTAGCGAAGACTTTTAAGCTTCTTTTGTCGAGAGAAAATCCCTCCCTGATTGGTATCCCGAAACGAACTAATAAGCGTAACTTCGGGGAAAACAATGAAACTGAGGCGTGGAATGCGAGCTGGAAACTTTACGTTACTACGACAATATAATAGTCGAGTTTTCGTTGATTGACGAAGCAATTAGCCGGTATATATTGTGATGGATCATTTCGAAAGAAAATTGAGAGAAAAATTCATTTTTTGCGTCCCTCGAATTTATAATTCTTTTAGCCTGTCTTCACGAAACACAATTAATAGGAATCTCATATGATAAGGTTCTTCTTTTTCCTATATTGTAGGTATGTTTTTTTTTTGAATTGATGCGACCGTTACTCGATGAAAATCATGTTTGAGAAATGAAACTCATTAACCCATTAACGCCCAATTTAATTTTTTCCTTGATAGAGTGATGATATTCACAAATCTTAGTTATGAGAGTCTCCAAATATTGGTACTAGATATAAAAATTTCAAATTATTGCTGAAACTTGAGAAAAATTTGTGTCTTATGCTGGTCATCCTATCAAAATTTAAAAAAATGAAAAAGCTGAAAATTTTATTAAATACGCTTCACAATACTACTTAAACCTAAAAAAATAATATGAAATTTGGGAAAACAGCTTGTACACAATGTTACATTACATTTAATACAAAAGGTCGATGGTTTTACTGAACAATTTGACATCTGGAATCGTCTTTTTTTGTCTCTCTTTCCCAAAAAACTTCCTTTGCCATCATACCTTGTGCTAAGAATCACTTGTGCTCTTTAGGTACTTGGAAAAAAAAAATGGTTTACCCTTCATTATGCTCTTCCCATGTCCTAACCTCAGATAGGTAGTAGCAATCTGACGCCGAAAGTTCTTTATAGTGCTTCATAGTGCCATATCAACAATTCTAGTAAATAGGCACCAGTACCATTTTTTACCTCTAGCAGCAATTGAGAATTTTTAAGCAGCCAGTCATGGTGATCTACATCTCCCATATAATGGTTATAGTTGCTTATTGTTAATTGCTGAGGAACTGCTACTTTCGCTTTTTGGTCTTCATCCCATCTATGTACATATATTATCTTCTTCATCCTATTCATCATCTGTCATTTGCACTTTTGCTTCACCTACTATATCATTTACTATGGGCTTATCAATAATGTCATCTTCCGAATCATCCTCATCTGTTAACTTATCCACTTCAGGAGGAAGGGCAAGAATATCCCTATCATATTTTTCAGAAAAATAATACTGCATAGCTTCTTTCAAGGTTTCAAATATGTAATTTTGTCGGCTCATTTTATTACCTAGAATGAAAACATAAAATGCAACTGTGCCCAGCGTCCTGCTTATGGTACACAAAGTTTATAAAGGTACTACCTAGAGAAATAGGTACGAAATACAAATCTGTAAAATCATAATTTCTGAATATTCAAAGAAAAGAAAAATAGAGAAGAAATGCACTGAAAATATCCAGATTTGGCTCAAATGCCAATAGTAGTGTACAGAGAGTTTTTGTGTGTTACTTTTGTTGACGTTATTCACTTGTCATTTAGAGAACACGGTAGCACTTATGATTTATTCATGCAACCCTAATAATAAACAAGAAGAAGCTATGAAGTTTGTGACTGATTTAAGCGCCATCTATGTAAAACTTCCAGAAATATTGTATGTCCTATAAATATGACGCTAGGCGCTAATGGGTTAAGTTCATTATATGTGAGAACATGTTATATAGTATGTGTTGAATAGCAGGCACAATCAAATGAATTACTAACTTCTGAGAGTTAATAAATTAATAAAATATCAGAATTATTCAGTTTAAGATTTATATAGTACTTCGAGAGTAGAATGTGCAAAGTATAAATATTTTTCAGGTGAATTGAAATTATCTGGATTCCCCAAAGTAGAGTAGACTCGGTGATAAGGACTAACAGAGTGCCCATCTAACAAAGAGAGATTAATTGGCCGAGAGCTT
This sequence comes from Cynegetis impunctata, assembly GCA_030704885.1. Lineage (NCBI taxonomy): Eukaryota > Metazoa > Arthropoda > Insecta > Coleoptera > Coccinellidae > Cynegetis > Cynegetis impunctata. The sequence goes on along the minus strand of JARQZK010002959.1, from coordinate 391,931 downwards.
TCAGCAGTTACTGATTCAACTAAAAGAAATCCTCCTTAAAAACAAACAAAACCTCTATCAATCAATCAAAGTTCCAATTAAGCCGACCGCGTCTTAGGCTGAGAAAACGGGTATATACGCAGTTTAAAAGCCTATTTCGGTTTAGAGTTTTCTGCGGTTTGGTGAAAATCAATTGGGTGTTACACGTTCTAATGAACAAAATCAATTATGGAGAACGTTTCTGCAGGTTTATCGATCTAACGAGAGAAACTGCTTGTTAATAGACTCAATCTGTCGTTCCATCGTAGCAGAGTATGTGTAAAAGGACTGGCAGATTGTGTGTGGCAGGTATTGGTTGATTGTGGTTAATTGAGTTTGGATCAACTGGCCTTCCACCACTGCGGAACGAAGCAGCTTCGAAGGGTATGTAATAACGTACGTTGAATCTCTTCTAAGACTAACTTTACGAACTTGAATTTATCGAGCTCAACGGAGCTGGTTATTTAACATCACTTCAGAATTTGTTGGGGAAATTATTTCGTGAATATATCGAGATGTAATTTTATATTTCACTTTTATACTATTTGTTGATTTTACCTTAGATACGGTTGCTATAAATACACTCATTATGCCCTAGGGCGTTATGAGCGGGCATAATGGATCATAACGCCCGCTAATTGTACGAGGAGAAATGAAGCAACTTCCATTGATTAAATACTTCATAATCCTTGTCGTATACGACTCTGGATTTCTCCGGCAATGATTATTCGCAGATTTGGCTGCATTTTCTATGATATTCTTGGGTGAATTCATTTTTATTTCCATTATTTCTATAAGACTACACAAATAGCAGCAATGATATTCACTAAATATGATGACAAAAATATTCACAAACGTCCAAATATCCACAAATGACATGCCTCCTATGAGAAGGAAAATGGAAAGTATAGATGCAATTAACCGATTTTGAAATCGATTTTTCATTATAATGAAAGAATTTTTTCGTGAAAAATAAAATCTTGTATGCACCACGTGCGTTACTAGATCCTAACGCCCATCGGGCAACATACTTTCCTCGGGCCAGAGGCCTTCGGGCCGAAGTTACCCTCCGGGCATTAGGATCTATATAACGCACTTGGTACATAAATAACTATTATAAATCTGTCTGATATGAATGAATTTTTTTCGAAAAAACGTTTCATCGAAATTTGGTAACACCATTTTATATTTCTACAAACTGTAACGCCTGAAAATACCTAGACTCGCAGATTCAATAGAGGAATTAGCTCTAGCAAAAAAAGAGGTGAAAATCATGGTAGGTACAATATTTGCGAAAGTTTCACATGATAAAAATGATTATAAAACTGGAACAATACTTTTTAACGTACCCACGATTATTTTTTTCGATGAACATCAACTCCTGAAAATGTCCATACTTGCATATTGAATAGAAGGACCAGAAGTAGCAGAAAACGAGGTAAAAATCATGTTGAGTACAATACTTACGAAAGCTTCACATGACACAAATTATTAAACAATTGGAAAAATTCTTTTTACGCAAATGATTCTAAATGACAACAAATAACGAAAATAACCCTTTGTTCTTGAATTTTACATCTTCTGAAGGGAAAATTAAAATAATAATAATGTGGAAACAATCATTTTTACTCGGAAAATCATCGCAACAAGGGAGGTCCTTTTTTATTTCGGCGTTCTGCTTCGAAATCAATTTTTGCTGTTCAACCTAGGTCGAGAGTGTATGTTCATTATACCACTCTAATGGTCTAGGTTCTAGGAGGTCTGAAACGGATGAAAAAATACTGCCGCACCTGACTGCAATAGTATGTATTTTATGGGATAAAATACGACTAAAAAGTTGTTTTAACCAGCTCTTAAGCAATGGGTGAATATTCGTTGAAAATTATAATTAGGTACAATTCTTGAGAAGACTCAAGTGAAGAACTAGTGAAAGTTATTTTCCGTGTAACATCTGTAAATATGGATTTTTCATAAGTTTAGTTTCACAGCAACATTTAATTTTTCTACTGGAGGCCTCGGTAGACCAGCGGTACCTAAGGTGTGCCGCTTGTAACCCGAGTCCCACCTTGGTCTTGGGTGTTGTTTATGTCCGCAATTTAGTGGTTCTATTTATAAAGATAAATTGTTGGGTAATGTACATCGTTTACAAGCCCATTGGCCGTTCGGAACCGGCGCTAAACTGTAAGTCCCTCGAGTTAACAAAAAAAAATTCTACTAAAAACAGTGAATTCTATATTCTGTTGCTGAATAACATACGAAATATTTGAGCAAATTCCGGCTAAGCTAAGTTCATTAAAGTTGAATTGAATTCTGAAGAGTTCAAAGCATTTCGGTGCAAAAAAAATACTCTTTAAAAATCCGATGTAATCTAAGCGAAAATTTCGCCATCATTCAAAGTGTTAATTTATATTCGCATAAGTTGTTCTTCAACTATACCGTGCAAAAAATTACGACACTTTATGAAATTGCGCGGAGATAGAGTTAATCTTGCTCGAAAAATTCGAAGATGATGCTCAAAACAACGAAACAAAGAAGTTTCATCAGTGAAATTGTAACAAATAATCGCACCGTCCCGTAATATATTCGTCTTAAAATTCTCGAAAAGTAATGGAACCGTTAATGAAACTTCCTGAAAGTGCTATCTCTCACTCAGAAGCCCACTTTTACGGTTAACCATAAAAAGGAACTTGAAGACGGCATTCCTCACAGAAGAACGAACAATGAGGTTAGCGATTCGTTGATAATCTGATTTCGTCAAAAAATCATGTGAAAATCACCTGCAAGACGTCATTGTGTGCTAAATTTGAAATAAAAGAAGAATTAAAGTATAAACTTTGAAATAAAAACACTTGGTTTATGTTTTACAATATAAAAAATATTTAGATACTGTATTTAGCAGTAACGAAAAGTCGACATGTTTCGAGTTATGAACTCATTATCAAGACTGACTTCAGAAGAGTATTACTTCCTATTTTATAAAACAGACAAAAGCAAAGGTGATACCTGAAAATCAATTTGTTCGTTTACAAGGGGTAATTGACTATTATGGGCGGAACTTATTTCGAGAATTTCAAGAAGGTCAAGGCGTTTTCCTTTGTTACCTGAATGTAACAATTTGGTTTTGTTGAAATCCAGGAAGTGATTGAATTTTATACAATGTTCAGAGAAGCCAGTGGTATTTTTGTTTTGTAAAATTGACTTTTTATGTTCTTCAACACGAATATTTATATTCCTTCCTGTCTGTCCAATATAGAAAGCAGGACATTCGTCGCAAAATATTTTGTAAACACCACTGTTTTCTCCGATGTTAGATTTTTCCTTATTATTGACCAAGAATGACTTCAAGTTTCTCTTATTTGTACAAATTGTTTTAACGTTATTTTTCGATAGTCTGTTACAAATTTTGCTACTCAAATTAGGCACATAATTTATTGGGAAGTATTTTTGTTCTCCATTAATAGTTTGCGTGGGGTATATTGAATGCAACAGATACTTTATTCGTTTTTTCCCAATGAGCTTGTCGATAAGACTTTCATTGTAACCGTTATTGATGGCTAATAATTTAATTGTATTAACTTCGGTTTGAAAATGTGTTTCCGATAATGGAATCGTGAACAACCTATGTATGAACGAATGAAAAGCACTGAGTTTTATTTTAATGTGGTTACTGTCGCTGTGAATTTTCGTTACTGCTAAATACAGTATCTAAATATTTTTTATATTGTGAAGCCAAGTGTTTTTATTTTAAAGTTTATACTTTATTCTTTATGATGTTTCACCAAGTGATGTGCGAGAATTTAATCTCAGTTATTAAAAAGAAGAATTTTCACAATTGCAGATATTCTAACAACAAAATAGCTACTATAAAATATGAAACAAAATAATACGGGTATTCCACCAGATCTTCGGGACATCATGTTCACCTTCCTATTTCTTCCTCTGAGTTAACAAAAAAGTCCATCATTTACAATGCTAAAAAAATGTACAATCACCTTCCAGGGGAATTAAAATTTATAACTTCCTCGACCAATTTTCGGAAACGAACAAAATCTTATTTTCTTGATAGACCTTATTACTCTATAGAGGACAAATATTCTGAGCATTGATTGATCGATATGACCAAATTGAATAACACAGGCATCAGCTTCTATTGAGGAGGAGTTATTGTGAAGTTTGTATGTATTTTGTATGGAAATGTGGTGTTATTTTTATTTCTAGGTATTACATTATTTAGTTTGTATATTTTTTGATTGATGTGTGTTTATTTTTATGTTTTACATTATTTAGTTACTATTTTTTCGCTTTGTCAATAAAATGTATAATTTTAAAACAATAAAGCATATGTGATTTGATTTGATTTGAGAACTTATATCAGGCTCGAAAAACTTTGTTGCCTAAAAGTGTTTCTTCAAAGAAGTGACTTCATCGCGTTCATATATTTATTAAGAAGTAACAACAAGCAGGGAGATTCATGAAAATATCAAGAGGTCCTTGATTTTAAATTAGTTGCCAGTATATTGGACAAATTGAACTATAGTGATAATTGAAATCTATCTAATTATTACAAAGCTTTTACAAATTATTTCTTATTTCTAAATGTAAAGAAAATCATTAAGAAGAGTTTCTATCATGCCACTGCATCTAGCTTCATCAGGTCATCATGGTAATTCCTGGAAGCTATATTCGAAACGCGGTCTCCCATCAAACAAGAACATAAGCTCTCGAATAACTGATCAAATACGATTAGAATTAACTGTGTAACAGCTATTGTGGTAGATGAATTGTTTACCCAGTTCTCCAAAAGAAACATACTGTAATTCGGGAAAAAATGTAATTAAATTTCATATATCTTCGAAAGTTGAACTGAGATAATTTGCATGATTTGAAAGGTATTTGAAAAATTAATATATGAATTTATATACATAATATTTTGAGTTGAGGACTCCATGTATAACGATTTACAAAATGCGTATTTGAAGTACTTTGATTGTGACATTCTTTTACACATAGTCATTGGAAAAGTTATGATATTTATATATTTCTATAACCGTTATTTCATCTTCTTCGAACATTTTTCATTGCAATGTTAACACTTTTATCATTTTTTGTTTCAGAGATCTTCAAGGCTTTTTCTACACGCTAGAAGGTGAGCATACTTGAATTTCAGAATTAATATCTTCAAACCTTACTTCTTTAAAGTTTTTCTATTATATTGAAGTATATTAACACTCTATAATGAAGCAGAGATATATTATTATGTAGCACAATTCAAAATAAAGTAGTGAGTTCTTGATTACATTACATAAGAAAACTGTTTTACAGGGAAATTTAGATCAGATTTAAATTATTGTGAGGTGAAGAAAATGAAAACTCTATTATTTGCTCCCTAAAAATAAATTCAAGCGTAGATTTTTCTCTCAAGAAAATTATTTGAACTGAGATAATAATATCTGTAGTTTTAGGGATATTATGTGCAGAAATAATTGCATTCACTCAACCCAATGTCTGGAAACAAAGCATTTATATATCTATGGAATTGTAGATGTAGTGCCTGGGGGATGGTTATTTTATTTGTGAACTTCAATATAGCTGAACTCCCTTCGAGACTCCATTCCTCTATGTTATTATTGTGGTGGAAATGTCTGAACTTCTATTCGATAAGCGCATTTCGAGGCAACAAAACAATTCACTAAATTCAACTATTTCCATATTATATTCCATTGTTCATTTCAATATTTACATCTTTGGAGTTCGTTTCGGATTTTAGTGAATCTGTTCAGTGCCGGATTAATATTTTTGGGGCGTATAGACTGAGAAGTAGTGGGGGGCCTCGGTGAGGGGACGAAAATCCACAAATTTCAGGTGTGATTTTCATACTTTAGTATGAATTGAGGGTCGTAGATCATTAAACTTATATAGTATAGCGAAAGAATTGAATTTCGAGATTCAAAATATCGAAGTGCCTCAGGTGTACGTGTTCACATTAAAGTGTTATAAAGAAGTGTATTTTTAGAAATTTCAATACCGTAAACTGCATTCATGAATTTTCTTTGAAAAATTTTAATTTTATTAATTTGTATATTTTGAACTTTACTCTTAACCCTTTCGCTCACGCATTTTTGTTTTTCAAGATAATCCATTCTAGCGGGTGTGATATGTACAATATATTATACATTGTGAATAAATGGTATATATGACTTGTGCAATATATTACTCATTTTGAATAAGTGGTAGTGTATCTGCGATTTTGTAAAATGAAATGCAATTGAAAAGCAACATAAGGTTACAACTGATCATTTATTTGTGTGATATATCAAAAAACAATTTCGTTTTTTTGAAATGCATAAATGTATATTTCAGTTGGTATAAACAAAATTCGTTCTAGATGTACATTCAGGGATTTTGCATCTGGAAAAAAAAGATTTTTCATCAAAATTACCTTCCATATCATCTGAACTTCTTTTTTTTTCCGTATTTTCATCATCATAATCATAGCTTACTTCTACGTCTCTATCTCCCCACCTCTAATAGTCATCACTAAGCCCTTCAATATCTGATAGCCCCTCCTCAATCAGTTTCAATATTTGTTCTTTAGTTAACTTATTTACTCATTTTTTAATTCGTACTACTATGAAATAAATCTTATATAACAAAAACTCTAAAGAACGTGGGGTTTTTACCATACCTGTCGATTTCCGTTTACTCTCAATGTACAATATATTGTATACAGTAATATTTACTCCAATATAGAAGAAACAAACTAAATTTTCAGCAAGTTCACTATGAAAGTAACAAATATACGTATCGGTTATTACCAATATAAATATTGCAGACGTGTCACATGTTTTAAAGTTTGAAGCGCCTCCTCATTTCAACATTCTGAAACAACTGCTGCAACTCAGTAACAGGTACCATTAATAAAACTTTTTTGGGTAAACTACTCAACGCTAGGTGAAAGAAACAGTTTAAAATAGTAATGAAGATGTTTACAGAATACTGTACTATGTGAGTTAAGTGAATCGAAGCATACTACAAATTTATAGGATTCACGTAAAGTGATGTACAATATATTGTACACTGTGAACGAAAGGGTTAATTCGGAATGTGCAATATATTGGTCTATTTTTCCAGAGCTCAGGCTTGCATAGAGCGCCCTGTAGTTACTATGCGTATACTGGTAGAATATATTCATTATTAATTTAAGGCTCAATACCTACACTACTCGATACTAACAAACAAAACAAACGGTGTCATGGGACACCAGGTAGGAACTAGGTTCCTTCAGATAATATAAGACTACAATTTTCGAAAACGCAACATGTGCGTGTCGTGGCGCACGACAGAAGTGATAACTTATACTAATCCAAGTTGAAATAATTAATATCGAAATATGGAGCTAAGAGCTCCAAGCCGGAGTAAACCTCTGGGATTCGAACCCAGAAATACAGCACAGGTGTCAGTACTTAGACCACTCGGTCGTCAACGCAATGTAAAAATTAAACGCAAGAGTGTTTATAACGAGAGGATAACGTATCGCCACGCTATATAATTGAATATAAACCTACAATACGTAGGGGAAGCCGGGGCTACAATTAACAGAGGTAAGTATTAGCAAGCTAATTTCTCTAAAACTATACCAACAACACGTCCAGTGCGTATCTTAATTTGTCAACTTGACCGCGCCAAATGTCACAGTATCGGTCAGTTGCTATCCGTTACGTAAGTGAGTTGTGTGCTGGTCGAAATTTTTGAGCAGGTATTTGACATAACTAATGATCAATATTTTATTATGTTATTTAATACCTAATATGGTCATTTGGGGCTATAATTAACATGTCGAGGGGGCTTGTGTTAACGTGTTAATACCTACCCCAGAGGTGGAGGCAAGTATTAACAGGGTAGCCGAACGTTTGTGAATGATTATTTTGAAAGTTTTTTTCAGGACATGAGAACTTATAATCGGAAAACTACGCGAGGGACCACATCAATTGAGATCTAAGAGCTGGCTGCACTAGAAATTATTGAGGAGAGAAGAAATTACAGGGACGTAGCTGAAGAAATTGAGCTCTGCTACGTTTCTCTTTTAAATTTTTCTAAAAAGATGCAAACGAGTGCCACAGTAAAAATGGGTTACAAAAAACCCGTTCAGTCTTCAATGCTGAAGAAGAAGCAATCATAGCAGAATATTTTTTAAAGTGTGCTAATATTTACTTCAGGTTGCTGCCCAGTGAAGAAAAAAATGATATGAAAAAGAGAAAAATGACAACAAAACATTAGAACAAAAAAAGAGAAAAGATAAGCGAAAGGGTAAAGTAAAAGCTGAAGTTATATAAATAAAGACGAAAAAGAATTAAAAGTGAAGAAAAGGATATCAAATGAAAGCAATAGCTCTCACGAAGACGATGACTATTTTTGTATCATTTGCGGTGCGTCCTATAATAAAGATACATTAGGTAGTGAATGGATCCAATGTATATCTTGCAAGGACTAGGCCCAAGCAAGATGTACCAAAGGTGATATAACATTATTCTGTTGTTTGAATTGTAATTCAGATGATGAATACGAATAGATACTCTTTTAGTTCGTAGGTATTTGAATAATTCCTAATTCTTGATATTTTTGTTGATTTTGTATTAAACTAAAATTTATATAGCTACGTTGTTTAAGTTTTAAGGCGATGATAATTAATTTTGAAGAAGATGTTTATTGAAGACTCATTTGTCTAGTTAAGTATAAAAATAAAAATTATGACCAGTTTAAGACTAAATTAATAGTTAGTTGGAAAGATTTTACTATAAATTGTAAAAATTTAAAACATATTTCGAGGTTCCGTTTATGTTAAGATATTTTGTTACTATCAGTTTATACTTACGTGTTCCAAGCGAGGATGTATTATTTTCACTTTCATTCAATAAAAAAATTGTTTCGTATATTTATTTATTTTTCTTAATATCAGTCAACATAACATATGTTAATTTTTACCCCTCCCGTTAATACTTGCCCCATACCTGTTAATTCTAGCCCCAAACGTGAGGTAACAATTAACAACTACCTAATTTGAGCAAAAGCATTCCATCTACGGCATCGTTTCTTTTACGTTTGTTCTAAGATAATTACATAATACGTGAATGATTAAAGCATCATGTAACGAAAGAATCAAGTCTAAATGTTGAATAATTTCTACGCTAGAAATAAAAATAAATTTTTTGTTAATTATAGCCCCGCTCTCCCCTACTCGTTATTTTATGGAACAAATTTGTAAAACTTTATCTTTTCATTATGCCATATCTGATTCCTGTAGTAATCTGTTATTTCATGCATATAACTTATACCAAATTATTTCGATGTTTTACATCTGACGTTTTCGAGTTGCTTGTACATGAATTAATGAGTACATATAATGCATTGGCGATTGACGTGGCGGAGTAGGATCAGAAAGAGAAGTGATGCGAGAACAGAAAGAAAGAAAAAGGTATACAATATTCGCTTGTTTAACTAAAAGCGTGACTTTCGTCAGTCTACTTCCGTCACACTTTTAGTCTCGCATATTTTTCAGTTTGGTCCCGCAGCGAAATCCCTATCTCCTTCAAGCCTGCCGTAAGGAACTTCGTTCCAAAAATTGATATACGAAATTACAACTTTTGTAGATTTCTCTAGATTTATTTTTAGCAAAATCTTCAATTATATCGCTAACGTCAATTTCCCTGATAATATCGAATTCCGTATAGTTCGATCATTCAAATTTGCATCTGTCATCGTAGTACATAATCATTTCAAAATTTCCTCTCTACAAGAGCTAACGGGCACAACCATAGCCGCGAACGAGATTGCTCGTAGGAACATAACGAACAAAACCATTAAAATCTACACAGATAGTAGACAATTGTTACTGGCCCTGAAGAATCATAAAATAACTTCACAGTCACTATGGGAATGCCATCAAGCACTTGCGGGTGCAGCCCATACAAACCAAATTATGGTGTGCTGGGTCAAAGACCATTCGAGATGCAATGGCAACAAAAAAAGCTGACGAATTGGCTAGAAAAGCAGCCGGCCTGAACATATTCGGTCCTGGCCCTTCCAGCCTACTACCGCTGACAGCAAAGTCACAAATTATGAAAGAAAACACCATCAAAACTTCAAAAACCTATGGGATGAAACAACTACCTGCAGACTTGCCAGGAAACTTTAAAATTATCCCAATAAATATGCAGCAATGATCTACCTAGCGATGCCCAGAAGAAAACTACGCAACGTGGGAATTTTAACGGGGGACTGTCAACTTCGAAAGCCCTCTCTGCAGAGGCTGTGAACAGGAAGACGAGACGGTACAACATGTTCTCTGTGAATGCCCCGCTGTCTTGTTACTCCGAGAATCCATTCTGCGTGAAAGGTGGCCAATCTTAGCCACCTTGAGGGAAATCCCCCTAGGTGCAATCACCTTCTTTTTCAAACGACTGGGATGGTTGGAAGCCTAGCCTGGTGATATTCCCGGGGAGAATGCACAAAGGGCCCAATGCTGTGGTCTCGACTGCACTCCCAAAAATACAGAATACATGATTCCTCTACAAATTTCAATTTTGGTGGAGGCCCCTTGAGTGGTGGGGCTTAAAGGCTGCACCCTACTCCAGCCTATAAATCCGGCCCTGAATCCGTTACTAACTAATAACAAACGTTGCAGGAATTCGGCTTCGACTCCTTTCAACTCGCGGTAAAATGAACGATATTGTTTCGTTTCTCACATACGTTCGCGATATGTTCGGCTCATTCCGTCTGACCTAATTTTCACCGCTGTAAAGAGCAGGTTAAGTGAATGATTTATTAGGGTTATATATCCCGATAAACCTCTTAGTAAGCCTTCTTCAACGAAGGGCACGGAGAATGAATAGGCTTGCAGTTCGAGGAGCAGTCTGTTCATTCTTTCTGACAGCAGTACACTCAAATTTTGAAGCGTCGAAAAATGAGAATATAATCAATAAAGCTATTCGATGACGAAGAATGGAAGACTGTATGTTCAAGCTGGTTTCAAAGCAGAAAAATATAGACAGCTTTGTAATTTGTTGATATATAATATATGTAGTTCCCAACAACAGATAAATCATCGAATTCTTTTAGTTAACCAGAAATGCTCGAAAGGAATTTGTAAAATACGAACGAAAACATATCGAAACTTGAGTTTGGAAGAGATCCAACAAGAAACTGGAGAAAAACATAATGAGTATCAACTTATTTGTTTAACATAGTTACTTCAGGGTTTCTTGAGTTTCTCCCATCATCTACTGCTCATACTGAACTGAATAGCACGTAATTAGTAGCTGTAGACCCACCAACGCAAAAACTAGATGAAACTAAGTTGTCTGTTATTTGACTTTTCAATTTTTCTAAAATTCATCAACTCAATACAAAAAATCTGTTTTTCGAACTATTATTGCTAAAATTAGAAGTTAACAAGGTGACATACGGCACGACACGACATTCGTGGCTTTTTCAAAAGTTTTATTATATATATATATATATATATATATATATATATATATATATATATATATATATATATATATATATATATATATATATATATGTATATATATATATATATATAATCTCTTGATAATTATTAGCAATAACAGGCTTGTTGAATCTCAAAAAACTCGATTTTATTAAAAAGTTGACGTTTCGCCAAGACATTCGTGGCTTTATCAAAACTTTTGAAAAAATTTAAATTCCTTTGACATTTATTGATTTGAAAAAATTTGAATAGAAAAAGACTAGTATGTTTCACTAAAATTTTTCGGTTGTGGCCGTTCTTTGTTATTTTTTACGTGCTGTTCAGTCCAATATTAACTTTCAAATCTGTTATTATTAGATGGTAAGGGAAACCACAGAAACCTCTACCCACGTAATGTTCGAAATAGGTTCAAATTGTTTTGATTTTGAAAAGTCAAATAATAGGGTACTATTTATCTTGTTTTCAAAAATTTTTCATTGCGGCTGTGGCCGTCTTCAGTTATTAATTACGTGCTATTTAGTCCAATATCAACAGACAGGTCTGTTGATATTAGATGGGAAGGGAACCACAGAAACCTTCACCCACGTAATGTACAAAATAGGTTTAAAATATATGATTGTTGTCTTTAAAAAGACATTACTTGTAATTTTGGAGATCACATGTTCTAAACTATACTTTCTTTTTAGAAAAATTGAAAATTCTAGATGTTTAGATTTTGTCTAAGAAGATGAGTTGTTATGGTTAGAGTTTGTTGAATTATTTTGTTTTGATTTATGTTGTTTCTTAGAAAAATTAAAGAATTAAATCTGCGTATATTGAACTCAAATGTTTGATATCTGTTCTATCATTTACGACTTTATTTAAATTTTTTTGAATATGTAACATTTCTAGAATTTCTCTGCGTTTTTGATCTTTTTCTATTTCTAAAATTTTTGTGTTATTAAAGTTGAAAGTATGATTCTCATTGTTTTTATGTTTTATTAGTGCTGTGGTTTGTGTTCTGGTATATTTGTGTGCTTTTAGTGTTTCTTCTAAATTTTGAAAAGTTTGTCCTATATATGATTTATTACAATTATCACAGGGTATACTATAAACAACATGAGATTTTAACAGAAGAGGTGTTTTACTTTTTAATTTGGAATATATTTGTTTTATTTGATTTTGTGCGGTGTGGGCTAGAAATAGAAAAAGATCAAAAACGCAGAGAAATTTTAGAAATGTTACATATTCAAAAATATTTAAATGAAGTCGTAAATGATAGAACAGATATCAAACATTTGAGTTCAATATACGCAGATTTAATTCTTTAATTTTTCGAAGAAACAACATGAATCAAAACATACAAACTCTAACCATAACAACTCATCTTCTTAGACAAAATCTTAACATCTAGAATTTTCAATTTTTCTGAAAAGAAAGTATAGTTTAGAACATGTGATCTCCAAAATTACAAGTAATGTCTTTTTAAAGACAACAATCAAATATTTTGAACCTATTTTGTACATTACGTGGGTGAAGGTTTCTGTGATTCCTTTCCCATCTAATATCAACAGACCTGTCTGTTTATATTGGACTAAATAGCACGTAATTAATAACTGAAGACGGCCACAGCCGCAATGAGAAATTTTTGAAAACAAGATAAATAGTACCCTATTCTTTGACTTTTCAAAATCAAAATAGTTTGAACCTATTTCGAACATTACGTGGGTAAAGGTTTCTGTGGTTACCATTACCATCTAATAATAACAGATTTGAATGTTAATATTGGACTGAGTAGCACGTAATAAATAACAAAGAACGGCCACACCCGAAAAAAATTTTGTTGAGACATAGTAGTCTTTTTTTATTCAAATTTTTTCAAATCAATAAATGTCAAAGAAATTTCAATTTTTTCAAAAGTTTTGATAAAGCCACGAATCTCGTGGCGAAACGTCAACTTTTTAATAAAATCGAGTTTTTTGAGATTCAACACGCCTGTTATTGCTAATAATTATCAAGAGATTAGAAATAGTTCACAGGCAACAACAATTCGAATGAATATATATATATATATATATATATATATATATATATATATATATATAAAGCTATGAGAAAACTCGTTGGGTATGCAGCATGCAGGAAGTATACTCTTATCACACTTTTTCCAATATTTCGACAATGTTTATTGTCATCATCAGGGAATGCTACAATATTATTACAAAGTGAAACTAGGACAATTTGTGGAAAAAACAAAAATAACTTACAGTGTCCATGAGATTGTATGCATAGATCTTAAATTAAAATTAATCTTGACGTTCATAACAAAAGTGCACATGTTCAGAACAAAGTCAGTGAGAGTAACTTAAAATTGCCATCATCACCAAATTTGAACAATTAAAGGCAGAAACAAAACAGTCACATTAAAATTCAAATTATTGTAAAATTATTATTAAATACTACATCATACCGGTATTCACATCGTCGGCATGGAAAGTGAAATGAAATTAAAAAAAAATTATATATAACCAAAAAGTGAAGCTAAAGTGTGAACATAGAAGAGGTGAATTTTAAGGCAATTTTAAGTTACTCTCACTGACTTTGTTCTGAACATGTGCACTTTTGTTATGAACGTCAAGATTAATTTTAATTTAAGATCTATGCATACAATCTCATGGACACTGTTAGTTATTTGATGTTTTTTCCACAAATTGTCCTAGTTTCACTTTGTAATAATATTGTAGCATTCACTGATGATGACAATAAACATTGTCGAAATATTGGAAAAAGTGTTATAAGAGTATACTTCCTGCATGCTGCGTACCCAACGAGTTTTCTCATAGCTTTATCCTAACTGGTCAGCAAAGACTTCCCCTCTCTTATATATATATATATATATATATATATATATATATATATATATATATATATATATATATATATATATATATATATATATATATATATATATATTAAAATATTGGTTCACGGAATGAACCGCGTAAAAGATTTGAAAAATCTCGACGTTTCGGCTCCTTTTGCGAAGCCATCTTCAGGAGAATTAGAAGGGAAATAATTCAGACTCGTGGCCTCAATCTGCCTACTCCACGAATCGAATTAGGAGGAATCGGAAACAATACGATTGCGTGGTCTCAACCTGCCTACTCCACTAACCGTACTGCTTCCTGTCAACTCTGAAGTCTCAATCTGCCTACTCTTCAGAGTCAACTGACGGGCCGATCGTCGCGTGGCCGTATTTATAGGGGAGGGGGGTGGGTACTCACGCTCATCAGTGCGGGATGCACTCTGATTGGGTGTGACATGGCGACCACTGAGAAGTGGTGCTGATGGGAGTCTGTGACTGTCATCTCTGGTGTTCAAACAATTTGGACGTTTTTCTATTTCTACAGCTTCACGGAAAATTCGGGATTTGAAAGATCGGACGGGAGCAATAGTTCTTGTATTGAGGAAATCGATAATGTGGCCTGTTTGGGTGTGATGTTGGGAAAGGGCGTTGGCGATATCTGAGTGTCTTACCGAAAGTGAATGTTCTTTGGCACGGACCTGAATTCGTCGGTTCGTTTGTCCTATATAGGAACGAGGACAATTGGAACAGGGAATCTCATAAACACCGTGATTTTCGTTAGGAATTTTATCCTTGACGGATCTGACCAGATGGGAGAGTTTTTGTTGAGTAGTGAATATTGTTTTGATGTTTGTGTTTTTGAGAGATCTTGCGATCTTATCTGTTACTCCTTTGATGTAAGGAAGAAATAATTTAGGTGTAGATTCTTGTTCAGTGGGATTGGAAGGTGGTAGAGGTGGGGTGATGTTTGTGTGTTTGCGTATGCTCTTGTTGATTTGATATGTGTTGTAACCGTTCCGTAATAATATATGTTTTAGAGTTTTGAGTTCTGATTCACGGTGTTCGTCGTCAGATAGTCGAATGGAACGGTAGATTAGGGTATTAACTACAGAGTTAAGTTGAGAAGGATGGTGGTGAGACTGGGCGTTCAGATCTTTCAAATCCCGAATTTTCCGTGAAGCTGTAGAAATAGAAAAACGTCCAAATTGTTTGAACACCAGAGATGACAGTCACAGACTCCCATCAGCATGGAAACCACTTGTCAGTGGTCGCCATGTCACACCCAATCAGAGTGCATCCCGCACTGATGAGCGTGAGTACCCACCCCCCTCCCCTATAAATACGGCCACGCGACGATCGGCCCGTCAGTTGACTCTGAAGAGTAGGCAGATTGAGACTTCAGAGTTGACAGGAAGCAGTACGGTTAGTGGAGTAGGCAGGTTGAGACCACGCAATCGTATTGTTTCCGATTCCTCCTAATTCGATTCGTGGAGTAGGCAGATTGAGGCCACGAGTCTGAATTATTTCCCTTCTAATTCTCCTGAAGATGGCTTCGCAAAAGGAGCCGAAACGTCGAGATTTTTCAAATCTTTTACGCGGTTCATTCCGTGAACCAAGTTTTTCAAATACTTTTGACCGCGTAAATCTTTCTGAACATATATATATATATATATATGTATATATATATATACATAAATGTATGTGAGTGTATGTGGATGCGTTCATTTATTGAACATGTACCATTTAGTGGCAGAATACATTGGCTGTACTACCAATGCAGTTGATATTTGATCGGAACATACCCGAATGCATGTCAGATCGATAATAGGTCGAGTTATGGTTATAGTGTAGGTATCAATTGAAATCGTCAAACCCCAAATCGTTTCCAGATCATAAGCCCATCCGAAATCCACATATAATAGTTCGCTTCCCATACCAAAGCAGTGATGTAATTTGTATTCGGCCGAACGATGTAGGTTTGTGGAATACTACGAAGTGTAATTCTATGGTTCAGTGGACATGCAGGCTTACGGGCTGGTTCCGGGATGAACTGCGGATACATTTGTTGGATTATTTGTTGCACTTTAACTTCTGGTGAATTACGTTAACGTTCAATGGAATGGAATGTCGAAAATGTTGCTGCTTGATTTATGCTCCACAATGTAACGATGCCCTTTTGAACTGCAAGTGCTGTCAAGAGGAAATTGAATTCATTGATATATTGTACTTGGTCATGTTTTCTAGAAATTTTATCGTTTGAACGAGTTTCAAGTATGTTTTTGTGTATCATTTTGTTGTTTTAAAATACACCAGTTCACTTATTTCTTGGAGATTGCGGTAGACCAAGCGACAAAACTTTCGTACGTTCTGCGATATTATATGTCGCAAGCCTTATAGGCCAGTCAGTTTAGATAATCAATTGACAATAATTCCAAAAGTTTTCAAACTTTAATTTAGGGTCGGGAAAGATATAAAAACAAACTATGAAATTTTGTAACCTTTTTCGAAGTCCGGAACATTGCTAAAATTGCAATTACATTGAATTTTGCCTTATGTTTGTGAAAAAAATTCCAAAAGTTCTGCAAACTTGGAGTAGTATTATAGCTATTAATATAACGAGATTATTATGCGATTTATAATAGTCGAGGACATTGCTAGGTGACGAGGCGACAGCCGAGTCACCTAGAAATGTCCGAGACGGTTTTAAATCGCTAATAATCGAGTTACATTCAAAGCTTTATCGTATCATTGACAACGGCGATGTGAAAATAAAAGCAACAAGATTTTATGTCATTTCATTTCGGCATTTCAAAAAGTCATTAAAACCATGCAAGATTTTTATATTCCTGACGATATATTAGCTGCAGCCAACACTATAAGGTTGAACTTGCTTCCGGATAATTCTAAAATCCATTATAAAAAATAATATCGGCAGTTTAGTGAGTGGCGAAACAAAGAACATATTCAAGGTGCAGAAGAAACGGTGTTGCTGGTGTATTTTGCAAAACTCTCTGAGAAATATTCTGCCTCATCCTTATGGCCGAAATATTCCTTGTTAGAACTTAAGGAATGTGTGGAAAACGATAAATACGGCGCTTTAATACGTTTCATCAAGAAGAAAAATGTTGGATATACAGCAAAAAAGTCAAAAGTATTTACAAGAGAACAACTCAACGAATTTTTGTTTTTTGTCCCAGATGAGGAGTTTTTAATGATGAAAGTTGCTTTTTTAATTGGAATTGGAGGAGCCTAACGAACTAATGAATTAGCGAAGATGACCACTACACGGAAGATGACGTTTTAGAGGACAAGCAGACGCTAACGGCAGAGGTGTATCCATCAAGATTGGAAACTGTCAAAATATTGTTTTATATGTTCATCAAAACTAGTTCTAATATTATTTGGTATCTAACGTATTATGATTTCGTAACTAACGTATTATATTATGGTAACTAATCTATTATGAGTAACTAAGGTTTTATGTAGGTTTTGATGCGTTTATGATGTTAATAATTATTAATAAAGATTCAGTATAAAAATGTCTTAATCTTCAATGATACGATAAAAAATATTATTTCATATCACGTATCAAATTTGCAACCTTTCACGTTGACCGGAACATGTTTATTTATAATTTTTTCAATTCGTGGTCATTTTTTCGGACAAGTTGGTCTCGAAATAATTACAATAATTTCGAAACTTGGTTGCAAATTCAGAAAATATCTATTCTGATGCATTCCAAACCTTGTACGGAACTTTATGCAATTTGCAAAAATATGATTTTTGGATTTTTATATTTTTGCAAATTGCATAATGTTCTGGACCGCGTACAAGGTTGCAAATTTGCGAATGCATGTTTTCTAAATTTACAACCAAGTTTCAAAACTTTTGTAATTATTTAGAGACAATCTTGCTCGAAAAAATTACCACGAATTAAAAAAATTATAAATAAACATGTTCCGGTCAACGTAAAAACTTGCAAATTTATAAAACTATTCGGTATATTTTTCCGAATTATCTATCAAGTTTGCAGACCTTTTGGAATTTTTTTTAGTCAGTTTATCAAAGAAAAACGTTAATTTTGAAAAAAAAAGTTCCGTACCGTTAAATTGGTTGCAAATTTGATACATGATATGAAATATTTTAATACTACTCCAAGTTTGCAGAACTTTTGAATTTTTTTCACAAGCATAAGGCAAATTTCAATATAGTTGCAATTTTAACAATGTTCCGGACTTCAAAAAAGGTTGCAAAATGAGAGTTGTTCCTTTCTCTATGTAGCATTCAGTTGACCAAAGTTCAAAAACTTTTGAAATTATTGTTATATTTTCGATTCTCAATGTCCAAACTGACTGGCCTAATAGTGGCTTTTTTTCAGCATCAGGCATCGATATGGAAGTTTGGTGGATATGGAAGTTGGGTGGAAACTTTTCTTTCCAATAGAAGGCAGTTCGTAGTTGTTGACGAAGGTTCATCTGAATATGCATTTGCGGATATAGGTGTGCCTCAGGGTTCCGTACTCGGTCCTGTACTTTTTATATTATACATTAATGATTTGGATCAGCTTCCTGTACCAGCACATTTCACGATGTATGCTGATGATACCTCTCTTGTTGTTTCTCACTCGTCAGATCTGTCCTTGACAAATATGTGCCGGAAAGTATTGAGTCGTCTTAATGGTTGGTTTTCAGCTAATCATTTATACCTTAACGTTGACAAAACGAAAGCGCTTAGATTTCATCATGTGCAAAAAACGTGTGAGGACATAGCGTTCAGAACTAGTGAACAATCTCCTGTGGTTTCAACTGACTTGGATAATGCCACATTTTTGGGTCTTCGGATAGACAAACATTTGAACTGGAAGGAACACTGTCAATACCTAGTTTCTAAGTTGAATTCAATTTCTTTTCAGTTGCGAAATCTGCGACATGTCCTGACTGTTGATCACTTGTTGCAGCTCTACTACGCCCAAGTTGAAAGTAGGCTTCGGTATGGAATTGTCTTCTGGGGCTTATCTGTTTCAGCTGGAGATGTTTTTATTGCTCAGAAAAGAGTTCTACGCTCCATGATTGTAATCATGCAGACCTACATTCAAAAATCTCAAAATATTAACTCTGGCTTCCCTTGTTATATATATATATATATATATATATATATATATATATATATATATATATATATATATATATATATATATATATATATATATTATGTGTACATGTTTTCACAGGCAATGAAGCTACATTAAAAAAAAATAAAGAAAAGCATGGTTTGAACACCCGTCAGAAAGAAGACTATTTTGTACCAGTTGCTAAATATCAATTAACTTATAAATCACCAAATTATATGGCACCTAGAATGTTTAATGCTCTCCCAACGGATTTGAAGAATTGTGGATCCACTAATATGTTCAAAAGAAAGTTGAAGCATTTCTTGGCAGAAAATTGTTATTATGAAGTGAAAGATTATTTGTTTTAATTGTCAAGTATGTATATGGTTGTGTATTCTTTTTTGTATTTTTATGTATTTTTTTCCCTCTTGTTTTTCTGTATTGACTTTTTCTATACAGTTTTATGGCTGTCTTAAAGAAATAAAGAATTATTTATTTTATTTATTTATTTATTGGAAGTAGCCTTGGCGGTAAGAAGTCATTTGATTATTGAAAAGATTTTTTTAATTGATTAATAAATGTAAAATTTGTGCAAAAGACTATTCACGATTTTCGTAATTGGTTGTGCTATTGTATTTATGAATCTGCGATTATTTTTAATGCGGTTTTTAATAATTTCTCGAACGAAAATGCACAATTATATAATAAAAAGACGAGCGGTGTCGTGGGACACTCAATTGGACGAAGTTAATTTCGCTATATTTTATGTGATGAAATAATTAACAACCTTTGATAGTAATTAAATGAAAAACAAATCAAAAAATAAGTTATTTATTTATGATTTACATATTTCCTTCTTCAGAGATCAAATGAAAGCTATTCAGAATTAAATAGAACAAAAACAATATACATTACGTCAATATTCAATATAACATATTTTCTGGAAATAATACCAACATAAAAACTTAAAATGCAAAATTACTACGGTCTTTAGTAATTCTCAGGGGTGTGGTGAGTAGATAAGTAGGTCAGTGTCTCGATTCGTTACTACATAGTAAACAAGAATGTTTAGTTATAGATATATTGTTGTAAACGGAACGTGCCTGGCCAAGGTCGCACATTCAGCAGTTATTGTATAAACATTGCATATAAGACCCGATGGAAGATCGGAGAGATAAGAACGTAAGAAGTAAGACTGAGATATAGACTCGTCACGCTGCCCGAGGGGTTAGCACTAAGCCTATATCCTATAATACTATACCATTAAATATAGAAAGTATAGTATGAACCTGTGTTTCATTTAACACCCAGGACCAGGCATTACAGGGGAAAACCTCTATCCCTGATTATTTTCAGGAATTATAATGAATTCTTCACTTCAAGATTATATGTAATCTATAATAAATAACTTATTCTTACTTGAATATAAAATTGCTAGGAATATTTCTGTACTCGAAAGAAGTCACCTATATATGTCGCCTGCGTTGAAAGGATTAAAACACATATGAGTTCCCATATACCAACTTTAATTCAAGCTATATTAACTTATTGTTTGAAGCAGTGTAAAAGAAGCAGTGTAAAGTTTTTTCTACAATAAATTTTTGAAAACAGATATTATTTTGTTGTTATTTGTTATTATCAAAGTTATACTGAATGATTTGTAGTCGTATTCATGACAAATTCACTATGTCCGTTGATAAAAATATTTGTTTTGATGCAATTACATAGTTCTAGTTTATCAGACAAAGACAACTTTATACTTAAAAGATTAACTCCTAGAGACCTTGGAAACATCAAAACTTATAAGAGGCCTTGTGGAACAATTCAAAGAAATATTCTTATGTTTGATGTATAAAAATTCTTTTTCACATAAGGATGATAAGTTATAATTGTGTTTTAATAAATATAACCTAGTAAGTTAATATTTACTCTCGGATTTCTACGGAATAAATTCCTACGACATGTGGTAGAACTTGTTTTCACTTGACAATGGTGGCCATAATGACAAAGGAGTTGGAGAATATTAATTATTCGCTGTGTACGAGTCACAGTTTGAGTATAAATCAGTCTGGAAGTTTCGTGACTTAGAACTAATCTGAACGTCAACTTAGCAATTTCACGTAGTATAGCAGAGTTGACAGTATGAGGGGACGAAATTGGCAATTCTTCTATGTCCCAAGAAATTTTGGGAAATAAGGCGATGTTTCATACTTAATAATACATCGAGCATAGGATAATCATCCAAAGCGATTAATCAGTAATTATTATTTTACATTTTATGTATTATTTTTATTGTCTTTGGGCCTTTTCTTGTATCATGCATATATATATATATATATATATATATATATATATATATATATTTATTATTATTATTATTATTATTATTATTATTATTATTATTATTATTATTATTATTATTATTATTATTATTATATACTAATACCAGCAAACTTTGTTCTGCCATATAAATTATTATTTTTATCTATCTATTCATCTATCTGCCGATGTATCTCTATCTATCTATCTATCTATCTATCTAGATAGTTATCTATCTATCTATCTAACTATCTATCTATAGATATAACTTTATAAAGAAATAAAAAACTAACTTTTCACAGGTTAAAATAAAAATCTATTGAGTAAACGCGTTTCGTCATAACATTGACTTCATCTCGTACTAAACTATGGTATTACAAAGCAATCTATTTATACGAAAATTGAACATAACAGAGGGGTACTTAGAGAAACTAAATAACAATAAGAAATTCATTCTGAGCTATTAGTAGGTACCTACATTGAACAAATTAAGGAGAGGAGAAGGGTTTACTTCAATCTGCTCGTTAACTAAATTTCCGGAATTTTTATATTTATTTATGTATAGGGATTCCCAACAGTTGGTTTTATGGAGACTATTTTCAAATTGTAATATATTATAATTGTGATTAAAGGTATGGTTTTCTTGAATAAGATGACACGCATAATTAGAATCAGTTTTCTGCTTAATATAGCTACGTTGGTGTTCGTGTATTCGAGTTTTGAAATTTCTAATTGTACGTCCTATATAGAATTTTTCAGAATCGTTACAGTCGAGTTTATAAACACCAGTACATTCATCTCTATGAATTTTTGATTTGTTGTTTTTAATCAATTTTCCAATGCTATTATTGGTTTTATATGAAATTTTGAAATTTTGTTTTTGAAAAAACAATTTCAGATTTTCGGAAGTTTTGCCCAAGTATGTTAAACTGCTAAATACTCTACTTTTTTCGGATATAAGTGGGTAAATTTCTGAAATTGCCATTTTGTATTTTTTCCTCTGAATGAGGCTGTCAATCATTTAGCAGTTTAACATACTTGGGCAAAACTTCCGAAAATCTGAAATTGTTTTTTCAAAAACAAAATTTCAAAATTTCATATAAAACCAATAATAGCATTGGAAAATTGATTAAAAACAACAAATCAAAAATTCATAGAGATGAATGTACTGGTGTTTATAAACTCGACTGTAACGATTGTGAAAAATTCTATATAGGACGTACAATTAGAAATTTCAAAACTCGAATACACGAACACCAACGTAGCTATATTAAGCAGAAAACTGATTCTAATTATGCGTGTCATCTTATTCAAGAAAACCATACCTTTAATCACAATTATAATATAATATATTACAATTTGAAAATAGTCTCCATAAAACCAACTGTTGGGAATCCCTATACATAAATAAATATAAAAATTCCGGAAATTTAGTTAACGACCAGATTGAAGTAAACCCTTCTCCTCTCCTTAATTTGTTCAATGTAGGTACCTACTAATAGCTCAGAATGAATTTCTTATTGTTATTTAGTTTCTCTAAGTACCCCTCTGTTATGTTCAATTTTCGTATAAATAGATTGCTTTGTAATACCATAGTTTAGTACGAGATGAAGTCAATGTTATGACGAAACGCGTTTACTCAATAGATTTTTATTTTAACCTGTGAAAAGTTAGTTTTTTATTTCTTTATAAAGTTATGAATATGAACTTTCACCAAGTAAATGCCAATTCCATTCAATCTATCTATATATCTATTAATCTATCTGACCCGGCAAACGTTGTTTAAATTATTAAAATGGCTATTGAAAAAATATAGGTTTTTGATAGAAGGGTGAAAATTTAGAGTTGTATGTATTTTTTAATGCAACATCATAAAAAAATAAAAAATTTTGCCCAAAAAAATTAAAATGTTTGGAGTGGACCACACTAATCACTCAGGGGTACGGAAAATTGGGATTGATCGTAGAGGGGTGAAAATTCAAAGTTGTATGTATTTTTGTATGCTGCATCATAAAAAGAAACAAAAAACCCTTAAAATTTAGGGTGATGAAAAATAAATGTCCGATTCGCAAACCTAACCGATATGCACACAAAATTTCATGAGAATCGGTCGAGCCATTTGGGAGGAGTTTAATTACAAACACCGTGACACGAGAATTTTATATATTAGATATAAATATATATATATATAAATATATAAATATATATATATATTTATATACATATTTATATATATAATTAAATATATATATATATATATATATATATATATATATATATATATATATATATATATATATATATATATATATATATATATATATATATATATATATATATATATATATATATATATATATATATATATATATATATATATATTAACTTTCTCACTTATTTTCAGTCAAACTCTTAGTTCAAGCGATTTTCTTAGTTGCCTTTTCCATGATCCGTTTAGTTGATAAGATCGATATTTTGTGAAAATTTATATTCATAATATTTATATTCATAATTATTTCATTATTATTTGATATTATTGTGTTTTAGAAAAAAAAATTTCTGTGATAAATGAAAAAATCATATATACGTTTTATAACATAATTATTTTTAGTTTCTTATTCATAGCTTCGCTACAGTACAGTAGTCTATTATTTTTCTTGAAAATACGGTAAATAAACTGTTTTTCAAAAGTAATCGTATAAAAATACATGCAAATTAAGGATGACAGCTAAAATGGGGAGTGAATGTCACTGCAGTTCAATTAAATTGAAATCAATAAGAAACGGATAGAATTGAAGAAACTCAAATTGAAGCAATCATTCGACGAAGTGAAAATAACGAATCATATTTATAAGTTTTGTAAATTTCCTTGCGAGCATTCAATATCTATTTCCCTTCGAATTCAACGTAGTGTGAAAGAATTCCCGAGCATTCGAAAGTTGTTCACGTTAATTCTATCTACCAATCGATGGCGAATGGAACAGTGAGGAATTTCTATTTTGTGATACTCATAACTTGACACCTGACAATCCATCTCGATCTATTATAAAACTCGGGGTATTCACTGGAATTCCCATGTGATTTTTCACTCGTAATTTGATATCTGTGAAATCGGGATTTTTCGCTTTTCTGGAATATTAGATTTATAAATCGAAAGTCAGGGATCTAGCTATATTTTCCATTGAAAAACTTCTTTTCGCTTGATGAATTTCATTGAATGGAAGTATCCATATTTATATATATGTATGTAGAATATATATATATATATATATATATATATATATATATATATATATATATATATATATATATACATACATATATATATATATATATATATATATATATATATATATATATATATAATATATTATATATATATATATATATATATATATATATATATATATATATATATATATATATATATATATATATATATATTGCGATTAGCAAAGTTCGACCTAGGGCCACGATTGTTTTTCGTTCCATGACTTTTTATGATGCTTGAAACCAAAAACTCAATTTCATATATATATATATATATATATACGGGCGCAATTTTGAAGCAGTAGGGTTGAAAATTTGTAAATAACTAGTTTCGTATGATATTCTGAATGGGATTGTTTTTGGTTCGAATTGGTTAGAGGTTGATCCCCTGGGGGGAAAATAAATCTTGTTTACCCGCAATTTGGTAGCAATATGGTTGAAAGTTTGTAAATAGGTAGTTTTGTATGATATCTTGAAGAGGATTGGTTTTGGTTCGAATTGGTTTTGGTTCGAATTGGTTGGGGGGTTGACTCCCTGGGGGGAGAAATAAATCTTGTTTACATGATAAAGGGCGTAATTTTGAAGCAATAGAATTGAAAGTTTGTGAGTAGGTGGTTTTGTATGATATATTGAATGAGATAGGTTTTAATGCGAATTAGTTGGGGGTTGACCCCCCAGGAAAATAAATCTTGTTAACACGATAGAAGGCGCAATTTTGGTACCATAGGGTTGAAACTTTGTGGGTAGGTAGTTTCGTACGAAATCTTGGATGCTATTCATTTCTATATGAATTAGTTGGAGGGTTGACCCCCCGGAGGAGGAAATAAATTTTTTTCACACGATAAAGGGCGCAATTTTATAGAAATAGGGTTGAAAGTTTGTATGTACGTAGTTTCGTATTATGATTGGTTTTGGTACGAATTGGTTGGGGGTTGATCCCCCGGGGAAGAAATAAATATTGTTTACACATTAGAGGGCGCATTAAATACCAAATTTCATGAAAATATCTAAGTATTAAATTTATGGAATATAAGTTTTTTCTTATAACTCTACTTTAGATTGAGGTTGTACAATCGAATTGTTTTAGATCTTTTCTGGTTCGCATTCGGTTCGAGGAGTAGGCACATTGAGACCTCCTACCCTAAATACCTCTAATTTTTTGTAACTACTGAAGGTACCCTTACGAAAGAAATAGAAGCGTTGGAATTTTAAATATCCAAAATGTGGTTCTTGCTGAATAACTATATATATATATATATATATATATATATATATATATATATATATATATATATATATATATATATATATATATATATATATATATATATATATATATATATATATATATATATATATATATATATATATATATAGATGGGTAGTCTTGACTGGCTAGTTGAGGAAAAAATGTATTTGAATATTTTGAGGTTGCAGTCAGAATAATTGTTGGGCTAGGTTAAAGAATACTCTTTGTCATATGGTCGAGCTTTCGGAAATGTTTATTTCCTTTATCAAGACATCTATAATATATATATATATATATATATATATATATATATATATATATATATATATATATATTTATATATATATATATATATATATATATATATATATATATATTGATATGAATTTCCTAATTATAATTTCAATTTATTTTTATATTTATTTTAACCCCACTCTGTGAATTCAATTTATATGAAATTCTAAATATATTTATTTTTATTTATTTTAGTATTATAAATTATAATTTTAATTGATATGATATGTTCTATTCTTAATTTAATTTTATTTTGTCTTGACTCTATACTCTCAAGGAAGGAATAATTGAAAACTTCAATAAATTCGAAATAAAATTTTTACAACTTTATTAACACAAATTATCAAGATACAAATTCAGTTCAAATATTAACAATAACAATCACTCTTTGAAATTTTATTATGGTACCTTTTAATAGTTTTATATTTTACCCCCTATTAATTTATATTTGCAAATATTTACGAAATCTATTGGCCAATATGAAATTTTGTAAAAACTCACGATTGTTTATTTCACTTATGGTTGATCTTCTTTTTTCATGAGTTCAATGAATTTCCAAATTTTCTTTCTTTTTTTTTTCTGTATTCGTTCTGCAAAACAGCAACTCTCTCTATGGTCTCGGTTATTCCTTTAGTAATCTCACTTAATTTCTATATTATTAGAAATTCTTGTCACAATTCACAGTTTTCGTCACTTAATTGAGATTAATTTCACTCACAGGTATTATCAGCTTTCTTTTATACATATATCGATGATTGATTATTACTTTTTACTTTCAGCTATCATTCTATTTTTTATTATTCAATATGGATGACAAAAACAAAAGAATCAGATCTCAAACCGACAATGGTTATCTCTAGAATGCAAATTAGGAACTGCCTAAAGCCGGATGTTCTACCTCCTTATATAACCTTATATTATTTTATTAATATCAAGTAACCTGATGGTTTTTTCTGGAACATTCTTAATATCCTTTTTATGATTTTACTCATTTTTAAAATATTATAACCAACAGGTATTGTACATATCTTTATATTATTCTATTTAATTAAATATACAATAATTTTGGACATTAATTATTTCAATAATAACAACTTCTTTATGATAAATTAAAATTTTTCAAACTCATTACCTTAACGTGATTATTTTGAATAATTAAATGACATTTGATTAGTTTTTTAACAAATTTGTAATAAAAACATATATTTTGGACTGAAATCATTTAGTTAATCTCATCTACAGAATATTCTGCTCATTTTGTATTAAAATTTTCAATATTCTGTCCTTTAATTCAGTTATTATTTCTACTTGAAAAATTTGACATTTCGTTATATATAGTTTCTAATTCTACCTTGAAATTCTACTTTATTACATTATTCTACAATAATTTTATATATAAAACAGTTAACTAATCTCTTCTAATATCTTTATATATGATTAACTAACTTCAATGACTTGAAATTAACTTATTATCTGATATTCAAATTTAGTTGATTCTACGATACATAGAATTTCCATAATTATATGTATCCTACATAAATTAAGTCTGTTATATTGAATTAATTTGTTCTAATTACTCTTTACAAGAATTCTATTACTTGTATTGTCCTATATTTCTGATATTTCATGAATTTCTATTGAATTACTTGATATTTATTTCCAACGATTAATGACATTTTAAGTTTCTGACATTCTACAAGTGTTTTTCATATATTATTGATTTTAAAAGTTATTCTTGATCATTTATAATTCATACATTTACATTAGTCTTCTTGTAAATCAGTTTTACATATTTAAATTCACATTAATTAAAATTTCAATAATATTATTACATTAATTAACCATTTGCATATTTCTTCTTTCTCATATGTCCAAGTTTTATCATTGATTAGATATACATATATCTTATAATCATCTATCATTTACTACTATCTATTTTAAATTCATTGAAGTTTTCCTTTCCTTGATCAATATCATTTTATATTGTACCATATTTCAATTCTAATAATGCAAATAAATAAACCATAGCAATATATATATATATATATATATATATATATATATATATATATATATATATATATATATATATATATATATATATATATATATATATACCGTAGAACGGGGCTAAATTGGAAATGCGGGGATATTTTAGAATTCATAACCTGTAACTTCATCTGGCAATCCTGTTTAGGTACAACACAATTCCGCGTAAATTACACTGTAATAGTATAGTACATAACCTTACCTATTCAGACTTTAGATGATTTCAGTATTCGTAAGCGTGGTAATGGTCTGTTAGACATTAAAAGTGAGGCGGAAAATCAACCAATATTTGAGCCTGTCAAACTTTCAATGCTAGTGCGTCGTGGGTGAGAGTTATAGCAGTTGAGTTTAATATAAAAAATGGTGTTGATGTTAGTATCATTGTGCAAAAAAGTTATGAATATTATGCTACCCCAAAATTATTTATGGTCCATTTTGAAGGACTATTCTGGATGGCGTTTTTATAATCATTCCAAAATAACCCCGGTCTTCGAAAATCACCCCATTCTTTAAATTATCAATGCTACATACCTTTTATTATTCTTGAAAATGTATGTTTTCCAATTTAACCCCATATACGAGGTAACTATAATTTATGCGTTATTCTTACCGATTCTAATATATCCCTTACCCACGAGGCTGTTTTAGACGGGAATAAAACAATTTTTTTTCAGCACCCTGTAAGAATGGGGACCTATTTATCATAAAATAATATTTAGTCGTATATAAACCTATCCAAAAAGCATATAAAATTACTTCTTCTGCAATATTGAAAATAATTAAAAACAAGTCTAGAATAGCCCCGTTCTACGGTATATATATATATATATATATATATATATATATAAATATATATATATATATATATATATATATATATATATATATATATAATTATTTATTCGAATTGTTGTTGCCTGTGAACTATTTTTAACTTTTTGATAATTATTAGCAATAACAGGCTTGGTGAATCTCAAGAAACTCGAATTTATTAAAAAGTTGACGTTTCGCCACGACATTCGTGGCTTTATCAAAAGTTTCGATAACGAATGCCACGAATGTCGTGGCGAAACGTCAACTATTCAATAAAATCGAGTTTCTTGAGATTCACCAAGCCTGTTATTGCTAATAATTGTCAAAAAGTTAATAAAGTCAATGATTTCATTCTTATATATATTTTATATATATATATATATATATATATATATATATATATTTTTTTTATATATATATATATATATATATATATATATATATATATATATATATATTTATATATATATATATATATATATATATATAATAATTAATTCGAATTGTTGTTGCCTGTGAACTATTTCTAATCTTTTGATAATTATTAGCAATAACAGGCTTGTTGAATCTCAAAAAACTCGATTTTATTAAAAAGTTGACGTTTCGCCACGACTGTCGTGGCGAAACGTCAACTTTTTAATAAAATCGAGTTTTTTGAGATTCAACAAGCCTGTTATTGCTAATAATTATCAATCGATTATATATATATATATATATTTTTATATATATATATATATATATATATATATATATATATATATATATATATATATATATATATATATATATATATATATATATATATATATTGATGAAATTCGTTGTTACTACGTGATAATTTGATAATTTAACATGATGAAAATGATTACTGGTGGTAGTGGTAGCAGTAAGTAATATGCAAATTCGGTTTAAAGGTATTTCAAGCCATATTGCGTCGAATTTCTGTTGAAAATAAAACTCGCAATGAAAAGTTTTTTCTCGAATAAACATCGTTCTTTTATGAATAGCACTACTATACGTCAAAATCTGACGATGCTCCGATGGAAAACATTCAACCAAATATCTTTTTTCTACCGGAGCTCTCATCTAAATGCAAAAGATGTAGAACATCAAGTCCTCGAGGCATTAAAAAACTTCCAGTTAGCTTTCAATTTTTGTGGAAGAACTAGCAGAGAAGAGTTTCCGGCTTTATTCCAGGATCATTTCAATATTTTCTCGATGTGAAATCGTCGAAGGGTGAAAATTTCCCGGAGTAAATAAATATTTCCCGGTAAACATTGTACACTTAACGGTTCACAAACATTGGCTGAATATTTCGTGAGGAATATGTATCCGTAACATATTGCGTAGGTTTAAGTCGTCGGATTGGTATACTCCAATTTCCTATATTTTATCTGCTCCTATGATTTCAATAAAATCTTGTGAATAATTGAATACGTCAATTACCGGCATGTGTGAACTTATTGTCTGAAAATACAAAACGAAGAGGTCGAAGATGATTTAGTAAAATAATTAATTTACATAGGCATGATAGCTGAATATGTTTAAATTGGTTCCTGAATATAAATATTTTATTTTTGACTATTCACCCAGCTACACGCTGATGTGGCTCAGAAAAGTTGAATATAAAAAAAAGAAAGAGAAACAAAATTTTTTTTTCACCATAACACTCGAAAAATCATATAAGAATAGTATTTCATACGATTTTGAAAAGAGTGTTGTTTGAGTCGATGTTTCAAACCGATAATTGAGCACTGTTGGAAAACGAAACTGAAAACTACTAAACGACAGAGCTATATGCCTAACATCGGCCTGTCAAACGGTTCTAATGAGCTTAGGATCGTTAAAATGGTTTAGTAGTTCCAGAGTTCAGTTGACACACATATGCGCAAAATGAATTTATATATATATATATATATATATATATATATATATATATATATATATATATATATAATTATTTATTCGAATTGTTGTTGCCTGTGAACTATTTCTAATCTCTTGAAAATTATTAGCAATAACAGGCTTGTTGAATCTTAAGAA
The DNA here is from genome assembly GCA_030704885.1 of Cynegetis impunctata. Classification (NCBI taxonomy): domain Eukaryota; kingdom Metazoa; phylum Arthropoda; class Insecta; order Coleoptera; family Coccinellidae; genus Cynegetis; species Cynegetis impunctata. Next base: position 360,412 of record JARQZK010002959.1, on the reverse strand, counting down.
ACTCGATTTTATTAAACAGTTGACGTTTCGCCACGACATTCGTCGCTTTATCAAAACTTTTGAAAAAATTGAAATTTCTTTGACATTTATTGATTTGAAAAAATTTGAATAGAAAAAGACTACTATGTTTCACTAAAATTTTTCGGCTGTGGCCGTTCTTTGTTATTTATTACGTGCTATTCAGTCCAATATTAACATTCAAATCTGTTATTAGATGGTAAGGGAAACCACAGAAACCTTTACCCACGTAATGTTCGAAATAGGTTCAAATTATTTTGATTTCGAAGAGTCAAAGAATAGGGTACTATTTATCTTTTTTTTTCAAAAATTTCTCATTGCGGCTGTGGCCGTCTTCAGTTATTAATTGCGTGCTATTTAGTCCAATATAAACAGACAGGTCTGTTGATATTAGATGGGAAGGGAATCACAGAAACCTTCACCCACGTAATGTACAAAATAGGTTTAAAACATTTGATTGTTGTCTTTAAAAAGACATTACTTGTAATTTTGGAGATCACATGTTCTAAACTATACTTTCTTTTTAGAAAAATTGAAAATTCTAGATGTTTAGATTTTGTCTAAGAAGATGAGTTGTTATGGTTAGAGTTTGTTTGTTTTGATTCATGTTGTTTCTTCGAAAAATTAAAGAATTAAATCTGCGTATATTGAACTCAAATGTTTGATATCTGTTCTATCATTTACGACTTTATTTAAATTTTTTTGAATATGTAACATTTCTAAAATTTCTCTGCGTTTTTGATCTTTTTCTATTTTTAAAATTTTTGTGCTATTCAAGTTGAAAGTATGATTCTCATTTTTTTTATGTTTTATTAGTGCTGTGGTTTGTGTTCTGGTATATTTGTGTGCTTTTAATCTTTCTTCTAAATTTTGAAAAGTTTGTCCTATATATGATTTATTACAATTATTACAGGGTATACTATAAACAACATGAGATTTTTGCAGAAGAGGTGTTTTACTTTTTAATTTCGAATATATTTGTTTAATTTGATTTTGTGCGGTGTGGGCTACTTTAATATCGTGTGGATTTAAAATTTGTGAAATTTTATTACTTAAATGAGGAATATATCAACAGACCTGTCTGTTTATATTGGACTAAATAGCACGTAATTAATAACTGAAGACGGCCACAGCCGCAATGAGAAATTTTTGAAAAAAAAAAAGATAAATAGTACCCTATTCTTTGACTCTTCAAAATCAAAATAATTTGAACCTATTTCGAACATTACGTGGGTAAAGGTTTCTGTGGTTTTCCTTACCAATAATAACAGATTTGAATGTTAATATTGGACTGAATAGCACGTAATAAATAACAAAGAACGGCCACAGCCGAAAAATTTTAGTGAAACATAGTAGTCTTTTTCTATTCAAATTTTTTCAAATCAATGAATGTCAAAGAAATTTCAATTTTTTCAAAAGTTTTGATAAAGCCATCGTTAGAATATGCATCGTTAGAATATCTTCAAAACTGATTTTGAAGTCATCATGCAGGGCAATTAAATGTTGAACGTATGTCTGAATATTCTCATCAAGGCATTCTACCTGTGACAAAGTACTCACTTTTTCCGACACTGGCAAACGCTATCATCGATTCGCTTTAATTTTCTTTTCAAAATTCAGGAAACAAATGAGTAACGTTTATCCTTGGCATTCGTATGCCAAGGTATATTGGTAAAGAATCAAGCAAGTTCATGCAATATTGCAAGCACACACACCACAAGTCGTATTTCGTCCCTTTGCAAGTCTGAACAAGATTGGTGGACGACGGAGAGCGATGCTTCGCAAATGTCGACACGATGTACTGAATATGGAATATGCAAGTTTTTACAAGTAACAGTCGCTGAACTACTTAAAATATTATCTGCCTACATTGATAGGTGAAGTAAAGCCATCATTTTATTTATCGAATTGAAAATTGAAATTAAATTTTCGTGGACCCTCGCCTACGAATTGTGAACCCCGATATTTTTGTCACGCCAACGTAGACCCCCGTCGAGTCTCCCGTGGACCCCTGGGGGTCCACCCGGACCACTTTGGGAATCAATGATCTAGTGGAATACCCGTGCTGTGAGACCAAGGGTACTGCATGAAAATACTTATGAATCAAGCACACAGATTCAAGTAAATATAAAGAAGAAATCGTCACCATTCCATTTTTCTTGAAGTAAGGTTCGCAATGAGCAATATTTTTCAGTAAAAACATGTAATCAAGCAACTTTCCAAGGGAGCTGGTTATTATGTATCCGCGACGAGAATTCCACATTCAAAATCCAACAGTGAATTTTAGAATTACATATAAGCAACTTCCTTGGAAAGTAGTTTGATAACTTTTTAAATTATTGAAGACTTTTCCTTGTTCACTTTATGTTGAATTCCTTACGTCCAAATGAAGTCTAAAAAGAATTCGGAAAGACTCAAATCGATGAGCATCAGTATTTGACATCCCACTAACAAGGAGGCGCTTGAAGCTTAATTTACGAACTTGATCTCCAGGAGTCTACATCGAATTGCCAAAAGAGGATTGATAAAATTAAAACTGCCAGATGTATCCCACTAACTATCTCCACTGGGAAATCAAAACAGCGTTGCATTTGGAGTTTACAGATCACCGGTCATATAAAATGAATCCCTTCGGCATAGGGAACATTTCATCGGTTTAAACTATTATCGGTATGGAGAACAAATTGATACTAGTATGGATATAAAAGTGAAATTGTTGATTATATCCAATTAAATAAACATATTGAAATAATTTTGGATTGAATGCGCCGATACATGATGTAAATTAATAAACATATAGATATAATGGTTTGTGGAAACAATTGTAACGTTATGAAATACCGTCCACTGGCTAAACCAAATTTTAGCCGAGATCAGTCAGTAAAGAAGATTCTATGATTTCTAGCGTCACTTCCAATAGTAGGAGGGATAAATTGTCAAATCCGGGACGCTAACTAAACCATCTTCCTTTTCAACTAGAGAGTTCGAGTTAATAACACGTCGTAAGAATTATAATAAATTAATAAATTCTCACTTTATAGTAATCCCGAAGTTGATAAATTTTTGCTAAATATCTTTGCGCTAGGAAGCGGTAAGTGTTTCTTTATATTGATTAATGACATTGATTAAATAATTTCGATCATATTTGTGAACTTGTGGTTTAATTTTCATTTTTATTTTCAATATTCGTAATGGTCTCCGAAGTTTATGTTCTGGAACAGTTGAACAATCCTTTTTCTATATATTCACGTTAATTACCTTCAGACAAAATTTTCTACGTTCAAATTTTCTTTTTTAACCTTGTTGTTTTTGCTTGTTGCGTTGACGAAAGTTTGTGTTGTGTTTTTTTTGCTCGAAAAAAAACACTTTCCTTATCTCTTAGTTTTTTTATTTGAATCAAAGAACGTAGTATCGTTTGTAGATAACATTAAGAAGGATAGGAATCTACACAGCAAACAAAATTATTGAGAATTAATTAAACTGAAATTCGATAATGTGAATTTTAGCAAAACGGCAGGAGCCCTAATTTCAAAAACGGCAGGAGCCCTAATTTCAAAAACGGCAGGAGCCCTAATTCCAAAAACATCAGGAGTCCTAATTTCAAAAAAACATCAGGAGTCCTAATTTCAAAAAAACTGCAGAGTCTGAGTTTCCAAAAACATCAGGAGTTTCGAAGAAATTGAAAAAGCCCAGAGTCTGAGTTTCCAAAAACATCAGGAATTGAAAAACGTCAAGAGAGAATCCAAAAACGTCAGGAGGCTGAATACATACATATCAGTATACTGACAAGAATAAAATAAAAATTAACTTTACTCATTAACTTATTCAATTATTTTATATTTCGTTTGTGATCTTTGAAACAAATTTTTCAAATAACTTTAATAGATATTTTAGCAAAGTTTCCTCGTTTCATTGTCTCATATGAATAAATCAGGTAAAGTGTAACCGAATTTCCCTGAACATTTGAACTAGTCGGAGCATTTCATTTTTGCAAAATATCCAAAATTCATTTTTATTGTTTCATAAGGGGAAATTACGTTACACAATTTACACATTTATTAAATGAAATACACAAGACGAACGTTTCGGTGGAACTTCACCTTCTTCAGATGTTAAATACATACTGAATATATTTTTTCGTTACATCGAATACAAGAAATAAATTGTTGATGGAATTCGTCGTTACTACGTGATAATTTAACATGATGAACAAAAACAAAACTTGAATTTACTACGTTTATTATCACAAAAATACTTTGAAAAATATAACACTGCAATTGCAATTTCGGTCACTAGACCATCATCGATCAGATTGAATTAAGAACTGAATACATAACACGACTCGACAAAACAAATTTCGTTCTTTGTCCTAAAGTTTATTTTATGATTTTCCGGTTAATTATGCACCAAAATGAAACGAAAATACCTTTTTTCTATATAAAGTTTGCTTTTGAATATTTGAAAAAAAAAATTGTTTTCATTGTCAGAAGCTAAGATTAAAGTTGGAGTTTTTATTGGTCCGCAAATTAAACGGATTTTTGCCGATGAAAAATTTCCAAACTTCCTTAATAGGGTTCAAAAAGCAAGTTGAAGCAGTTTAAAAGCAGTATTCTCAGGATTTTCAGGATGTAACAAAGCTGAAAACTACGAAAAGCTAGTTGAAAATATGTTGAAAAATTTAAAAACCAGGATGTTATTAAAAGTACATAATTATGCTGCATGCTCATTTAAATACGTTTTAAAAACGTTTTCATCAAGATATTATGAACTTCCAACAACGTTATCAAGGCCAATACAATTAAAATATTATGGGAGACTATATTTGGTGTTTATTGAGAGAAAGCAGTTATGAACATAAAAGAAAAAGTAATACTGCGCACTTTTGAATTATTTTCCATTTTTTATAAGTTAGTTTGATAGTCAAAATGAATAAAAATAATATATACATATATTTGTATTGACTTATCATAAAATAAAAATTAAAATCACAGATTTTCAAAAATATCGTTCAAATGTTCTCCTGGATACAAAAGCAAACTTTTTCATGACGTATAATTTTTTTCCGTTGAACTATGATCTAATCTACCGAAAGTTCATACTTTAATGTCAATTTCAAATTTTGTGTTGACCCGTGAATTATCGATTTGCGCTTACGGGTGGTAAAGAATTATAACAGGTAGCTAAATAGACAAGAGGAACATATTTCAAGAAGGGGCAATCGAAGTGGATTTCCCAAATTGGTACAATAAAATGTTCTTAGAAAAATCATTATTGTTTGAATACACTAAATATAGGAGAATATATCAAGTCAATCTGGTCGTTCAGCAAGATATCTCTTGCATTATGATTTGAAAATTTCTAATGATTCTAAGTAAGTTTGGTCCTTTCGGTAATTTGTGCATGATTTGAAAATTGTCTATTTGTGGAAAGGTTGGTGGTTTTTACGGCAATGATTTGAAAACGTTGAATCCGTTTTATTTTTCGAAAATGATAGTTGGTGTTCTTCAACGATCTACCAGGATGATCTATATACACTCCTTTACATACAGGATAAATCAACCTATAAACTCCCGAACTTTCAAATTTTGAAGGGATATCTTTGGCATTGAATAAAAATCCTGAGAGTTTTGTCTTAGATTTGAAAGTAATTTTAATATTACATTTAGGTATAACGTAAGCAACTTTTTCTGTTAGAGGACCAAAATATGTTGTGAATTTTTCGGATTTTTCTACTGTCGATTTAGGATATATGCTAATTATATATATATGATAAATTGTGTAGTAAGGGTAAATAGAAGGATGGTTACAAATAATTAGTAAAATAAGAAAAGCCCTTTATGAACTGTTTGTCGGGAAGTTCCGTAATTTTGAGAAGATTAAAAAGGGGGCTTATGCATGATCAAGTTGGCTACTCAATAGGAGACTTGAATGTTTGTATTTATTTATCTGTAATGATTCCTGAGAATTAAGTTTAATTCCCCTATTTTTAGCGTTTAATATTTTAAAGTGAAAATTAAAGTGTGATTTGCTTGGACTAAATAGTTTTCGTAATGTGAATCCGACTTTTGTGAATTTAAATTCTGCTCTGAAAGCTCTTGAGGGTTCTACCAGTGTGAAACTTATCACAATCACCACAATTATATCAAGTATTGGTTTTATCAATCCAAAAATTGAATGAACATTCGTTCGACAAGATTAAAGTCAGAATGAATGATTATTTTATTTCAGCTAATTTTCACGTGATGTTAGTTATTGAAAAATCAATTTTCTTTTTCGTCGTATTTTTCCCGAAAATAATACACTATTGCGGCGTATTGTGAGTCAACAGACAGGTGCGCAAGTAGTTTATTCATCCGTTTTCATGGAATTTTCCGAGATATAAATGAGTTGTTTATATTCAGGCATGAATTCTCTCTAAATGTTATTTTCATCAAAAATAATTTCTTGTTCAATGTATTGAGAGTAAGTCAACAGTGAATTTTTTTCGATGTTATGAGCGAAATATTCATCGATATATTTCTGATTCGGTATGAAAGAAAATTAATTATGGTTTCTATCGTCTCCCAATTAAACTTTTTGCACGTTAGCTGCATAGTTCTCATAAAATAATTCCAAGTTTCACGTACGGAATTCGAATCGAACAACAGCCTCAGATCTGAAACCGAGGAATTTTTCATTTAAATTCACGAGTTTCATCGTATTTGCCTTAATAATGAATTCAATTTCCAAGAGCACCTCGGTTTCTCATAATACAACGAGATCTAGTACTCTCGAGATTTGTTTTCTATTTCCGTATGTTTTGTTCGCATTATGAATGCAAGAAATAATGGCGAAAAAAACAACGAAACGAATAATATAATTCTGCATGAAAAATTGATGCAGTTTGGAATTCTTCTTCGCTAAAATGTACCAGTTCCAGGAAAATATAGAGGATTTCGAAAACACGACGAATTTTATTATCAAATATGGAAGAATGCCCTATGGAATACGTTGAAAACGTGATAAAATGAAATATGTTGAGTGTATAACGCTGTTCTTCTAAATAACGAAACATAAAAACGTAAGTGTGAAGCTTATGCAACATTTTTTTTATGCTTATTTTCACAAGCCTCAGCTTGTATTCTACGTTTACAGTAACAATCGCGCTACTCGTTTTGTGGAGTGAACAGATTGAAACCTTATTACTAGAATCATTTTGTATGCTCCTGATGATGGTTTCACAACAAGAAACCGAAACGTCGGCTTTTCAAGAATATGAGCACTTTAGTTCTAGGAACTAAGTTCTTCACATACAGATACACATATTCATTCGATATCTGACGTAAACTAAATTTCATTAGTTAAACGCGGAGTCACTCAAGGTTCCATATTGGGACCACTTCTGTTCAGCATCTATACATCTGACAAAAGATGTAACAACATGTAAGTGTCATATATATGCTGATGATGTGCAGTTGTATCATTCTTTTTTGGCTAAGGACTCAGTATCGGTTTCACGTAGAATTAATTTTGATTTACAGTGCATTTTGTCAAACTCGATGAAGCCTGGTTTATGTATGAACGCTGGTAAGACTAAATTGATTATATTCAATAATAATGAGTTGTGTCTAATACAGCTAGAAATTCGTATAGGAAATGACATCTTAACACCTGTAAGAAGCGTTAAAAATTTGGGGCTACTGATGGATGATAAACTCAGATTCACTTAGCATATAAATAAATGTTTGAAAGTGGGTTTTGCAAAACTAAGGATGTTGTTTCCACACAGGCATATCTTGCCACAAAGTTTGAAGCAAACCATTTGTGACGCATGGGTTCTGTCCCATTTTAATTACTGTGACGTTGTTTATGGGCGTTTTCTGACAAACTTGGATATGAAACGTGTCGAGATGATGCAGCGTAGTTGTCTGAGGTTTATATGGGGGATACGCAAATTTGACAGAGTGACGCATAAGCTGCAGGTATCTCGTTGGCTCACTATGCATTCGGCGATTCTGTATTTTAAAATTTTAATGAACAAAACACCTCCATATCTTTATAATAAAATAAAATTTCGTTCGGATGTGCATACCTTGAATGTTAGAAGTAGGGGACTGCTTACTCCCCCACAACATCGTACTGCGCTTTTCCAGAAAAATTTATCATACGACATATGCAAGACAATGAACTTTCTCTTGCCGAAATTGAGAGGTTGCACATCTTTGAGTAGATTTTCTGCGGAATTGAGGAGCTATTTGGCTCAGAGCCCATTGCACTGATGAGGAACAAGGAGACATAAATGATTGTAATAATATTATGTTTCGTATTATTGTTTTTTGTGTGTATCTTTTCAGTTGCGGGTTGTAAGAATATTTAATGAGTAGAATTTTTTTTTCTGAATTTAAGTTCTGTGAAAGGGTCGTATGGAAGATCAGTTTCAACTGAATACGACCCTTCTAATTGTGAACAGAATAGTTTTTTATGTAGTGTTTTTTTCTGAAATGTCTCAATTTGTTGTAGTTTTCTGTGACAATAAAATTTATTATTATTATTATTATTATTATTATTATTATTATTATTAAAGTATTTTCCCGAGTCGGTGTTACATATCGAAACGATTGAAAGAGAACTACCATCTGGATGTTGAAAGTATCTTCACTTATTAAATTTGGGATAATGTCGCAACTTCGCTAAACACATTTAGGATTATGGAATGTTTCTAAAGTATTATTTCGGAAAATAATGCTCACCATCCGAAACTTTCCTCGGCGGAACGAACGCTAGGAAATTTTGAAGACCTTTACTCCGCAATATGCTCTTACACTTTTCAACCGTCTCTAACAAGATAACTTGCCCCAACATCACTTTCGGAACACCCACGAACTTGTTAAAACTTTGTCAGATATTTCAATTTTTTCATCCTTATGCATCTGAACTTCATGCCGCTATCTCGAGATCTCAAATTCGAGCTTAATATGCATTTTCATGAGATAAAAATTGTTGAAGTTCGACTGAGCCAAGAAAGTTCAAGTAGACACTTGCAAATGAGGGAAAATAGTAGTTGGTTATTCGATAGTTTCGGAACATAGTTATTTTGTAATGAAATATTTCAAATTAGTTGGTATCTTCTTGCGAATAGGATATAGGCCAGTCAGTGTAGACATTGAAATTCGAAAATTTAACAATAATTCCAAAAGTATTTAACTTTGGTCGAGTGAATGCTAAAGAGAAAGGAACAATCTCATTTTGCAACCTTTTCCGAAGTCCGGAACATCGTTAAAATTGCAATAATATTGAAGTTTGCCTTATGCTTGTGAAAAAAATTCCAAAAGTTCTGAAAATTAGTATTAAATATATTTTATCATATAATGTATCAAATTTGCAACCAATCTAAGGGTACGGAGCATTTTTTAAAATTCAAAATTAACGTTTTTCTTTGATAAAGCGACCTAAAAAAATCCTCTGTAAACTTGACGTATACTTCGGGAGAATATACCGAACAGTTGTATAAATTCGCAACTTTTTAGGTTAATGTTTATTTATAATTTTTTCAATTCGTGGTAATTTTTTCGAGCAAGATGGTCTCGAAATAATTACAAAAGCTTTGAAACTTGATAGCAAATTCAAAAAACATCTATTCTGATGCATTTGCAACCTTGTACGTGGTCCGGAACATTATGCGATTCGCAAAAATATAAAAATCCAAAAATAATATTTTTGCAAATTGCATAAAGTTCCGGACCGTGTACAAGATTGCAGAATTGAAAATGCATTAGAATAGATGTTTTCTGAATTTGCAACCAAGTTTCAAAACTTTTGTAATTATTTCGAGACAATTTTCCCAAAAAAATGACGATGAATTGAAAAAATTATGAATAAACATGTTTCGGTTAACGGAATGGTTGCAAATTTATACAACTGTTCGGTATATTTTTCCGAAGTATCTACCAAGTTTGCAGAATTTTGGAATTTTTAAGATCAATTTATCAACGAAAAACGTTAATTTGGAATGAAAGTACCCTTAAATTGGTTACAAATTTGATACGTTATATGAAATAATATATTTAAAACTATCACAAGATTGCAGAACTTTTGGAATTTCTTTCACAAGCATAAGGCAAATTTCAATATTATTGCAATTTTAAAAATGTTCCGGACTTCGGAAAAGGTTGCAAAATTTCATAATTTGTTTTTGTCTCTTTCCCTACCCTATACTGAAATTTGAAAACTTTTAGAATTATTGTTAATTGATTATCTGGCCTAATAGTAGCAAACTGAGCTTTAGATACTGGCAGATTTCGTTCAATTCCTCTGGCATTTTGCATGCATCCAGATGATTTGATTTGTTGTGAATTCAAACCACCAAAAATGGAAATTCAAACATGGCTTCAAGCTAAAATTTAAAAAAACTCGCGAGCAGCAGAGCTCCTTCAATTGTCGTATTTTTTCAGTTCGAAATGCATCGCGTCGAGATGCTATTCTAATGGGTTGAATTATATTCTGAATATTTATATACTTAAATAGGAAACCGAATTGAAAAGTAGAAAATAATTTACTTAATTAAAAAATAATTCATGCATTGTTGATGAGTAAAATAGTTGAAACCAACGAAGAAACGTACCTCAACAGCAACTCAATCCACGTAACAAATTTCAACCCTCTAATCATAAAAATGCAGCTTCAGCAGGATATTGAAGAATAGTCTAAGCAATAGGTATTTTTTTTTGAGATCGATTCCATCTGAAAACCAACTATGCCATCGTGAGCAGGGTAATTCATAGATTAATTGTGTTATGTTTTGGACACGCAAATACCATTATTTATTTTTTTATGAACAATTTTAACAAAAAAATCGTACTTTTATTACTTTTTCATTTATAACTATTAAACTGATGGAGTAATCTGGATAGTGTCAATAGCAAATTTGTAGATAATTAAATTACGAAGAGTATGAGACCTCGCTCGACTCGGATGATTAGTAACGAAGATAACAATTGATAGCCAAAGAATTTTTTATTTATTTATTAATTTAATAATTTCGTTAATTTACAACTTACAGATCTCTGCTTTTGCAAAAAGGTTGCAATGTTTAATTACTTAAAGTTAGTAAAAAGAACGAACGCTGTACGATAATTATTGTTAACGTAATTGCAATTTTATGTATTTAACAGGACTAATTGTAAAATAGCTACTATCGACTGAGGTACTCGGATTTCAATTTTGAAAAAAGATTAATTAACTAGACGTAAAGTGCAATAAAACGTTCATCTCGGATTTTTAAATAAATTTTGCAAAGTTAGTTAAAAAAGGGCGCAAAAATGGCTCCGAATGGCCGACCGGACGAATATGGTGCAGTAGTGGGGGAAGAAGGAGAAGAAGAGAACGCTTAATAGTAATACAATCTCCCGGCGCGCCGACGTTACTACTGCACCATATTCGTAGGGTCGGCCGTTCGGAGCCATTTTTGTGCCCTTTTTTAACTAACTTTGCAAAATTTATTTAAAAATCCGAGATGACCGTTTTATTGCACTTTACGTCTAGTTAATTAATCTTTTTTCAAAATTGAAATCCGAGTACCTCAGTCGATAGTAGCTATTTTACAATTAGTCCTGTTAAATACATAAAATTGCAATTACGTTAACAACAATTATCGTACAGCGTTCGTTCTTTTTACTAACTTTAAGTAATTAAACATTGCAACCTTTTTGCAAAAGCGAAGACCTGTAAGTTGTAAATTAATGAAATTGTTAAATTAATAAATAAATAAAAAATTCTTTGGCTATCAATTGTTATCTTCGTTACTAATCATCCGATTAAGTCGGGCAAGGTCTCATACTCTTCGTAATTTAATTATCTACAAATTTGCTATTGACACTATCCAGATTACTCCATTAGTTCATTAGTTATAAATGAAAAAGTAATAAAAGTACGATTTTATTATTAAAATTGTTCATAAAAAAATAAATAATGGTATTTGCGTGTCCAAAACATAACACAATTAATCTATGAATTGCCCTGCTCACGATGGCATAGTTGGTTTTCAGATGGAATCGATGTCAAAAAACGACTTATATTGTGCTCTGTTGCTTGGACTAGAATGGAACTGAACAGCTCCATATGGGCCGTACATTTTATTATGATTTGGAATGTTTACTAAGGCTCAGATATTAAACGACATGTTTTGATACTAAAGCAGATTATCCTTCAGTTTATTTTTTTCTTAAACCTAAACAGTTGGCAGAAATTCAAATGATATTCAAAATTCATTCAAGTGATAATGTTTCTAGTTTGATATCTCGCATTTTATATTCGGAATCATAAATGAAAAATTCGCAAAGTTCCAGATGTTGACGATATATTATTGAAAATTTGCTTGGGTGATTCGAGTGGTGCATGAACTTTCAATGCATTCTTTATTTGAATTTCTCATCTTTATTTTACAAATCATATATGACTTCCAATTTACAATTTTTGAAATTTAAATGAAATATTCGCTGAATATATGAATGAATTTAGGGAAGAAAAATGTTCAAGTACATTTTTAGCAGGTTTTCACTTTGAAAACCTGCTTATTAAAATGGGTGGGATTAGCAAAGTTGGACATAGGACCAAGCTAGTTTTTCGTTTCATGATGATGCTTGGCACCAAAAACTCAATTTTATAAATATCTCTATATACCTATGTATATAGATATATACCTATGTATATAGAGACCTCACTCCTCTCCACATCATGGTGAGGGGAACTGCTTGAGGAGCAAACCTCAGGTTGGCTAAAGTTGGACTCAAAGGTGCTGCATACGGTACAAGGGACTCAACCCTTACCGGAAGTGCACACCTTGCTGACCTCCCAACTGACGAAATTACCAGGAAATTTAGTTTCAAGAAATTATTTCGAACGGAACTAAATACCAAGAAGGAATGGAGCATAGAATCCATTCGAGCACTGGAGAAGAACACCATAATATGGTATACGGACAGGTCTAAAACTCCCGAAGGAACTGGAGCAGGAGTCGTTGGGCCTCGTACCAAATACTCAGAACCCATGGGCCAGTTCCCTAGTATTTTTCAAGTGGAAGTTCACGCCATAGAAAGGTGCATTCAGTTCAACCTCGAAAGGAAATACTGGAACAAGGAAATTGCGATCCTCTCCGATAGCCAAGCAGCCATCAAAGCGTTGAGCTCTTATAACATCAACTCAAAGATGGTTTGTGAATGCCTAGATAAACTAAACGATCTGGGCAGGAACAACAAAGTGATCCTCCTCTGGGTGCCGGGGCACGTCGGAGTGAAGGGTAATGAACAAGCAGACACCCTGGCACGAAAGGGTGCGTCAACGCCACTAATCGGGCCAGAGCCTTTCTGCGGACTTGGAAAATCTTACTTCCAAGAAGAACTCAATGAAGCTGAAGAAGCAATGAGAGCAACATACTGGCAAAGACTTCCAGGACTGAGGCAGGCCAAAGATCTCCTCGGAAAGTTCAACCGAGCAAGATCGAAGACACTGATTAACCTCAGCAAAACTAGTCTAAAGACAATCACAGGATTTCTTACGGGGCATTGCAGACTCAAAGAACACCTAAGGAAGCTAGGTTTAGAGGGGGACAGCACCTGCAGATTCTGCAAGGAACGTCCAGAAACACCTCACCATATACTGATGGAGTGCTATGCTGTGCACCATGAAAGGCTGAACACACTGGGATCATACCAGCTGACTGTAGAAGAAATACCACGAATAGACCCCCTTAAAATCCTCAAATTCCTGAAGGTATTGAGGCTTGAGGGGCTGCTGTAAAACGAGAACACATCGAGAAGCAGAAGAAGATGGGGCACAATAGATCTAATAAGGTCGCAGCGCATCGGTCACCATCCAAACATACCAATACCAATACCTATGTATATATGTATATATATATATATATATATATATATATATATATATATATATATATATATATATATATATATATATATATAATATATATATATATATATATATATATATATATATATATATATATATATATATATATATATATATATATATATATATATATATATATATTTATATATATATATATATATATATATATATATATATATATATATATATATATATATATATATATATATATATGTTTATATGTATGTATGTATAAGCTTGTGTATTTTAGCGTTGTTTACACGATAAAGGGCGCAATTTTGAATCAATAGGGTTGAAATTTTGTAAATAGCTAGTTTCGTATGATATCTTGGATGGGATTGGTTTTGGTTCGAATTGGTTGGGGGGCTGACCCCTCGGGAGAAGAAATAAATCTTATTTACATGATAAAGGTCGCAAATTTGGAGTGATAATGTTGAAAGTTAGTGAGTAGGTATTTTTGAAAGTTATCGTGGATGGTGTTTTTTGTTTGAATTGGTTGGGAGTCGACCCCCTGGGGGAAAGAATTGATCTTGTTTACATGATAACGGCCTTATTTTTAAGTAATGAGGAAAGTTTGTGAGTAGGTAGTTTCTTATGATATATTGGATGGAATTGGTTTTGGTGTAAATTGGTTGGGGATTGACCCCCTAGGGGAGGAAATTAATCTTGTTTACACGATAGAAGGCGGAATTTAGGGACCTCTTTGTAGGTGGTTAGTTTCGTATGATATCTTGTATAGTATTCATTTCGATGTGAATTGGTTATGGGGTTGACCCCCCGGAGGAGGAAATAAATCTTGTTCACGTGATAAAGGGCGCAGTTTTGTAGCAATAGGGTTGAAAGTTTGTGAGTACGTATTTTCGTATGATATCTTGGATGCGATTGGTTTTGGGACGAATTGGATGGGGGGTCGACCCCCCGGGAAGGAAGGGAGTATAGTTTAATTTGGAACGAAATTCATCAATGAATGAATAGATTTTTCAAACTGAATACGTTATGCAAACCTGCTTTTCTAATAATAGAGTTTTTAATTATAATTATAATTTTGGGCAGCGTAATAACATTTCGATTCGCACTTGTATTTTTGAGAAACTGAAACTGAATATGTGTTAATAGGTAGAGACATTTTTCTTGAAGTATCCAAAGATTATGCATTAAAATTGTAAAGATAGTTATGACTGTAATTGAGTTGAGATATGAATACTCTAGAAAACTATTGAATAGCGAAGAGAAAATACAAAAAGTTTTCTCTGGTTTGAAAAACAGAAAACTCCTGACTGGTGAAGCTAATAAGAGCTGATTATTGTACTTTTTGGTTATTTGTCAATTTTCGTGTGTATCAATTTTCCTCAATTATCGGTCTCCGCAATTCAGATAATGAAAACCCGAAATGTAGGTATATTTTCATCGAGTTCATAACAACCGTCATTAACTTAACGTGTTTTCTTTGATAATGAAGCTTCAATGCCTTTATTGTTTCAACCATCAATATGATGAATTTTGTTTGTGGAAAAAAGAGTTTTCCGATGTATTTTCGGATAAACTGGCTGGTAGATAATTTTTTAAAATTAATTTTACATTAATGCAGGAGTATGAGGTGGACACATCTAATACTAGAAAAACCCTCTCTTTTATTATCTAAAACAATGATTATGTTTTAGATTAGTAGAGTCATAAATTCAGTCTATGATTATATCTTTTTATTTAAAATTTCGGTGTGGGTGTTCGTAATTCTCCTCCTCTTTAACCGAATGACCGAATTTCATAACCCTAGACCCCCCTCCGGAGGGTATGAAATTTTTTGAAATTTAAGGTCCAAAAACACAGTTTTTCTGCAATTTTACGCCTTGTAGAACATTAAACTTATGTATGACAATTTGATTCATTATTGTTTGACTTGATATGTTCAGTACTCTTCCTTGTACTATAACTACCATTATGTCAAATAAACTAATGAAAGCTTAACTCTTCATTGTTCTTGTGAACATAAGAGAGTTGTTCTTTACAGTTTACTGAGAATAATTATTTTCTCCGCAGTAAGTTTGTGGATTTTTTCATATTGAATTATACCAACTGATAATGTGCAATTTTCAGCTAACCGAAAATTTTTTTTGAAGTCCAATGCTATTCCAACGAAAAATCTTCCACTTTTATCGGAATCTTCACCTGGTCCATCATCCAGAGATTCTAGATAAATGTATTTTCTTTCATGTAACAACCAGAGATACTATTAAAATAATAATAATAAATAATGTTTATTTGCACAACCAAAATAAAAATTTATCATTACATCAAGAATATGAAATAAAACTTGACTCTATAGCTAGATATAAAAACTAAAATATTCAATTATATAACCAGGATAAACAGAGATTCTATAAAAAAACCAGACTCTTAAAAGTCCACCGTACTTTTAGGAGAGCTGTTATACGTCAGAAAAATTAAAAAAATATAATAACTCATTACGTATTCATGTATTCATATATTTATGTATTCATGTTAATTCTTCTTTTATTTCATGTTGTTTCTTTCAGTTTTGCTGGTAACTACTTACTTTTATCCATTATACTCAAAACCTCTTCAGTAGGTAATGAAAGTAGACATGTCAGAGATGTTTTCTTGAAACGTTTGAAAGTTTTTTTACTTTTTAAATAAATAGGTGTTGTATCATACTGCCTTTTCATGATGTATACATAGTTCCTGTAACCAATTAATTTATTCGTCCTCTCCTTTATTTTAGTATTGATTTTCATGTTCAATGATAAAAACTACTGTTGAACAGAGATAATATTGTCCTCAATCGAAACACAATGAACCACCGGAAAATACGAAATCCAAAAAAACACAAATTACGAAGCCAAACGTTTGAAAACTCTAAATGAAATGATCGTAAATAACATTACAAACAATGTAAACAATCCGATAATGGCCCATGCTCTAGTACCGATATTATCCGTTCCGGCGCTACGATCTTAATTTCAGACGCTAATTGCCTAGAAAAGTAAAGCAGGGTGAGAGAGAGGGAGGCAGGAAAATGAGTCACAACACTTTCAGCGCCCCGCCACGAGACGACTGTTCTACTGAACTTGGACCTTGGTCAAGGGCATCAGATTTACTGGATTTCAGAACTCATTGGGGTAGCCGGGTTGATCTTCGGTTTTACATTGAATTTTAACTATAATAGTTTTAAGACAAAATTCCTTCTATAGTCGGCGGAAAATCATTGGAAGCTTGGGATTTTTAGCTGTGTGAATTAATTTTTCAATCCACAAACTGGCAACGACGCTGGGAGAGGAGTGTAGAGGGGAGTATACAGCTGTTTAGTGTCCAAGCTTCCAATGATATGCAGGCGAGTATAGTTTAAATATTTCTGCCCAATATTCAAATCAGTTTCTAAAAATTTTTCAAATTTATTATTTTTTTTTACAAAAATTGGTCAATTTAATGCCCCTCCAAAAGGCTTGAGTGTGCGGCTGCATACTTCGCACACCCCTTAGGCCGGCCCTGACCAATATTATGTCAGTAAATTACCACACTTAGAAAATAAGAAAACTCTAGGTATAAATATCTACATCTGCTTGTATTTCATTCTTTTGATAATGACTCAATCGTCTACACCGGTCGTAATTTTGTTGAAAATGAAGTGGAAATCGGAAAATAAAAATTTTTTTTAGTCAATTGCATTTTCATAACACAAATAATTCATAGATATCCTTCATTTAACCATTGTTCATTTCGTTTTGGAAAATACATTTACTCTTTTAAAGGCTTGCCTCCTAGGAGGGAATCTCATTATTGTAGAAAACATCAATAAGCCTATGACATCGATAATTCGACAGTTTCTTGTACGCCATTCTCAGTATTTGGGGCACGTCCGTGATTGGGCAATAGATTACGTCTCTTAAGGAAGCTTGTAGCATTATGCAACACGGATCGTATCCCTTGTCATGGCATCCTCTCATAAAGATAACGATGTACTATTTGCATCTCATTAGACGTATGCCGGGGTATCTCGGATGTCAAGTAACGAAAAAAAGATGAGATGATTTTCGATTTTCAAGTGATAGGTTGATTATACTCAATACGTTCCAGGATTTTCATAAAAAGTAGCAAATTTTTCTCGACAAGTACCAAAGTTGATCGATGTGAATTATTTTCCTTGATTATTTAACAATAGAATACTTTAAAAATGCCTTTTAGAGTAATTCGAACATATTGAGTCTTATTCCTTAGATATACAATATTTTGTCTAATTTATGATTTTTCAAAATGCTTGATATCGTTTATTCATGTTTTTGTTCGAGATTTATTGAATTATAAGAATATTTTATTAAAATATATATATATATATATATATATTATATAAATATATATTTATATATATAAATATATTTATATATATATATATATATATATACATATATATATATATATATATATATATATATATATATATATATATATATATATATATATATATATATATATATATATATATATATATATATATATATATATATATATATATATATATATATATATATATATATATATATATATATATATATATATATATATATATATATATATTTAAATGGGGGCAAAGTAGCGTATTTCATTATATGAATTCAAGAATCTGTTCTTGTTTCTTCAGTGTTGGAGTTATACAGAAAAATCGAAAATTTTGAAATTCTTATTTTGCATTTATTTTTTTTCACGTAGATTTTTTTGAAATTTTGTCACTCTTTCATAACAACTTTTTGTAGCCTTTGCAAATATCTAAATAAGATGTATACATAGGGTATCGTACACATTGGGCCCCCTCATTTTCAAATACGGGCCTGTATTTTTTCAAATGCCAAGAGTCATGTTTCATATTGGCGTTTTATTTTCATCTAAATCACAAATTGTTTTGGAAATATTGAACTAATACTAGGCATTCTATACCTTCTTCTTTGATATTTTATTTTTAATTACAGCTGGAATTTGAAGAAAATTTTGAAATTTTACTGTTAATAATATGAAACGTGACTCTTGGCTTTCAAAATAATGCCATAAAAAATACAGGTCCGTATTTGAAAATCAAAATTTGAGGGTAGCCCAATTTATATGATACCCTGTATATAATTTTTATTCAGATATTTGGATAGCCCACATAAAGTTACAATGGCAAAGTGACAATTTGTTTCAAAAAAAATCCTAAAATAAAAGGATATAGGCCAAATAATTTCTAAATTTTTGATTTTTCTTGTATGACTCCGAAACTAAAAAAGCTAATTCAAATTTTTTTTATCCATATAATTACCCTCTGAAATATTTCACTTTGTCCCCTTTAACCATCCCTCTATCTCTTACCGTTATCGAAATCCTCATGCATAGACTCGAATTTGAACAGCCCTGTATAGGGGAAGGCGGGGCAGAACGGGGTACTTAACGTTTGATGGTTTACTGTCACTACAATATTAACCAAAAAAAATTTTTTTTGCTATCGGTCTATTACTTAATATGTAAACTAAGCATTCTCCCCTTTTTCAACAGTTGAATAAATATTTTAAAGAAAATACTTATGAGAAACCAAAAAAGTGCATTTTGCCCCATTCCGCCTCATGGGCGGGGCAGGATGGGGTTTTGATAAATTTTACCAGAACTCATCAACATCTGGTGAGATTTCCTGAAATATAGTGTTAACGGTGGAAAATGGTATTAATAATTAAGTACACACAATTTTATTATTTGTTTTATTTAAATAGCTAAAACTTTTAGACAAAATCAGACAAAAATCCAATTAGCCAAAAGAAGCACTGAATTTTCTTTTGTCGCATTAGAAAACGCAACAACTAGCTTAAACTAATTAAAAAAAAGTTCAGTGGTTATCCATCCAGAATCACTAACTTCCACTACTGAACCAGGTGAAAACAGATTTCAGACGTTATGGTTTCTCCTCGTTCGGCGGAAGTTAAGGTGCCTACCTGACGTTTTCCTTTTAAGGCTAAAATTTTGGTGTGGCCCTTTGGATTCACAGTCAACCCCGTTTCGTCATAGTTATAGATGCGTTCACCTATCAGTTTATATGTGTCTACTGTTTCCAAAAGACGGCGAAAAAATTGTGACACCGCAACCCTATTAAACCCCATAGCTCGAGCTCCCGAAGTTGATTCTGGTTTTCGTAGCGTCAAAGTAGGGTGGCGTTTTAGAAAACATTGCATCCAATCCTTCCCAACCATTTCAGATGCAGCATTAAATTTATGCTGACACTGATTTCGTATAGCTAATTGATACGCCAAACGTCTAAAGTCAATCATGGTCAAGCCAAAAAGTCTTGATTTCATTACTTTCAAATAGTCGACAAGTTCTATCTCCTGTTCTTGTGAAAAAATGCAGTGATATTTCCCGGCAGATTTATCAACAACAAAATTTTGCTGATCCTTTCTTTTTTTCGTGACATACCTTTCTAAAGTTGTTTGGGGCACACCATGTTGTTCTGCGGCTCTCCTGTACCCCATTTGTCCAGTGACAACGGCATCAACTGCTGCGTTCATGAATTCGGTACTCCAATCCTGACGCTTTGTCTTCCGAACATAATTTCTAACCATCTAAAAAAATTCTAAATCAAGTACGACATTCAACGGGGCAGAACGGGGTACCCCATTGTACCCCACCCCATTCCGCCCCATGTGCAACGTTTACTTTTAAAGTTAAATTTTTGAAAAAAAGACATGACCTAGGCTAAAGCTAAAGTGATAAAAAAGTTGCTTAACAAACATTCTTTGCATTTCATAATTGAAATAGATCAAAATTGGATAACCAAATTACTTACGGTGGTTGATATGGGCGGCAAAGTTACAAATCTACACGAAAATTCCAGATGTTAACGAGACTAACCTTTTACTCGGCGTTGTTCGGACAACTGGCATACCTAACATGTAACCGATGCTTTTAGGTGACGTTCAGTGCAATTTCGGATATTTCCGTTCACACGTTCGGTTTTTTACTGGCGTACCCCGTTCTACCCCGCTATCCTGTTCTGCCCCACCTTCCCCTATATATATATATATATATATATATATATATATATATATATATATATATATATATATATATATATATATAACATCATACGCAGCAGAAGATCCGGAAAAGCTGACATGAAAAATATCGGACGTTTTCAAATGTCTATTGAGACAAGCCACCATGGAAGTGAGCCGTCTACAAAATAAATCGTGGTTTCAAATAACGCAGTTTTTTCCTCATTTCGTCCGCCACTTCATCTTTGTTTTCGCCACCAGAATACCTCCGAAAGGCGAACTCGACGATTCAGCGAACAGAAATCCCTTGCGATAGTAAAAAAGATCCTTTATAATGCAGGTTTTTTCCTCACCTGAATTTATCCAGCAAGCGTAAATATATGAGTTTTTACGGTAGCAAGGATATGTGAAAAAGTAATTGAAGGCCGTTCTTGAAAAAACATAATAACGAAAATGCCTGAAAGCATTTCATTAAAATTTGGCTTCATTTATGTGCACGGTCGAAAATTGGAATAAAGTAGAATATTTCTGTTTAGAATCCTGGTACTGATTTTTTATTTGAGGGCTCCTAAAAATTATTTAATGATTAATTTAACATCCCGTTTTTATCAGTGATCAAACTTTATTTCATAAAATAATTAATAAAATTTACAATTTACATTTTCTGAATATTCTTTATTTTGAGGGCTCCTAAAAATTATTTAATGATTAATTTAACATCCCATTTTTATCAGTGATCAAACTTTATTTCATATTTCATAAAATAATTAATAAAATTTACAATTTACATTTTCTGAATATTCTTTATTTTGAGGGCTCCTAAAAATTATTTAATGATTAATTTAACATCCCGTTTTTATCAGTGATCAAACTTTATTTCATATTTCATAAAATAATTAATAAAATTTACAATTTACATTTTCTGAATATTCTTTATTTCGAAATTATTGAATTTCACAATTAATAAATCAAAAATTGTAAGTACTCTTAGTTCTCAATTTTCTGTTATCTATATATTCATATTTATATATTTTCGTTCTAATGTAGGAGTAGTTTCACACACACACACACGCACACATATAAATATATTTATATATATATATATATATATATATATATATATATATATATATATATATATATATATATATATATATATATATATATATATATATATATATATATATATATATATATATATATATATATATATAAATCAGAATTCTTCGCGTTATCGAGATACGTCCATGGCAATAAAATGAAATAAACTAGGACATTTATTTGAAACTAATCAAACAAACCTCCTAGCGGAGCTGGTTATACTAGTTCACGAAAAAACGAAATATCCCCATCTACATTTAGACGGTGAATCTTAGAAATATTTTGTTCATCATTTCCGTTGATTTTGATAAACAACCTAATATTTCTAGCATTCACCGACTAAAGGCAGATGGGGATATTTCGATGTTTCGTGAACTCGTATAACCAGCTCTGCTAGGAGGTTTGTTTGATTAGTTTCAAATAAATGTCCTAGTTTACTTCATTATATGAATATATATATATATATATATATATATATATATATATATATATATATATAAAGAAGAATTACTGTAAATTCAGGTCTGCGGGCAACAAGGGGATGGAAATAAGGAGAACTCTTTTTTCTATTCAAGCTTTCGAGCCATTTATTAGCTCTTTCTCAGGAACTGAAAGTGAAATTAAAATTTCCTTTTAATTGCCCCAATAAACTATATAGTATTGTACCAAGAGTTTTATCTTATGTTGTTCTAACACCTTTATATTATATATATATATATATATATATATATATATATATATATATATATATATATATATATATATATATATATATATATATATAAACATTGGAGGAATTCATTCAGGTTCTATTTTCAAATGGAAGCTTCACTTCAGTATCGCAGCACTCGAATTGATACCAAGTATATTTTCATTCAGTTTATTCTCATCTTATTTTTGTTCTTGCTCATTTCTTCTGTAAATCATCTTCATTCTTTCATCCGTTTCTAGAATATATTGGCGCTATATTCGGGGGTTTATGGGGCCATCATACGGCTCTGGAGAAATGAACACCTGAATGCTCATTTGACAGTGAAATGGGTTTTACGGTAACCCATATATCTTGAAGTCTCTTCAACTACAACATTCATCATGTCAACCTACCTTATATTCTAATTGCTCACCTAAATTTTTAATCGCAGTCGAAAGGATATCTACATTATGATGAGGACACTTGAGATCTCGTCATGAAGATCATTCGTGTTTTTATTCCAAATTTCTATCTATGAACTAACAGGCATATTTGGGGTTGATATTATAATTTCAATGTATTTCTTCAACATATTGAAGTTATGCTAAAGTGTTCACTAAATCACTTTTCAATCAACTTGAATTCATCAGAAGATGATGATATATTGCGAATTTTAACAAGGCTTAATATTTGATATTTTAAAATCCAATAACTCCCCATTTAATCTGGCTTTATGAGTCCCATTTTTGATAAATCCATATTACAATGTTAATGAAATATACCAAATCACTGTAACACAGGAAAAATATATAGCAAGCTTTTAAGACTTGCTTAATTTAGTGGTACTGATTCTTCCTATTTTTTCTTGTTCTCAACAAATATTCACGTTAATGTTGAGATTTGTATAAATGATTTACGCCATCAAGGAATAAAAGCTGGAAACATTACTGAGATGCAAGAAACTTTAGTGCATTTCAAACTCATACGCTTTGATATATACAGTGATAGTTTCATGTTATTGCTATTTTATGGCGCTGTAATTTTAAAAAACATTAGTATAGCCGTCATTGTTTTGAGTACGAAACATGAGGACATAAATCACTAGGTACTATATTGTGAAAAATTACCCATTTCACATAATTCGGAATATTGTGTTGTTTGAATATTCAATTTATTAAAGCTGATATCATATTTGTTTATACGTTGAATGCTTTGTCAATTCTTTGTGGTATTATTGTTTTTGAAATAGATATTGTATTTCGACATATGTTAAACTCATTGAAATGTGAATTCTTCCTTGTATTTATAAAATCAATCTGAATTCTGTGCGAAATTGAATCGGTGATTGTCCAAAAATGAAAGTTTTGAGTAAATTGAAAAAATATGTTTAAAGGTTATTTATTTCATTGCATTGATACATGCAGTCAGCGTAATAAAAGTAAATGGGTGAGGAATCATTTATCTACAGAGAAATTGTTATTATTGCCAATTTTTGTATTTTTAATTATTTTTTTAAAGCAAGGACTTAGTTCTCTTCAACAATCAGTAAAACAAAATTAAGTAGTTATGATTAAACTAATATACTTTATTGGAGAAATAACATATGGAAATGAACAATAATTCTCACAAAAATACCAAATGATAAACAAGTACCCACTTATGAAGCAAAAACACGACAAATTATTCATCTTCAACCTCCTGTTCAGAGTTGAATGGAACTAAGTCCGCGACTTAGTACCTTTCAACTCTCACTACAATACAGTACGTACGTATTATTAGTGCTTCCTAGAATGGGACTTAATTCCTTTCAACACCAAACGGTCGGGGATATGATTTGGTATAGAAACCCATATCAAATACAATTTCAATGAAAAATGGACTTAGTACCCTTTCAACAATCACCGATTCAATTCAATTAAACATTTCGAAATAAATTTTGAAATAATAATTTACCGTAAGGATGTAGGTACACTTGTTTAAAATGAGTTTTACCCTAAAGAAACTTGTGATGAACACTTATTCCATTCTCCAAAAACTTGTTTATGAAACCGCCTGTACTTTTCAGTATGTTGAAGTGTATATAGTATAGCATTTTAGCTTTTTGAAATAGAACATTTGCATATCACTTCGTGCAATGATGCAGATTCCTATATTGGGTAAATTAAATTGTGATGGAAACTGCAAACTACGGTGAAAACATGATTGATAATCAGAAATATTTTTCCAAATATAAAAATCAAACTACAATCGAATAAATTTAATCAAATAATGTGGAAATATATTATTGTGTTAGCTATATTGGATAATGGTACAGATGAAACGTGAAATTTGAAAAAACGGCTGTATAATTTAAATAACTTTCAGTTTTACCAACCACATAGATTTTGGGTATATTCGCTATTCTATGAACTGTGTGAATCATACAATCCTTGACACTCAAATTTGCATTATACTGTACTCTCCGGCTGTCTACATCGTTGAATAACCTGGAGTCCTAGAAATCTCGGAAAATTCTTTTTCTACTGAAATATCCTGGAATTCTCAGGGAATTTTGGTTCACTAAGGAAAATTTTTCAAGTGTTATCAGTTTTTTCACGTTTGCCTTCTGTAGAAAAAATATCGTTGCCAGAAATAATGATAAATACTGATGAATTTTATGTAAAGGCAAATTATCTGACAGCATTTGCACATCATGTAAGTTTTTTCAGAAACTTTCGTAGAAAAAGATGTGTTAAACTCGTGTGTCCAAGAAATTGACAAAAAAAACATATGATACGAGAGGAAAATCGTATTGCGATACACCTGGAAAAATAATGAAATCACCTGTAATATTCTGGACGCCTTAGCACTGGGAGTCTGTAAAAATAAAATTAATTAAAATTAGTAAATGGTAACTATGAATTGAATAAATTCAAATACTTGGTATGAGTCCACTAAAATTGGTACAATTTACAACATATGTTTCAGGCTACTAACCTATTACCAGTAATTAACAAATTGAAGTTGAAAATATAACAAATGATCTATTATATTACTGTTTTAATGACTCGAGATATTCTAGGGTCTATTTGGTCGTTAAGGATTATTAAGTTCTTTGAGCTGGTCGACGTAATCTCTAAAGCTTCTAAAAGGTCCTTCCTTGTTCCTTAGTTCAGTTAATGCAATATCTCTGGGTTATCTTAATCTTTGAAATGTTTGTTCTGTATGCAATGAAATCAATTATCAATATATGGCATTCATAAGCGAATATCAAAATATAATAGATAAGGAAAATTTATTCGTTTATAAAAAATAAATTTCAATGTGAAAATCAGATAATAGAAATTACTCATTCATTTGAAATTTTTAGGTCTCTATATTGATGGTTTGCCTTATTAGGGTTCATGCAGCCTCTTTCACTTTGAGTCTGTTTTCAGCTTACAAAAAAGAGCAATTCGTTATATCGTTTGTTCTGACCAGAAGGACACGTTGCGAATTCTACTTTGAAAAATTCAAAATTCTGACTCTTCCTGCACTATTTATATTCGAATCCGTCTGTTTGGTTCGCAAACACATTCATAACTTTTCAGAAGGACCAAATCATAAATAATAAATACTGATAAATTCTTATGTAGAGGCAAATTGTCTGACAGCATTTGCACATGACGCATTTTCTTTTAGAAACTCTCTTGGTAAATAGATGTATCAAACTTTTCAGAAGGACCAAATCATAGGTATCCACAAGAAGTTCAGATAGCGATATTTATTTAATAGCTCGCACCTCTGTCTTTACAAAAAACTCTTTTACCTACAATGCCGGGAAGTTATACAATCACCTACCATTGGAGCTAAAATATATAAGTACATACAAAAAGTTCCGAAGTTCGACTAAGGTTTTTTTTTTGAGAGACCATTTTACTCAGTAGTAGAATTTTATTCTGTAACTGAATTTCACATGTACCATAGACCCTTGAGTCTATGGTACATTTGGTAGCATCATATCTTAATTTTTTTTTGTAATATACAAAATTTTGTATCTGTTTAATTTAATTTAATTGACAAAAGGTTGATTCTAAACATATCTTCATACATAAGTGACTCATAAATGGTTTTCGGTTTTGTTCTTTTATTTTAATAGATTCTTGTTTTGTTCAACTCTTGAAAGTGTGTTTTGTAGGGTTGATTATTATTCATAACTTCATAAAGAAACAAAAAACTAACTTTTCACAGGTTTAAATAAAATTTAATGAGTAAACGCGTTTCGTCATAACATTGACTTCATCTCGTTTTACTGTTGTTTCATTTCTCCCTTGATCCATTTTCAATTTTAATTATTATTGTTGAATTTTAATTTTAATTTCATTTTTAATTCTTTATATGTGCTTTGTCTACAAAATTTTGTAATTTCATGTGACAATAAAGCTATTTCTCTCTCTCTCCCTCTCTCATTCATTTGGAATATTGTTTTTTGGTGATTGTATTCAATTCCTCTGACAAAACCTTTAGATGGAAATAATTGAAACGATCAGTATAAATTAAATTGGCTCTAAGTTTATATCTGCAGACGTGAATAAACAGAAACAGTAAACTTTTGAGTTGCTCTTTGACGCAGATGCTGACAACGTACTTGTTATACACTCTAGCTAACATATCCCACGCTGTAGTTCTAATTACTTCTTCGAGTTAGAGGACTTTGTGTTTCTACGTATAAAACTTGGTTAGTTTCAAATGAGGATATACTGCTCTTAGAACATTTATATTGATATAAATGGTGGTTATTTAATGACGAAAAGTAATTTGTACACTAATATATTTATTACTCTACTTATAACTTGATGATTAACTGAATACAATGAAATAGATATAGGATAAAAAAATTTCAACACGTGCGGTGTGTATCGCGCGGCTCCTTACCCCTTGCATCCCACTGAAACCAAAGCTTAATTTATTTTGTTTAACACTCAATTTCAAAATCCAATCTCCTCATCCATATGATGTTATCTTTGGAACTATGCGCTCAATATCAAAATTTCTTTGACCACTATTTCGAATGGGGTTTTAGGGTGGACATAGTCTACATATTGTCTCGTTTTATTAAAAGCGCCATAAGCGGACCACTAATTTTGCGACTGAAGTCGACAAAAGTTGCTCGGGCATGTTTTTCACGACATGTGCCTCAACTAAAGGTATTTAAATGTAGAATTAAGAGAGATCTATTAAAAAGTCCTCGACGACTATATTTATATCTTAAGTTTAATACACAAATTGAATTCCAAACGGGCGGGTCACATGTAACATTTCTTAAATTTATATTTTGACTTCAACATATATATATATATATCGTCGCGAATTTTTTCTTGGGGTCTTTGCTACTTTTCTATAGAAGTCATTCATATATTTATAACCATTAGGGCAGCGTTCGTGAAATAACGCGTGCGCTCGTCCATTTTTTCATCGACTTTAGTTTTTTTAAAGTAGGCCGTCTTGAAACGTTTCTTTATTTTAACGGAATTAGTCCAAGGCCCTCCTGAAAGTGCATTCCAAATAATGATGGAAGAATTTTTCAAATCGGATTAGTAGTTTCGGATATTACCTCCTACATCAAAATTTACAATCTTTTTCTATTGCTGTTTTCTTTGTACCGGATAAAACTGATTTTTGAAGTGGAAGGAGAATTATTTTTGTTTTTTTTCAATATTTATTTCGTTAAGTCGTTAATATAAGATGATTTATAATGAGAAACAACACTTCAAAGAAATGTTTCAGTAATTTGGGTTAAATTTATTAATTAATATGGTTTAATCTCATCCATAATGTGATAGATATCTCATTTTTTGCTTGATTGTGGTATTTGTCAAATTTCTAGTGAGTTCTGCTAATTTTCTATCAATTCCTTAGTATGGAATATATATATATATATATATATATATATATATATATATATATATATATATATATATATATATATATATATATATATATTTATATATATATATATATATATATATATATATATATATATATATATATATATATATATATATATATATATATATATATATATATATATATATATATATATATATATATATATATATATATATAGAAATTCTAGAAATTCATCAACGATAGAGCTCGGAGGTTCTCAATTCAAATAATAGTAAGTGAAGTAGTTATAAAATACTCATTCCGGCAGCAAATGGCTTCGGAAAATACCTAATTTATACTATTCAATTCAAACTTAATAGAAGTTATGGGGAACCCTAGTTATTTGAAACTGACGAAGTTGTCCCATTTCCTAATTAGGTAAATGGATTCTAAATTTATATATAACATGAAATAATAATGCACCTTGGTCCCATTTCAAATCATCGTGTTGGATGTAGGAGCACTTTCATGAAATATTACTTTGTTTGATTTATTTATTTCGATAGACATATCGATTATTGAGAAAGGGTAGGATGCGCTATTATGTTCCTTTGCGCGGATTCTTGAGTTATTTGTACCACAACGACACAGTGGAACTTGAGTATCAAAGTTTATTTGCAGGTTTTCACTTTGAAAATGGGAGCGATAAGCAAAGTTGGAGCTGGGACCAAGATAGTTTTAAGTTTCATGACTTTTTATGATGTTTGGCACCAAAAACTCAATTTCATATATATATATATATATATATATATATATATAAGAAAACAGAAGTCAGAAGTCAGAAGTCTTTGCTGAATTGTAGAGATAATTAGGTATTATTCTTGGGATAACAGCAATGAAAGGCTCTACTCTTTTTTCTTAAGCTCTAAAAAACGTAAAATGTATCTTGAAAGCTAGAGATTAAGAAAAAAGAGTAGAGCCTATATATATATATATATATATATATATATATATATATATATATATATATATTTATTCGAATTGTTGTTGCCTGTGAACTATTTCTAATCTTTTGATAATTATAAGCAATAACAGGCTTGTTGAATCTTAAAAAACTCGATTTTATTGAAAAGTTGACGTTTCGCCACGACATTCATGGCTTTATCAAAACTTTTGAGAAAAAATTGAAATTTCTTTGACATTTATTGATTTGAAAAATTTCTACAGAAACAGACTACTGTTTCACTAAAATTTTTTTCGGCTGTGGCCGTACTTTGTTATTTATTACGTGCTATTCAGTCCAATATTAACATTCAAATTTGTTATTATTAGATGGTAAGGGAAACCACAGAAACCTTTACCCACGTAATGTTCGAAATAGGTCCAAATTATTTTGATTTTGAAGAGTCAAAGAATAATAATATAGGGTACTATTTATCTTTTCTTCAAAAATTTCTCATTGCGGCTGTGGCCGTCTTCAGTTATTAATTACGTGCTATTCAGTCCAATATCAACAGACAGGTCCGTTGATATTAGATGGGAAGGGAACCACAGAAACCTTCACCCACGTAATGTACAAAATAGGTTTAAAATATTTGATTGTTGTCTTTAAAAAGACATTACTTGTGATTTTGGAGATCACATGTCCAAAACTATATTTTCTTTCCAGAAAAATTGAAAATTCTAGATGTTTAGATTTTGTCTAAGAAGATGAGTTGTTGTGGTTAGAATTTGTTTGTTGAATTAAATCTGCGTATATTGAACTTAAATGTTTGATATCTGTTCTATCATTTACGACTTTATTTAAATTTTTTTGAATATGTAACATTTCTAAAATTTCTCTGCGTTTTTGATCTTTTTCTATTTCTAAAATTTTTGTGCTATTAAAGTTGAAAGTATGATTCTCATTGTTTTTATGTTTTATTAGTGCTGTGGTTTGTGTTCTGGTATATTTGTGTGCTTTTAATCTTTCTTCTAAATTTTGAAAAGTTTGTCCTATATATGATTTATTGCAATTATTACAGGGTATACTATAAACAACATGAGATTTTTGTAGAAGAGGTGTTTTACTTTTTAATTTAGAATATATTTGTTTAATTTGATTTTGTGCGGTATGGGCTACTTTAATATCGTGTGGATTTAAAATTTGTGAAATTTTATTACTTAAATGAGGAATATATGGAAGAGGAATATATTTTTTGTTTATATTTTTTTTTTTGATGTTTCTAATGTGTTGTACAGTTTATGAATTCTATTTTTAGTGATTTTCTGTAGTTTTATTGGGTAATCGTTTTATTGGGTAATCGTTTTTTATGAGTAATTTATGGACATCTTGTAATGTTTCATGTCTGTGTGTAGGTGAAGTAAGTTTAAGTGCTTTGTCTATATATCCGATTATTAAACCCTTTTTTTGTGACAAATGATGTGTACTGTTGTAGTTCAATGTTCTTTGTGAAAAAATTTCTTTCCTATGCCATTTTGTGATAAAATTTCACAAATTTTAAATCCACACGATATTAAAGTAGCCCATACCGCACAAAATCAAATTAAACAAATATATTCTAAATTAAAAAGTAAAACACCTCTTCTACAAAAATCTCATGTTGTTTATAGTATACCCTGTAATAATTGTAATAAATCATATATAGGACAAACTTTTCAAAATTTAGAAGAAAGATTAAAAGCACACAAATATACCAGAACACAAACCACAGCACTAATAAAACATAAAAACAATGAGAATCATACTTTCAACTTTAATAGCACAAAAATTTTAGAAATAGAAAAAGATCAAAAACGCAGAGAAATTTTAGAAATGTCACATATTCAAAAAAATTTAAATAAAGTCGTAAATGATAGAACAGATATCAAACATTTAAGTTCAATATACGCAGATTTAATTCAACAAACAAATTCTAACCACAACAACTCATCTTCTTAGACAAAATCTAAACATCTAGAATTTTCAATTTTTCTGGAAAGAAGATATAGTTTTGAACATGTGATCTCCAAAATCACAAGTAATGTCTTTTTAAAGACAACAATCAAATATTTGAAACCTATTTTGTACATTACGTGGGTGAAGGTTTCTGTGGTTCCCTTCCCATCTAATATCAACGGACCTGTCTGTTGATATTGGACTGAATAGCACGTAATTAATAACTGAAGACGGCCACAGCCGCAATGAGAAATTTTTGAAGAAAAGATAAATAGTACCCTATATTATTATTCTTTGACTCTTCAAAATCAAAATAATTTGGACCTATTTCGAACATTACGTGGGTAAAGGTTTCTGTGGTTTCCCTTACCATCTAATAATAACAAATTTGAATGTTAATATTGGACTGAATAGCACGTAATAAATAACAAAGTACGGCCACAGCCGAAAAAAATTTTAGTGAAACAGTAGTCTGTTTCTATAGAAATTTTTCAAATCAATAAATGTCAAAGAAATTTCAATTTTTTCTCAAAAGTTTTGATAAAGCCATGAATGTCGTGGCGAAACGTCAACTTTTCAATAAAATCGAGTTTTTTAAGATTCAACAAGCCTGTTATTGCTAATAATTATCAAAAGATTATATATATATATATATATATATATATATATATATATATATATATATATATATATATATATATATATATATATATATATATATATATATATATATATATATATATATATATATATATATATATATATATATATATATATATATATATATATATATATATATATATACAGGGTGTCTACACCTTTGAAAAACCTGGATGCCCTGAAAATCTTAGGGATTTTTTTATCTACTGAAACATCCTGAAATTCTCAGGGAATTTTGGGTTCACTCAGGGAATTTCTTCAAGTGTTATCATTTTTTTTTAAATTTGCTTCCTGCAAATGTAAAATCAGTATTAAATTGCAGAAGAAAAAAATCAACCATATTTTCAGAAATCATAATAAATACTGATAAATTCTTATGTAAAGGCAAATTGTCTTACATCATTTGCATATGAGGCATTATCTTTCAGAAACTCTCTTGGTAAATAGATATATTAATTTCGTGTGTCTAATATTATACTGACAGAAAAAAACCTATGACAGGAGTGGTTCACGAGAGGAAAATCGTATCGTGACACACCTGGAAAAATAATAAAATCACCAGGAGTATCCTGGAATTCTCAGGGAATTTTAGATATTGACTTGAGTAGTGTATATATATATATATATATATATATATATATATATATATATATATATATATATATATATATATATGATTATTTATTCGAATTGTTGTTGCCTGTGAAATATTTCTAATCTCTTGAAAATTATTAGCAATAACAGGCTTGTTGAATCTTAAAAAACTCGATTTTATTGAAAAGTTGACGTTTCGCCACGACATTCGTGGCGAAACGATAAAGCCACGAATGTCGTTGCGAAACGATGAAGGCACGAATGTCGTGGCGAAACGATAAAGCCACGAATGTCGTGGCGAAACGATAAAGCCACGAATGTCGTGGCGAAACGTCAACTTTTAAATAAAATCGAGTTTTTTAAGATTCAACAAACCTGCACAGAACAAAAAACGTACGTAAATATAATGAATAAAACCATTGTGATAATGTATTCGGACATCAATTTTCAACCGATGCTCGAGTTCATTGATTCAATGTATTATTAGTGATTGCTTGATATTCAAGTGATTATATCAATCCCCGAGAGGCATTAATTTCATCACCTGGATTTCAGAAGAAAGTACATTCTACTAATGACCATTGTGTATCAGTCAATCAACATCCAGCATGATATTAATGTCTTCTGTGCATCAACCCATCAATTGTAGTTCATTGAATTAAGGAATCCAGGACATTGACTCAATCACCGATACATTAATTCTAAGCCATGCGCACAATGACTTTCGAACATCGTTCAATGTTCGAAGACGTTGATATAATGTAAAAATACATCGATCTGAGCCTACAGGTTGCACCTCTTGTTTTCATAAATACTATAGTATAATAGACTAGTATATATATATATATATATATATATATATATATATATATATATATATATATATATATATATATATATATATATATATATATATATATAGTGACAGGTATATAATTGCAAATAGGGAAAAAATGTCTATATATTATTGCTAATGCTCCAAGCAATTATGATGGCACTGTCGAACGAGTACGTTCCAAAGATAACTACAAACAGACAAAAAAGATTCATTGAATTGGAATAATACAATTTATTCTTCAAATATTGACATAAGATATGTGTTTTACTGTATTCCTGGATTGAGGTTTAAAAAAATTATTCAATAAACGACCAAAACATAATACTTTTTGGAGAAAAACTTAAATTGGAAACATAAATAATATATAAACAACTATAAACAGCTCTTATAACATTGAAAAACTTATATCTAATTCCATCGAAGTATGTATACTCTCCTGCATTTTTGTTATATCTTCGCCAATTGCGAACACAAAAGATTGAATTGTTTTCTTCGAATTCAAAAAGTATATCCATTCTTCAATTTCTTGTGGTGTTTTTGCAAAATGAGTGCTTTGAGTGAAAATTTTTTGTTATGCATTTTTCCAGTAATATCTTTCTTTACAACTTTGTTGGTGGCTGCATCATCTCGCCCATCTAGAAATAAAAATATATTATGGTCGAAAATGAGAAAGGTGAATTCCAGATTTTAAAAAACTGATTTTCTTTTTCATTGAGACTCTACTTTTCAATGAAATAAGTATGTTATGAACTTTAAATATGAGGTTCACGAAATATGTATCAAATTATTCTGAAGCTGTCATTTGATTTCATGACAAATGAAAAAAGTGTTCTCTTTCAACCTTGTGAATAAAACAACCATCTGACATAGAATAATAATATCAAGCTCTTTTTCAACTATACTAACATTAGCATCACGGGGTGAACACCATTCACTGAAATACATAATCTACACAAGCAGATACTTACTTTCCTCGATATTTTCGATTTCCAATGGGCCTAGTAGAAACTCAATCGCCTTGTCTTTGACATTGCCATTGAACAGAAATGCAATGATTTTGGCACTTCTTTTTCACAGTTTTTGAGAAAAAAATTATCATTTTCGATCTTCATGGTTGAGTCCATATCAATCTAGAAGTAAAGTTATAATAGTTAGTTGCAACTATTTAATTAACAATCATGAAAAATATACTAGTTGACCATGGACAATTTAATATATTACATAAAGAGAACAAGGAAAATTCTTCAATAATTTTTAAAAAAACATACCTACGCCACAGTTGCAAAGTAGACATCTTATGTCAGAAAGTTTGTATTCTAGCGACGGGTTTCTGCATTTTCGATCTCAGCGGTGAATTGTTGGTTTCCAATATCTTTGGTGGAGGGCGCTCTGGGTTGTTATACAGATAGTTGTCCGACCATGATTTGTATTGGGGAAAAGTAAATACTGAATATATATGAAGGTGCTTGGAATATTTCGGTTTCTTCTTCAGATCCAGATCACACTTACAAGTATGGTCACAACCTGCAATAAATGATTGTTTCTCAAGATGATGTTGAAATAGTGTAGACCGTCAAATTTTAGTAAATAGTAGATTTTTTGTAAATACAATTTTCTTTTCAGTAATTTACTGAATTAATAAGGGTATTTAGCAAAACAATGTATGAGCAAGTTCCATTATTGAGCATATCTATTTCTTATAGCAAAATTCATAGCAGTTCGCGAATTAATATAAAAATTGTTCAAAATGCAATATATTTATATATTATTACTATAAGTGCTCGAATCATGCCATGTT
>JARQZK010002959.1:97500-320000 GCA_030704885.1 Cynegetis impunctata | reverse complement strand
TGAGAGTATTATGAATTTTTCTATTCTTAGTCACGACAAAATGAAAATGACATAGATTAGAAATAATTTTATATGGTGGTTAAGTATTCTCAAATTTTCTAATTTTCCGCGCAATTTTCTTAATTATTTCTTCAATAATAATAAATAAAAAACACAACAAAAAAAGAATTAGTGAAATCGGTCCAGCCGTTCAAGCGTGGTGGCGTGACCAAGGGAAATAAGGATTCATTTTTATATATAGGGATATGCGAAGAGAAAACTTTGTATTTCTGAGCGCAGAAAAATGTGATATTTGACATGGTTGCATATAGAGGAGGAGTATCTAATTGTATTTCGGAAAAAATAGGGTTTATAGCAAGACCTTTTCTGCTCCTTCGCCATTTTATATAATCATTGTTCATGTTCATATTACCAAAGTCGAAAAGTTTACCTATGTATAATATGTACTACAAATATATTCAATCAAATAACTGTGAAACTTAGTTTCAAAAAAATATTAGTACAACGGATTCTCCATTTTAAATTATCATTGTTGTTTACCTTTTACCTCTAGTAATGCTTAATGATCATTGAGCTATTTGTTGAAAGGTGTACGTTCTATTTCTTGAAGCATTTATATATTCGATATTTGCTCTTCTTTTTCATTCTAATATCTACCTCTTCTAGTTCCGAATCTATGCCACATTAAATATTGATATTGTTGTTTAGTTTCATAAACTGATTTCTTCCTTTAACCGAGTTTATTAATTGACTGTTTAGGCATACTGACAAGCATTCGGGAGGTTAGGTTAGTATTGTAAATGATGGGCTTTTTTGTTAATTCAGAGGAAGGAATAGGAAGGAAACATGATGTCCCGCAGATCTAATGGAATACCCGTGCTGTGGCTCCAAGGGTACGGCAAAAAAAAAGCGTTAAAATTCCATATTTCTTAAAGTAAGGTTTGCAACGAGCCCTATTTTTCAGTACAAACATGTAACGAATTGCTCTCTTCTGCAATTGGAGAATGGTGTCAAGTTGTGAAGAATTACATGAACCCCAGAAGGGAAGACCATAACGAAGATGAGATTCGATGCAAAATAGGCAATTCTTGTAGATGCCGTATCTAATTCACTTGAGATGGATTTAATGGCGAAACAGGCCGATGATAATTTTTTAGCTGAGACATGCACATGCATTTGTCGTTAAGGAGGCCTAATAATCTGACATAATCAATAGTCCAGTCAATGACCATTTTCCCGTGTATTTGTCCCATACAGCACCGATTTTCATAAAAAATTGGATTTAGGTTCTACTTACCATCTATCTCAAAGTCTACCCTGTGGCAGGGGTTGCTTTTTCCCTGGGGGTGGATGCCACCCCTTCTTGGGGATGAAAAATTTTTCATTGAAAATAAGTACGGAAATCGATAAATTGACTAATTTTAAGCAACTTTTGTTCTATGAAGTTTTTTCTGAAAGTCAATACTTTTCCACATATTCGTGGGTGAAATTGTCGGTTTTCAGGCAAAAAAACCACGTTTTCAGATTCCTTTTCGCGAATAACTGGAAAAATATGCATTCTATCGAAAAAAATGTGGAAAGCAAATTTATAGCTTATAAAAAAACAAAGGAAATTGTGTATTTGCGATGTATGCAGATCCAGTACAAACGGAATTATTGCTTGTTGAATGTTGACCGGTATTTTCAATCGCCAAAATGGAAAGTTTCTACGTACAATAACCAAAAACAAACGCGTTTTTCGAAAACTCATAAAACTTTTTTTAAAGTGCTTTGAAAAAACCTTTATTTTCACTTTTTATAAAAGTTCCTAGCATCAGAACTCAGCGTGCTATGAAGAGAATAATGTCGATTCCTATTTTTTCGTTGGAAAAAAATAGTGAATATCTCACGCTCTCTCCCACCCTATTTGAAAAAAATCGTTGCCACTTTACAATTTACTTCATTTATGTTTTTATAATACGTTCTGAGTGTTTGACCAGTTTAAAGTGCTTCTTTTTGAAAAAAAAATGAGTTTGAAGAGAGAATATCATTTTCGTAATTCAGCGAAAAATCGCCTTTTCTTCAAAATAACTCAAAAACTATTAATGCCATGCAAAATTTTGTAGAGTACAAAGTTGTATGTTTTTCTTATTTGAAAATGTTGGCGTTTCATTTTTTTTTATAGGATGAAAATTAAGTTGCCATTTAAAGCTTGCGTGTGCTCGCGCAAAGTACCTTTTTTAGCCCTTTTAGCATGAACCTTTTTGAAAATAGGATCTGAAAAAAAAAGTTTATTTAGATGAGCTTATAGCTCTTAAGAAAACCTACAAAATACTTTTTTGAAGGACTTGATTGCTTGAAAACTAGGTGAGTTATGGGGAAAAACCAAAAGCACATTTTTGTAGAAATTAGAATATGTATTAGTATATTGATGGGTACACATAGTGGTAAATACCAATCAACTTTCGACAATCAATAATTCCGTTTGTATTGGGTCATAATACATCATAAACAAACGATATTCTTTATTTTTTTATAAGCTATAATTTTGCTCTCTACAGGTTTTTCGACAGAATGCATATTTTTCAAGTTATTCGCGAAAAAAAATCTGAAAACGTGGTTTTTTGCCTGAAAACCGACAATTTCAGTCGCGAATAAGTCGGAAAGTATTGACTTTCAGAAAAAACTTCATAGAACAAAAGTTGCGTAGAATTAGCCAATTCATCGATTTCCGTACTTATTTTTAATGGAAATTTTTTCATCCACAATAAGGGGAGGCATCCACCCCCAGAGAAAAAGCAACCTCCGCCACAGGGTAGACTTTGAATTAGATGGTAAGTAGAACCTTAATCCAAATTTTCATACAAATCGGTGCTGTATGGGATAAATACACAGTTTATACTTTTTTTACCGTCATTGACTGGACTACAACTATTTTTATGGCATGGTTCTGCAGGCATAGTTCCTGGGTGTTATCTTTATGAAACAAGGCGACGATTTTATCAACATTAAAGCAAAGTAAGTTTGCATCAGACCAGGATTTGATCAATAGAAGATCCATGTCCGTTTCGGTCTATTTTGTGACAACCTTAACACCACTATAGATGGTTTTTGGTATTTGTTCTGCTTTTAGTCTGGAGAACTTAATTTCATACTGTCTTGTTCCTTACATTGAACTACTTACGTTTTAAGCTCTCCACTTTTTTCATGACCATTCAATATCTAAGAAATACTAAAGTTCTGTGTCAATGGAACTAATGACTCATTAAATTATCACAGAGTTAGTACATTTCAAACTATGCTCGTTGTAGAATATAATTTTGAACAAGTTGGTTCCAGTATTTGCTTTTATTGTTTGCAGTTAATCTCGAAATCTCAATATGTCCAGTGATACAGTTTACACGTGAGTCGATGTTTACATGACACTATCCATCAGCTCCAAATTAGATATTCTGCTCAAATCGACTGTGGAATATTGAAACAGGTCCATTGTGTTCAAGTGCTATATCACACAATTGCATGAGAGAATAATGCAATAAAATTAGTTCCTTATCTTCAGAGTTAGTATTGCATCTAAATGTAACATAGGAGGCTCCGTGGCGGAGAGGTTTAGGTAGAGCGCTATGCCGTCTTCGTTGACGGAGTTGGTGGGTTCGATTCCCACCGTGTTCCTGGGTGTTTGTATGCATCAGGATTTAAGTGGTTCCCCTCATTATAGTGAATTGATGGCTAAATGTCCAAGTTGACGAAGCCAAAATTGTACGGAGGTCGGGCGCGTGTGAGAGGGCACACGTCACACCAAAAAAAATGTAACATTGAATATAACTACGAGTATTTTCGTATATGAAAACAGCTGCAAATTGAATCAATACTTCCACATCACTATAACTGGCATTGTCAAATTTTTATCAATATAATATTTTCATTATTAACAGTAGCAACTTATGGTAACCTGAAAACTATTCGATTTCTTCATTAAGCATAAATTTTTACCACGTCTTCCTTTTGCTCCTTAAACCTTCTTCCATATTTTTTGTATTAAATTACCATATAGTTCATTAAATCGAAATATGAACATCAAAAACCCCTAAAACACTCGATGTTTAACGAAAAATAATCTTGTTTTGGTAATTAACACCCCATTTTACCCCCTTTTCCTGCTTTCTTATGGATATCTACCTCCTCACCAAATTTGAAGTTTATTGAACCAACCGACCGACAGAATTCTTTTTTGCAATTCAAATAAGGTTTTCTACACATTCTGCGACATGTAATTCAGCTAAAAATAATTAGAAAATTTCACTTTACTTTCCCATCATGTGGTGACATATAAATAAATTCTGAATCTCGTAGAAATTCCAGAAGAGTTAACTTATTTTAGATATTGTATAGTCAAATATTCATTAAGACTAATCTCAAACAAAATACAAGGAAACACCTAGTGCGAATACCACAAAGCTTGGGGCTAAATATGCTGAAAGCAAATAAGCAATTCTTGTCCAGGATAGCTTATCCAGGTTAGTGCGTCATATGAGTTTTTGGAATTATTTACATTTATCCCAGATGAACTTTCTCTTCGCAGTTGCGCGAATTTTCTCGCCAGCGTGATTGAAATGAAACTAAAATATCTGCCGCTACCTATTTAAACAGTTTTTTTCTTCTTGGTTCCCATATTTTTCACATCATTTCACGCCTATGAGAGAATTTCGTGATAATTGAAATTTACTCATCAAGTTTTCTGCTATCTATATATCTGGAGATAATGATTAATTTCCTTGTTATGCGATTCCATATATATATATATATATATATATATATATATATATATATATATATATATATATATATATATATATATATATATATATATATATATATATATATATATATATATATATATATATATATATATATATATATATATATATATACTTTCTGAATTTAGGGTATTCCGACTAAAAAAAGGGGGGCGTCTCCAATAACCAGTCAATCTGTACTAAAGGTACGTAATATACGTATCGTACTAAGGTGAGCCTTTAGTACAGATTGACTGGTTATTGGAGACGCCCCCCTTTTTTTAGTCGGAATACCCTAAATTTAGAAAGAAGATTGTTCTTACCGACTATTTCTCCGCCACTTTCTATATATATAGATATTTATTGATATATATATATATATATATATATATATATATATATATATATTAATTTTTTTCGTAATATTTTTTTGGTGTTAGGTCACATTAATTGATGCATTTCAGTTGTCGTGCAAATGATTGTTTATTGACGTTTCGACCATTTTATGGCCTTTCTCAAAATCTATAAACCTTAACGTAGATAATCAACAAATTGAATTGAAACACAGAGAACAAAACATTTTTATCACATATACTTATCACAGTCAACGGCGTCAGTTATTTCTGAACGTATAGCGGAGGAGCATAGCAGAGGAGCATACATACATAGGTATGCTCCTCTGCTATACGTTCAGAAATAACTGACGCCGTTGACTGTGATAAGTATATGTGATAAAAATGTTTTGTTCTCTGTGTTTCAATTCAATTTGTTGATTATCTACGTTAAGGTTTATAGATTTTGAAAAAGGCCATAAAATGGTCGAAACGTCAATAAACAATCATTTGCACGACAACTGAAATGCATCAATTAATGTGACCTAACACCAAGAAAATATGACGAAAAAAATATATATCAGGTCAAAGAAAAACCAAAACTAAAAAAATATATATTTATTTATATATATATATATATATATATATATATATATATTTATGTAGATATATATATATATATATATATATATATATATATATAAATATATATATATATATATATATATATATATACATACATATATTTATGTATATATATATATATATATATATATATATATATATATATATATATCAAAAACTTGGTATCGGGATGAACCGCGTAAAAGATTAGCGAAGTCTCGTCATTTCGGCTCCTTTTGTAAAGACATCTTCAGGAGAATATGAAGGGGAGTAATTTAGATACGTGGTCTCAATCTGGTTTCTCTACGAATCGAATTAAGGGAAATCGGAAATACTGCCTACTCCACCAAACGTACTGCTTCATGTTCACTCTGAAGTCTCAACCTGCCTACTCTTAAGAATCAACTTACGTATCTGAATTATTTCCCTTTATATTTTCCTGAAGAAGGCTTCCAATCTTCACGTGGTTCATCCAGAGAACCAAGTTTTTCATATTCTCCCAACCGCAGAAATCTTTCTGAATATATATATATATATATATATATATATATATACTTCCTGCATGCTGCGTACCCAACGTGTTGTCTCCTAGCTTTATATATATATATATATCTATATATATATATATATATATATATATATATATATATATATATATATATATATATATATATATATATATAAAGCTAGGAGACAACTCGTTGGGTACGCAGCATGCAGGAAGTATACTCTTATAACACTTTTTCCAATATTTCGACAATGTTCATTGTCATCATCAGGGAATGCTACAAAATTATTACAAAGTGAACTAGGACAGATAGTGGAAAAACAACAATTAACTTACAGTGTCCATGAGATTGTATGCAAAGATCTTAAAACAAATTTAATCTTGACGTTAACAACAAAAGTGCACATGGTCTGAACAAAGTCAGTGAGAGTAACTTATGAATGCCATCATCACCAAATTTCAACAATTAAAGGCAGAAACAAACAGTCACATTAAAATTCAAATTATTGTAAAATTATTTTTAAACACTACATCATACCGGTATTCACATCGTCGGTATGGAAAGTGAAATGAAATAAAAAAAATATATAACTAAAAAGTGAGGCTAAAGTGAGAACATAGAAAAGGTGAACCACGCTAAGGACCCAATTCTCTTACTCTTAGAGCATCAGAGCACAGAAAAGATATCATATAGCCTGTGTGTCATCTCCCAGCAAAAAGGGAAAAAACTCCGAAAGTTGAAATTATTAAATTAAACAACCCGAAAGATACACATGAAAATTATTATGATGAAAAACGTTATTTAAAAGTTAGGAAAACATAAAGAGCGGCTAATTATAAATAGGATCAAAACTGTCTATAAGCCTTGAGACAACAAGAAACTGGAAAAGTGAAACATAAAATTTAAATTTAAATTACATCAATCAATAGAAAAGGAGTTTGAAACTCTTACGCTGTGAGGATATTGATCCAATTGCAATAAGAATGAATATATTTCACTTGAATGAACACCTCGTGTGTTAACAAAAAGACTGATATTAAGCATTTAAGTGAAATATATTCATTCTTATTGCACTTGGATCAATATCCTCACAGTGTAAGAGTTTCAAACTCCTTTTCTATTGATTGATGTAATTTAAATTTAAATTTTATGTTTCACTTTTCCAGTTTCTTGGTGTCTCAAAGCTTATAGACAGTTTTGATCCGTCTTATAATTAGCCGCTCTTTATGTTTCCTAACTTTTAAATAACGTTTTTCATCATAATAATTTTCATGTGTATCTTTCGGGTTGTTTAATTTAATAATTTCAACTTTCGGAGTTTTTTCTCCTTTTCTATGTTCTCACTTTAGCCTCACTTTTTAGTTATATATTTTTTTAATTTCATTTCATTTCACTTTCCATGCCGACGATGTGAATACCGGTATGATGTAGTGTTTAAAAATAATTTTACAATAATTTGAATTTTAATGTGACTGTTTGTTTCTGCCTTTAATTGTTCAAATTTGGTGATGATGGCATTTATAAGTTACTCTCACTGACTTTGTCCTGAGCACTTTTGTTGTTAACGTCAAGATTAAATTTGTTTTAAGATCTTCGCATACAATCTCATGGACACTGTGAGTTAATTGCTGTTTTTCCACTATCTGTCCTAGTTCACTTTGTAATAATTTTGTAGCATTCCCTGATGATGACAATAAACATTGTCGAAATATTGGAAAAAGTGTTATAAGAGTATACTTCCTGCATGCGAGTTTTCTCCTAGCTTTATCCTAACTGGTCAGCAAAGACTTCCTATTTCTTATATATATATATATATATATATATATATATATATA
This sequence comes from Cynegetis impunctata, assembly GCA_030704885.1. Taxonomy (NCBI): domain Eukaryota; kingdom Metazoa; phylum Arthropoda; class Insecta; order Coleoptera; family Coccinellidae; genus Cynegetis; species Cynegetis impunctata. Next base: position 311,925 of record JARQZK010002959.1, on the reverse strand, counting down.
TATATATATATATATATATATATATATATATATATATATATATAAATATGAAGTTTCAGTTAGCAATATTTTCAGTAATATAAAATCAAAATTCATCTAAAATAATTAGTTTTATCAATCGTTATAGAACAGTATATTTTTTAAAAAAATTTCTATGAAAAAATATATCCTATATTACTATTTCCTGAATCAAGTTTTAGGTAATGGCACTATGTGATCTCTAGAACAATACCATTATTAAACTAGTCCAATGAATGAAACTTATAACTTTAGAAATGCACCTTTCTGAAAAACTAATTGAAAATGTGATAATATTCTTATTGTTTCTTTTTGACATCTTAAGTTGTTTGAAGTTAAGTATAATTTAGGAAAACAGATTATATTGATCAATTTGTAATATGTTTTCAAATAAAGTTGAAATCAACATCGACATTGTTTTTTCGTTATCAATTTTTCATTTAATCAACATGCAATGGTATCAGGGGTACAATTTATATTTGATTTTATAAATGATGCAAGAGAGCTATTATTTATTCATAGACATTTCAAAATTCTATCTACACCTAGAATTTCAGAAATAAAGCTCTAAACATATTTACAAAAGCTTCAAATTTTCTCTTTGAATGAAAGTTGTTCAGAGGCTTGTTGAGAGATTAAAATCCTTTGTGAGGTTCGTGTGATTGACAGAATTAAAAAAGAAATACTGCGACTGCGAAAAACAGGAAGCCTGAGGTATTCGGAGAAAATACCTCAGTTGGCTCTTCAAAGAAATTAAAATATTTGTAAAAAGATGTAATTCAACTTGTTTCCGAACTTCTTTTAAAATATTTCGTTCAGATAATCTAAAAATATTTCAGTACGAAAAAGATACTACGTAAAATATTTCTCGTTTAGCAAATATTTTCAAGCAAAAATATAATTTGAGGTTTTGAAGAGCTTTTCTGCTCTCGTACGTAATTGTTTGTAATTAATTACTCATTTCTGTTTGTTTCAACGAAAATACGAAATTTTTAACAAAAATATATTTTCCAGATACCAGATTAATTCAAGGCTCACCAGGTGATTAATTGGGTGAGTACCTTTCTCTGTTTTATGCTGTATATTATGTATTATGTCGATTTGAAGTGTTTAGTTCAATTTGGTTCACTTTCATATTTAAACAGAGCTTTCTCGCTTGAAGCTTCATGCTGAACGAACAAAATGAAGCTATTGAAAGATTAGAAACTCAGGATTGAATGAACATATTTGTTTCACAATTTTTTGTAATTTTGTGCATATAAACTTATAATTAGTGGTCGAGATTGACTAGTACAAAAAACAATTCATGTGCGTTTAATAGAGAAGTCGCCAATTATATGCAATATTCATAAAATGTTTGCAAAATGGTGTTGGACAATGTATTTTAATCTTTTCAAAATTACCGAACTACCTGACTAGCAGTTCAGAATTGGTTTTTCCTTTTCTAATAATTATTTGTAACCATCTTTGTATTTACCCCTTCCACATAATTTGTCATTTCTTGTTTTCGATATAACAGAGAATCATAGTTAGTTTGCCATTAGCACCTGAAGAAGGTGAAGTTCCACCGAAACGAGCGTCATGCGTTATTTCTTATAATAAATGTGTAAATTGTTATTTTTAACCATTGTTTTAATATGTTTAAAATAAAACACACTTGGCTTAATTTTCACTATATGAAAATATTCAGATACTGCATTTAGCAGTAAAGGATAGTCGACATGTTTCGAGTTATGAACTCATTATCAAGACTGACTATAGGAGAGAATTACAACTTATTTTATGAAACAGACAATAGCAAAGAAATAATTTCCGCCCATAGTAGTCAATTAACCCTTGTAAACGAACAAATTGATTTTCAGGTATCGCCTTTGCTTTTGTCTGTTTTATAAAATAAGATGTAATACTCTCCTGTAGTCAGTCTTGATAATGAGTTCATAGCTGGAAACATGTCGACTATCCTTTACTGCTAAATACAGTATCTAAATATTTTTATATAGTGAAACTTAAACCAAGTGTGTTTTATTTTTTAAATTAAATTGAAATCAATTTTTTTTATAATATAATGTGATCATATGTCACAGGCAAACTTCAATGAAGAATCGAATATTATAAAGCTATATAGTTGCTACCAATAAAAAAACAAAAAAAAACAGGTTTTTTTTTTGTTTGACGTTGACTGATAGAGATTGCGGAGACAAGTCCACATGTTCAATTTTATTAATTTATTAATTTATTTACCATGTATTGATTCACTGGATTAATTCTAAATGATTTTAACTGATGTGTGTTTTATGTCTTGTTCTGTTTCTTCTGATTGATTCCTTCCTGTATCCTGACAAAGTTGCACTGAAGATGACAAATATGTCGAAAGCGCTCTGCTAATTTAGATAAAATTGATTTATACACTCTATACAAAGTTTTTTCTTTATATTAATAATGTATATACTCGTATTTTCGATTTGAAATACATAATGTAAATTTGTATCAATTTTGGATTGATTGGGCCGATACAAGATATAAATTAATAAACATATTAAAACAATGGTTAATAATAACAATTTACACATTTATTAAATGAAATGCATCTGCAGTTTAGTTTGCATTTAGCATCTGAAGAAGGTGAAGTTTCACCGAAACGTGCGTCATACTTTATTTCATTCAATGAATGTGTAAATTGTTATTATTAACCATTGTTTTAGTATAAAATTGTGAAGGTATTCGATTTTCGTCAACGAATGCTAATTTAAAACAGAAATAAGTCTAACGAAACCACAATTAGTTCAAGATGATGCACTTCGCCTTCGAGTTTCGAGGAATGCATCGAATTGAAGGAATTTATTCGTGCAGAAATCTCTCGTAAATATCTTTCATCCTGATAGACTAGTAGAAAAAACAATTCAGGGAAGTCGCCAATTATATGCAATATTTATATAATATTTGCAAAATGGTGTTGGATGATGTATCTTCATTTTTAGATTTTCAGAAAATTACAGAAATTTTTACTTTAAATAAATGGATAAATAAGATTTAAAAGAGAAAATATATATGCGTAACAGAAAAACATAAACTCAAAGAAGAAGATTCTTCTTCAAGTGCCTTACCCGGTTTCGGGTGTAGGCGAACTCTCTACAACTATTTGTGTTGTGCGTGATATACTGATACACGAATAGAAGAAGTAGATTAATAATTTGAAATAAAATTGACACGTATCTGAACTAGTGAATAAAATTAGATTCGTAGATAAATAAACTAAAATTTAAACAATATAAAATAAAATAATGAAATTTAATACTCCCGAATTTTGTGTTTGTTGGGTATGTCTAACCATTCTCGAGTTATATTATTAGAAAAATAAATGTTGGATTTCAACGATTACAAAAATGAATCTTTGGTGTGGCGTTCCACCACACGGTGGCTTCATCAAATAAGATTAAACACTGCCATCTTGGTATCTCAATTTACATAAATTTTAGTACTTAAGTTCATCATAATTCGTAAAGCTGTTAATTTTTAGGGGTTTCCAAATGTTCAATTTCAATCCTCTGTATAAAATATGGAAATTTGTCCGAATGAATAATTCTCATCTATTAAATAATTGGGGCAATTAGAATCTCCCTTATTACTTCAAAATAACGCTTATGTTCTTTGATACTTTTTTCAAAGTTTTTATAGTATTCTCTCGACGTGATAATTTAAAGACACCCGATTTTGAGATTTTATCTGCATTTGATTTATTGTTGTTTATATATTTGGCTGAAGAGTTCTTTTACTGTATAAGATATTGATATTGTTATGCGAAAAAAAAAGTTATAATAGTGAATTTCTTGTTAGTATAACTGGAAAGCTGAAAAAATTGTTTCATTTCTAAATTAAAATTGTCTTTTGATAATGTCATCAAATTTCATGTCACAGGCAAATTTCAATGAAGAATTGAATATTGTTGCAATCATATAATCCTATTTGAAATATAAAAATAACAGGTAACACTGGCTATTCGATCATTATCAACGAATGCTAACATAGAAATAGGTCCAATGAAACTGTGAAGTTCCACAATTAGTTCAATATTATGCACTTCGCCGTCGAGTTTCGAGGAATGCATCGAATTGGAGGAATTTATTCGTGCAGAAATCTCTCGTAAATATCTTTCATCCTGATAGAACTCATTTTATCTATATAATCGAGTGTTTGAACATCACTTGAACCGTTTGATAGGCGTCTTGAAAATTCAAATTGGTCGTTGTAGAATTTGGGTCATGAGGACTTGCAGAAACACATAAAATAGATTTTATCGCATAGCCCATCTCCAACCCTTGTCGAGTACGACTATCGATTTGGAACCCCGAATTTGAATACATTTGAATAATTGAAAGACGGAAATCCACTAGTGTTCTTACCTTCCTGTGCAAAGAATAAAACTTTATATCGTGATCATTGCGTAATTCAGGTGGAAATTATACGAACTGAATCAATTATGAAATAATTTATGGTAAATCGTAATGAAATACTCAGTTATAATATCACGAGAGCATCGAGAATAATCAGTTATGCTTCCGAGTCACGAGACGTTTTTTGAAAAACATCACGAGAGCGCAGCTCGAGTTTTAAGAAAATACGCCTAGTGACGAGGTCGATATAACGATATATGCGCTAAATTGTCTCTCCGGCTACCTTTTGTACAAAATTGATTCAATTTTGGCTTCTATAGAAAATGAGAAAGCTTTGCAGATAAAATTCAAAAAAAAACTGTAATGATAGTGAAAATCGCATTAAAATCCGTTGCATAGTTTAAGAGAACTTAGCGGAAATCGTTGTATTGTACTGACTTCGTCACTCGACGAATTTCCTTAAAACATCACGAGAGCGTAGCTCGAGTGATGTTTCGCAAAATACTTCTCGTGACTCGGGAGTATAATTGATTTTTTCCGATGCTATTGTCATATTATAACTGATCATATAACTCATGTGTGAATAAGCCAATAGAATCCGTGAGTTTTGTATAGTTATTGCGCATTGATAAGTGTATATACCCTTGACGACGTTGTATAATCGTTCTGGTGTTTCGCCTCGTGTCGAAATGTGAATGTTTTCATATTGAAGATTTTTTAACGTCTGTCAAAAAAAACTGATAATAAAGTTTGGTAAAGTTTCGTTCAATTTTTCAATATGCAACGTTTTGGTTATAGTTCTGGCGGTGTTATTCATTCGTTATATAATCGTAACGAAAACCAGCTCGAGCAAATGCAAATAATCGTTATACTGACCACGTCACTCGACGTATTTTCATAAAACATCACTCGAGCTGCGCTCTCGTGATGTTTCGCAAAATGAGTCTCGTGACTCGGAAGTATAATCGATTATTTTCGATGTTCTTGTGATATTATAAATGATTATATAACTCATGTGTGAATAAGCCAATAAAATCCGTGAATTTTGTATAGTTATTGCGTATCGATAAGTGAATATACCCTTGACGCCGTTGTATAATTTTTTTGGTGTTTCCCCTCGTGTCAAAATGTGAATGTTTCCATACTAACGATTTTGTCGAAAAAAATTAATAATCAAGTTTTGTAAAGTTTCGTTTAATTTTTCAATATGAATCATTTTGGTTATAGTTCTGGCGGTGTTGTTTATTAGTTATATAATCGTAAATAATACCAACTTGAGCAAACGAGAATACTCGTTATACTAACCTCGTCACTCGATGTATTTTCTTAAAACATCACTCGAGCTGCTCTCTCGTGATGTTTCGCAAAATACGTCTCGTGACTCGGAAGTATAATCGATTATGTTCGATGCTCTTGTGATATTATAACAGAACATTAAATTTTACACTGTTTTATCTAAAACTAGATTAGTAGGTACGTCTAAAAAAAAATCGAACTAATTTACGTTTACTTTCTTAGGTCTTCTGTTTGAAAATATGCGTTACGAAATGAAGGTTTCCTTCTAAAAGTATACGTAATTTTTCAATATTCCTCAGGAAAACCGAATCTGACTTATTCGAATGGTAATCTCCATGAAATTGAGGACAAATCCTCTTAAATAAACGTATCTGTTCGTCTTCATCGACGACCTAAAGAGAACTAAAAGAAACCGCATCAAATATTTCTCCCATCTATCCCTTATCCTCGGCTTAACAGCGAGCACTTTGGGAAAAACGGAAAGGTATAAGCTGGTGAATTATATGCGTTCAGGACCCTGTTTAAAAATTTAAACACCTAGAAGACCGTATATTATCTCTTTATGCTGCTCAGGTTGAGCAGCTAACTTTGCGCCGTTGGGATTTTCAATTTATGCCTATAATTGCATTCAGCTTCCGCTATAAATTATCTAGATTCGTTCTTATTATAGAAACCTTTTTTAATGCTTACTATTGATATTCGAGAGGACATTCTTACTATTCAACAAGAACGAATTACAAATCACTAAGCTAAACATATCTGAGCAGAGAATTAGTGAATGGTATTTATGTAGTATTTTTTATTGAATATTAAAACTACTATTGCATTTCAATGAGTGAAGTTAAATAACTAAAGTCCCTATATATATATATATATATATATATATATATATATATATATATATATATATATATATATATATATATATATATTTATATAATATATATATATATATATATATATATATATATATATATATATATATATATATATATATATATATATATATATATACTACAAAGAGGAAATTTATCGCGGGGAAATAGTATATGAAACAAGCAGAATTATCGGTCTAGCCCGCATATGTTGTTGCTGTTTCAATTCCAGGTTTTCCATCGCATACTTGGCTACGCCGTTCTGATGAGGACCAAAGAGTCCGAAACACGTGTCAACGGCTGCTTCGACATATGCGGGCTAGACCGATAATTCTGCTTGTTTTATATATATATATATATATATATATATATATATATATATATATATATATATATATATATATATATATATATATATATATATATATATATCATCATCATCATCATCATATGCAGCTATGGTCTACCGTTAAGTACGGTGCAGCCTCCTCGCATATCCTTCCTTCATTCCTGCCCATGTACTACGTTGTTTAGCAGCTTGATACCAGTTTGTTCCTTCTTCTTTCCTGATATCATAATCCCATCTCCTATATTGGGGCGCCTCTTTGGCCTTTTGACGCCTTTTGGGTACCACTGTGTTGTCCTTATGGTCCATCTATTATCGGTCCTTCTCGCTAGGTGCCCTGCCCATTGCCATTTGAGGGATTTTATTCTGTGGATGACGTCTATTACCTGGGTCTTTCCTCTAGTCCACTCTATTGTCTTACGGTCCCTCTTTGTTATGCCGAGCATACATAGCTCCATAGACTTTTGTGCAACCTGGAGTTTCCTTATGAACTCTTGCTTTAGTGCCCAGGTTTCACAGCCGTACGTCATGACTGATATTATCAGCTGATCGAAGGCTCGCTTCTTTAGGCGGAGTGGCATTCTTGACTTAAAGATGATGGAATTTTGTGCGAAAGCTTTCCATGCCAATTTTATTCTTCTGTTGATTTCCGGAAGTAGTGAACTTATGTATTAATTGTCCCAGGTATATGTATTCGTCAACTACTTCAAGTGTGGTATCTTCATTGTACATGATTTTCGTTTTGTTCAAGTTCATCTTTAGGCCTACTTCATTGCTCACTATGTTAAGCTCGTTGATCTGTTGTTGTAGTTCTTCAGGGCTGTTCGCGATTAGGGCAATGTCGTCAGCGAATCTTAGATGGTTCATAATATATATATATATATATATATATATATATATATATATATATATATATATATATATATATATATATATATATATTTAATTAATATTGAATCAAAAGTGCTCTGAAATCGATAGAATATATGTAATATCAGATTTTTCCTCTCAGAATGTTTTCACCGTGGATAAATCCCCCACTTTTCCGGGCTCTCCTCGAATAACGATTCTACGGGCGCCAGTCTGTCGTTTGTCCGTTTCTCGTCCTCAATTTAGGGGGTAATGTACTACTGTATATGAATATGTACACAATTTCCGTATAATGACTGCTTTTCGTGATTCAGTTTCAAGTTTCGTCTGTTACAGTTGAATGTTTGCCAAACGGTCACTGAGGATGTAAGACAAATGCAATTGAAACTATTCATTTTAATTAAAAGATTTCGATAAAAATTTGTTACAAGGTAACTTCGTCTCTACCAGGAATTTCGGGTAGGTACTGAGATTGAGACTGAAGTTTCTCAACAAAGAATTTGAGGAATGAAGAATAACATTTAAAATAAAAACACTTGGCTTATGTTTCACAATATAAAAAATATTTAGATAATGTATTTAGCAGTAACGAAAAGTCGACATGTTTCGAGTTATGAACTCATTATCAAGACTGACTACAGGAGATTATTGCATCGTAATTTATAAAACAGACAAAAGCAAAGGTGATACCTGAAAATCAATTTGTTCGTTTACAAGGGGTAATTGACTATTATGGGCGGAACTTATTTCGAGAATTTCAAGAAGGTCAAGGCGTTTACCCTTGTTACCTGAATGTAACAATTTGGTTTTGTTGAAATCCAGGAAGTGATTGAATTTTATACAATGTTCAGAGAAGCCAGTGGTATTTTTGTTTTGTAAAATTGACTTTTTATGTTCTTCAACACGAATATTTATATTTCTTCCTGTCTGTCTGATATAGAAAGCAGGACATTCGTCGCGAAATATTTTGTAAATACCACTGTTTTCTCCAATGTTAGATTTTTCTTTATTATTGACCAAGAATGACTTCAAGTTTCTTTTATTTGTACAAATTGTTTTAACGTTATTTTTCGATAGTCTGTTACAAATTTTGCTACTCAAATTAGGCATATAATTTATTGGGAAGTATTTTTGTTCTTCATTAATAGTTTGCGTGGGGTATATTGAATGCAACAGATACTTAATTCGTTTTTTCCCAATGAGCTTGTCGATAAGACTTTCATTGTATCCGTTATTGATGGCTAATAATTTAATTGTATTAACTTCAGTTTGAAAATTTGTTTCCGATAATGGAATCGTGAACAACCTATGTATGAACGAATGAAAAGCACTGAGTTTTATTTTAATGTGTTGGTTACTGTCGCTGTGAATTAAAGTATCTGTGAAGGTTGGTTTTCTATAAATGTTGAAAGTAAGAGAATTCAAATTCCTAGCAATCTGAACGTCTAAGAAATTCAAGGTACCGTTTTCGTTTTCCACTTCTTTTGTAAATTGAATCGAGTTATAGAAAGTATTTATATATTTAAGGAAATTATCTAACTGCAAACAAAGAATTTATATTAAACTCAGGTATTTACACAGGATGAGAGTGTAAGTATAGCTAATCTTGGAAATTCAAGACATTAAATGGTGTACGAATTCCACAAAGGTGAATTAAGGTCTTTTTAATCATAAAGCAGATTTTCATAATATTTATATTTATTCTATACTGTTTACTAGAGGTGCAGTTCAAAACTTTTATATAAGAAATAGAATATTCGAAATTCAGAATTGAAAACATGAATCTGTTTTAATTTTTTTTTTTAACACAATTTTTTTCAGGCTTCAAATCAGTTACTGTCACCGAGGCCTTTGAAATAAGAAAATTATATAAACAGAAAAATGAAAAAGTACTCTACAAATTCAAAAGTAAAAATCCAACTAAAACTCAATTTTTGATTCTAAAATAAATCTTGGGATTACATCACACAGCTCTTTCTTCACCTTCGAATATAGTTCGTGGAAAAACATTGTAGGTTTGTATGCTTCTAAATATAGGAGAGCCTTGTGAATTTTTTGTTCTTTGATAGGTATTCCTTAGATTGTCTCTACTTCTTAGGCTATAATTATTATGAAAGTCCTTATTCTGTTTTAATTGCACATTAGATTGTAACCTACCCCCTATTTAACAAATATTTATGCCCTGGCTAGCAGGGAGGTTGGTTAACATTTATTGGTTCTGGTTTGTTTTCAGTAATAATAACACAGTAAAATGAAAGGTATTTACTATCCTTTTCTACATAAATTACAATGAGACTTATCTTTTCTATTGTTTTTCTTATTTAATTTTCTCTTGACGATGGAGATTCCCCTCTGGATAAATGGTGCTTGACTTCTGCCCTTTTTCTGTAACTCGTTTCTTGGTAGCTCTAGATAACGTGAATTTCAGCCTTCAGATAGTGTGTCTTTTAATAAACAGGGTTAAACTCCAGACCAAGTATTTTTAAACTCCAGGCCAGGTAGATTCCAGCTCCCAATCAAGTAGTTTTCAACTCCAGGCCTAGTGGCTAAAATAATTCGGGGCAAATCAACACACAATCTCAAACTAAATACGCTCCAAGATATCTGTAGGGTATCGATGGCCAATTCAAATTAACATTTAGATTTGTCTCAAGCAAAAATGCTAAGAAAGACAGCACATGTTCCAACATTAAACTGAACATGAGCTATGACCATGTGAAATTTACCATCGCTAACCTACAAAAATCTTGTGTTAAATTGAGAGAATTAGACAAGCAAATGAATTAGAAATCTTTTAAACTAGGAAATGCGAGATGATTATTTCAATATTTAAAGATATATAATTTAATATAGGTAAATGAAAAAAAACGAAATGGCGGAAAAATGAAATAAGCAATCAACTCAGATTTTCAAGACAATGCATTAATACGAAATAGTTATATTTCTTTTCATAACTTACCATCTATATCAGATGCCACACAGATAATTACCAAATTTTAATACAAATTAACAAACTTTCAATTTATTAGGTATGAATATAATTTCAATAATTCACGATGTTGATAGTTCGATCACCAGATATCAAAAGAACGAACGATTGCAATCTTCCGACACTAGCTAGATACTCTCGTTACGCGCAACTCATTAATCATAGAAGAGCAGAAGTGATGTATCGTTTCTAGCGTGGAATCGCGGTGCCTATTTTAACGTAAAATGCAGTGGCTATAGTCACGTGGAGTTACGTGGAGATTTTACACGTTACAAGATTTCGGTAGTTTATAATACATCGACCATTCATCAACATATAATAATAAACCAAACATTTCAACCATGTTCAAATTGTTTTTTAAGCTAGATACACGTTAAGAGCATAAGTTATCTGTTATAGTTGCAGACGTAAAATATGAAGGAATTGTTGCAATTTATCTCAGTCGACCATTCAAATAATGAAAATACATATTAAAAAAATGGTTAATAATAACAATTTACACATTTATTTAAAAAAATAACGCATGACGCACGTTTCGGTGGAACTTCACCTTCTTCAAATGCTAATGGCAAACTAACTATGATTCTCTGTTATATCGAAAACAAGAGATGACAAATTGTGTAGAAGGGGTAAATGGAATGATGGTTTCAAATAATTATAAGAATCGGAAAAACCAATTCTGAACTGCTAGTCAGGTAGTTTGGTAATTTTGAAAAGATTGAGAAGGGGGCTTGAAGTATGATGGATTTGGCTATTCAATAGGAGACCGGAATGCTTGTATTTATTTATCTGTAATGATTCTGAAAAATTAAGTTTAATTCCCTTACTTTCAGCATTTAATATTTATAAATCGAAATTGAAAGTGTGATTTTCTTGGATTAAATGGTTTGCATAATGTGAATCCGACTTTTGATTAACAAAGCTACGTTTGTGTTCTGAAATTTTAGTTTGAAAACCAATGTATAACTTATCACAATCACCACAATTAATTTTATAAACTCATGATTTATTGTCTTTATGAACTTTGGATTTATTATTGTTTATATGATTTCCTAAATTATTACCGGTACGATAAGCAATTATAATTTTGTGCTTAGATAAGTGAGATTTAAGTTTTCTACTTGAATTTCCGATGAAAGTGAGGCTGTTATATTTGATATTATTTTTAGTTTAGGGGGTACACTTGGCTAATCGCATTTTTGAACAACTTTTTATCGACCATATTGTCTATTATTATGGGATCATAATTATTATTAACGGTAATTTGTTTAATTATATTTTTCTCGACGTTAAAATTGGCGTTTGAAAGTGGAATATTTACTAAACGATATACCATACTATTGAAAGCTTCCATTTTGTGTTGGAATGGATGTAGGGAAGTACTATGTATGACGCTATCAGTGTGTGATGATTTGCGAAAAATTTAAAAATTATATTTGTTATCTACTTTTATTATTTTCAAATCCAAATAATTAATTGAGTTATCTTTTTCCATCTCTAAAGTGAATTTTATATTAGGGTGTAAAGTGTTAATGAATGTTTGAAAGCAGTCAAGTTGCCTAAGAGTACCAGTGAAACAAATTTGTTATTATTTACCATTGATTTAATATGTTTATTAATTTACACCATGTATCGGCCCAATCAATCCTAAATTTGAAATATATCCTCCACAGTTATATCGATAGGTTGAATTCTCTTAGTTAGAAACTAGAAATATCTACAAACAATCTTCGCTTAGTCATAGATCGCGTTCATGAATTGAAGATTCCAAGTGAAGTAAAGGTTTCGCTATTTAGTAGCGACCTAATTGGGCAGACTATTCAAAAATATTCATCTGTGCATTTGAATATATTATATGTTATGTAATTTCATCAAATTTCAATGTGATATCAGTTCTGATGCATATATCTTCATATACTATTGTATATCATACCCTGCAGATGTCTGAAAAATAGTGTACGTAGCTTCAAAAGGTGCAAGTTTCTATAATAGGCCAAGCTACATGGATTTTTTCATTTAAAAAGTGTTAGAAGAAAACCAGCTCCGCCATTGTGTGTAAAATAGTTCCACATGATATAGTGATATGTTTTTCACTCGACTTTATTATTTATGTCTTTGTTATTAACAATTTTATTCAAAAAATCGTTTTTTGAAATCGGACTATAATTACCTGTCGCATTCAGGTCTGCTGGAAAATTGCATAGTAAAATATTCAAATGGCCACAGATCAAAAACTATAAATCGGACAGTTCCTGCTCTTCGCACAAATAGAGTTTATATTGATAAATAATACTAACCGGACTAATAACAAAATAACCGAGTTATAAGCTTTTGAAAAAACTGCATTTTGGCCGGTTTTTTCCAATTTTTCCTTAGACTGAGGGTCTGGTCGAGTCGTCCGACCTCTCATTTTTTTCGCCTTTCCATTTTCTACAATAAGTCTATTGACACCATCACGATTACTCTGATAGTTTCAATTTTATAAGCAAAAAACTAAAAATAAACCATTTTTTGCATAAAATTGTTAATAACAAAGACATAAATAATAAAGTCGAGTGAAAAACATATCACTATATCATGTGGAACTATTTGACAATTAATGGCGGAGCTGGTTTTCTTCTAACACCTTTTGCACAAAATGCTCACTCTAAATCTCTGTAGCTTGGCCTATAATAATGATGTTAATCGTTGACGATCACGTTATTTCAATTTTTCCACATCGATTTCTCCAGGAGATTTTAAATGAGATAGATGAATTTCATGTTTCCATGGTGATCATTCGATTTTCGAGAAATATTTGATATCAGAAAATTCTGTTACAATTTGATATGAGAGATGAAGGAAAGTTCCATCTTTCTCTGAAAACTGGGTTAAAGAATATAACATTCATTATATTTTCCCTCTTTTCATCCAATTTCTCATTGAATGATTTCAAATATTTCATCAGAATCTCTGCTGGAATTCTTTACTTTCAATATACAGTACTTTTCGAGTGAAAGATTGAAGTTTCAGAGCTTGTGTTTTTTATTCTTAATTGTGTTAATTTATATTCTGTGATGAAATGAAGGTACATGAACATCAAAAATAATTTTTGATGTTCGTGCAGAATTAAAACTGCTCTATAATTCGTAATATCCTCAAAAAAGTATTGCTTTTCAATTACAAGTGTTAGTTATGTTTACTACGTATTAGTATATTACATAATAAGTGTGTGACTAGGTTTTTAGCACACGCTAAGTGAAGTTTGAAAAACGAGCCGGAGGCGAGTCTTTTCATTCACTTAAGTGTGCTAAAAACCTTTACCACGCGAGTTATGTATACTATTTTATCTACAACCGTTCGTTTTGATTAAATACAAATTGATTATAGTCTGAAATTTCCCAACTTGGTCACCAGCAATGTTTTAACTTTTTTTATTGTTATGAAAATTAGGGTGTCATAGCGACAAAAAAAAAGCAACGCCACTTTGAAGTTGTCAGTCAAAATGTCAGTCGAAAATATGGAGATTTCACGGCTAGTTGAAGCTGCTACGGCGAACTTGCTACCACAGAAATCCGGAATTCGCTACGAAAAGGCCTATGATATGTTAATCGAATGGTGCTCCCATAAAAATTATTTCAATAAAAATTCAACAAAAATTTGTTTAATAATTTTTTACCGCACTAGTGCGTTAAAATGATTTTTACCGCACTAGTGCGTTAAAGTAATAGTTACCGCACTAATATGGGTGTGTAGAGAAGCAGAAGAAGATGGGGCACAATAGATCTAATAAGGTCGCAGCGCATCGGTCACCATCCAAACCTACCAATACCAATACCAATATGGGTGTGTAAAAACATAATTTACGCACGGTTGTAGATAAAAGTATTATAACAAATTGATGAATAAACTAATATAATTGAAAAAGTTGGCTATAAGTGCTCATTCCAATACAGTTTCTTGTAGTACGTCCTCTTTATTTTCTTATATTTTCCCATAGCGTTTCTTCTGAGTCTTCTGTCCTATTTTCGGTTGATTTGTCCTTATCGAAAGATATGTCTATATCGATTTATACACGTCTTACCAGATGTCTAAACCGATTGTGTGTTAAGTTTATCCTTTATTCAATATATTTTTCCATTCAATTACTATTAAAATTTGTAAAGGACCCCGCACATTTGGTTAGAAAAAATGACGACAGCTAAATTCGCTAATTTTTGGATATATTATAGATACTGGCCAGCTATGAAACATATAAATTTTAAATTCTGTTCCCGTGGCTGGTTTGGGATATAGTGGTCCAAATGTCAATGTCTCGATAAACCATCTTTACAATTTTAGAAAATGCTGTTAACATACAGACTTTCTGTGAAATGCGATAACCTCAGTGGGAGGCTATAGCTTGACGATAGTCACTCAAATTTGAGTCCGACACTCAAAATTGAGTCCGACATATACAGGCTGTTTACTCGATGGGTTTGTGTACACGGTCTCGACTTCGACAATTATGTTTCAAAAGGCTTTATTTCTTACTTAATAATACCAAAGGATACCCGAAATAGTAGACGGAAAGTACAACTCTCTACCATGTACAATTTAGAAAGAATTATGGTCTAATTTGACATCACCGAATTTTTCTTCTTTATATTTTGTACAGGGATTATTTGTGAGGTACTGGAAAAATAAATGAGTTCATTGCCACATCGAATAGTTAAAAAACAGGCCACATTCATGTTAAAACTAAAGTTCATATACCGTATGTTCGTTTCCTAATGTCGAAAAATGAGAGTGTATCTAATGATTCTAATGGGACTGATTGGATTTCAACGAGACAAGTAAGAATAGTACTTATATTCAGTTTGTATTGTTCAGGGTGGTTTGGAATCGCTTCTTCCAGATCCATAGACTCACTTTTCGAGACACAGGTACAGTGAAATACGTTCTTTGAGCATAAGTCTAGTATCCTGAATGAATAATTATTTTCACATTTGAATATCAATTGAAATCGCGTTGTTTACCGAATCTATAACTTTAGTAAAAGGATATTTCACGTGCGGGAGCATACCAGAATAACCAAGGTACCACAACACCATTGCCACATGAGCACATGTTCCGAGTATTCTTGGACCTGATTTACAGGTACAGTAGTACACCGAAACCGACTCTCGGTCTTCATTATTTTGAATCCATAGCTGATACTTTGTAACATTTTTATATCTCGAAAATAGTCTCAACCTAACAAGGTTAATATCGAGGTGAGCTTCATCAATTTCTAAATTAATATCGGGATCCCCTCAAGATGAAAAATAATTATTACATTTTTATCTACGAGGCATGCCTGTAAAAATGAACATACGGTATAAAAACGTCAGTTTCAACATGATATGTACTTTATATAGACTATTTGACTTACTTACTCTCCAGTACCTCACAAACAAAAAGTTTTCAAGCAATAAGGAAAGAAAATTATGTGATTTTAACTTTTGGACCACTTTTTTTTCTAAACTATACATGGTAGGAAGCTGTATTTTGTTTCAGTATTTTAGATATCGTTTGTTATCAATGGAGCTAGAAATAAAGTTTTTTGACATGAAACTGTTGAAGTTGAAGCCGCATACACAAACTCATCGAGTAAACAGCCTGTATATGCCAGGCTCATTTTCATGTTATTTGTGTGGCTTCCTTTAAAGAACGGTTTTTTAGTGAAGTTATCATATTACAGTAAAAATTTGCATGTTAACATCATTTTATGAAATAATGAATATTATTTTTTTGGACATATATATTTGGACCACTCTATATCCTAAACCAGTCGTGGGAACAGAATTTAAAATTGATATGTTATGTAGGTAGCCAGTATCTATAATATATCCAAAAATTAGCGGATTTAGCTTTCGTTATTTTTTCTAACTAAATGTGCGGGGTTCTTTATTTCATTGTATCTGCTATTAAATATATAAAATATAGCGGAAAAAACTTTTTCCGTACATCAAAAACCTCGTTTCTCGTGTTTATGGTCTCGAGGATAGATATTTTCGATATTTCTTAAATTTCATCAAAGATCTGTCAAAACGATATTCCTCCATGCGTAGTAGGTACGAAATTCTACCTTGAGTTTTGTACGAATGGATGGAAAAAGAACAACCCAAGTGGGTACGAAATTGAAATGGGCATAAGTAATTGAATCATTTCGAAATTTCGTCTACTCCTATTGCTTTGTGCGAGGAGTCATCGAATGAAACGGATAAAAATTGAAAATTGCCTACCCGTTTCTGACTTTGTTCCGAGAACGGAGCCAGTTGTCGGAACAGGCGAGCATTCCGCGAACATTTATGTCGATAACTCTCGTTTTTCATCTCGCATCTGTTACAGGGCTCGAATAGAATCGAAGAAATGAGGTTAAGTGCTCCCCATTTATATTCTCATTATCTTCTGGGGGTGCTTTCTGTGAAAGATTTATTTGATGAAGTCCACGTAACAAGGGAGTCGTTATTAGAACGGGTTGATCAATATTACGTGCATCTGGGAGACGAATACCGCTGCAAGACCGATGAAGCAATTTTGGAGTTGGAAGGATCTGATCGAAAAACTAGCGATGGAATTTATTTTACCTTACTATTCAAAGAACTGATAATAAGTTAATCAAAACTTTGGATGAAATCATGAAGTCGTAACACGTCCGCGTTTGTTTCTGGTACGCGCTTTATATTACCATTTTTACCCGAAACAATGTTATCAATTACCAGTAGTAATACTGATAAGAATGCCCAATTTCACCAACGAGATGTGAGGAAGTTCCTAACTAAGTAATTCCTACGATAGGAAATACCTAAATCCGATATTTACCTATATAGGCCAAGCTACAGAGATTTAGAGTGAGCATTTTGTGCAAAAAGTGTTAGAAGAAAACCAGCGCCGCCATTGTTTGTCAAATAGTTCCACATGATATAGTGATATGTTTTTCACTCGACTTTATTATTTATATCTTTGTTATTAACAATTTTATGCAAAAAATCGTGTTTTTAGTTTTTTGCTTATAAAATTGAAACTATCAGAGTAATCGTGATGGTGACAATAGACTAATTGTAGAAAATGAAAAGACGAAAAAAATGAGAGGTCGGACGACTCGATCAGACCCTTAGTCTAAGGGAAAATTGGAAAAAACCGTCCAAAATGCAGTTTTTTCAAAAGTTCATAACTCGGTTATTTTTTGAGTTGTTGCATAGATCCTCCGGTTAGTATTATTTATCAATATAAACTTTATTTTTGCGAAGAGCAGGAACTGTCCGATGCATAGTTTTTGATCTGTGGCCATTTGATTATGTTACTATGCAATTTTCCAGCAGACCTGAATGCGACAGATATGGTCTGATTTCAATTTACTAAAAGGATTTTGAAAGTAGAGTTCTCATAGTTCAAAACGTTCATCTTGGTTTTTCATAAAAACGCTGAGAAATATGTTAACAATAAAGCTGAACATGACAAAAAACGGCCGAGCGCGTGAGAGTAGTTGAAGAGTGGGGGTTTACAATTATTATCTGACAACGTTTAGAAATTACTGTCACGTTCAAAATGCCGACGCTTTCGAATGTCATACTTCTCCTTGCTTGCTGCTCTACCCCCACTCTGTCAAACTGACACGATTTGTAATTATGCAGGAAGTTTGGGATATACGACCGTATTTATTTTGAAGTACGTATTATATTTGGTACGATTATTTCTTGAGTAGATTAAGTAATAATCTCCGAATCGACTTTTTTTGAACAGTTACTGATCAACGTCAAAATTTGAAGGTCCTGTTAGTTTTCGATTGGAAGAGCTACTCTATGTATAATCAGGTATTATCAGTTATAATATCACAAGAGCTTTGAAAAAAATCGATTATACTTCCGAGCCACGAGACGTATTTTGCACGAGAGCGCAGCTCGAGTGGTGTTTTAAGAAAATACGTCGAGTGACGAGGTCAGTATAATCGATTATTTTCGATTGCTCGACTGGTATTCGTTACGATTATATAACGAATAAAAAATATGAATTTGACAAACGTCAAAGCACCGTCAATATGAAAACATTCACATTTTGACACGGGGCGAAACACCAAAACGATTATATCACGTCGTCAAGGGTATATTCACTTATCAATACGCAGTAGTTATGCAAAATTCACGGATTCTATTGGCTTATTCATACATGAGTTATATAATCAGTAGTAATACTATAAGTACTTCAAAATAATCAGGTTATACATCGATAACTTGTTGCATAATTACAAAGAATGAGAGTTTAAATAATCCGACCGCGAAGCGGGAGGATTATTCTGTCAAACTGACACGATTTGTAATTATCCAGGAAGTTTGAGATGTATAACTGTATTTATTTTGAAGTACGCATTGTATTTGATACGATTATTTATTGAGTAAATTAAGTAAAAATCTTCGAATCGACTTTTTTTGAACAGTTATTGATCAACGTCAAAATTTGACGGTCCTGTTAGTTTTCGATTGGTGGAACTACTCTACGTATAATCAGGTATAATCGAAATTATACAAGGTAACTAAACTAAATTGATCGTCCTGATGTTGAAAATTATACGAAAATAATCAGTTATAATATCACAAGAGCATCGAGAATAATCGATTATACTTCCGAGTCACGAGACGTATTTTGGGAAACATCACCAGAGAGCAGCTCGAGTGATGTTTTAAGAAAATACGTCGAGTGACGTGGTCAGTATAACGATTATTTGCATTTGCTCGAGTTGGTATTCGTTACGATTATATAATAAATGAACAACACTGCCAGAACTATAACCAAAGCGTTGCATACTGAAAAATTAAATGAAACTTCACCAAACTTGCTTATTAACACGTTCGCGACGATGTGCGCCACCGGTGGCCCCCGAACGATCTATCCTCACAGACGATGGGAACCATCGGTGAACATTGATAAATATAAGTTTAGGCTCACATAAAATTTCACACGTCAAAGATAAGCTTTTGATATTGAGGCAACGGCTATAGGAATAGTACATGTTGCTTTGGGTACTACCGTTTGGGCACTCGTCCATTGAGATAGGTGTAAGAGAAAAAAACATACATATACATAAAAATATATGCTTATTTTTTCAAATCATTTCAAAACATGATAGTACAGAAGTAAATGAACATGAATTAGAAAGAATACCTAACTACGAACTAAAATAACACAAATCTAAATAACATATTAATAAAAAAAAGTTTAGTCTCCAAACAAAAAATCAGCAGTCTGAAGATTGAAAAAATTAACATGAATGAGTTTACCTTACTATGTACTGAAAGAACATAAATCTAACTAACAACACTAAAAAAAAACGTTTATGCTCAAAAAAAAAACTAATTCCAATCGATTTTACATGCTGGCCACCGGTGGTACCCTACGCCAACAACGAAAAAATATTCATTGGTAGCGTCATGAACCACCAGTGGTGCACATATAAAATGGAATCAAACTACAAAAAAAACTCATATCTGCTGTTCAAAAACACTTTATTTATACAAAAAAACACAAATTAACAAAAATGAGACATAAAAAATTTTCGTTCTGTATTTATCGGTATACAACCAAGCCATCGTCGCGAACGTGTTAAATTCTTTTGACAAACGTCAGAAAATCGTCGATAAGAAATCATTCACATTTTGACACGAGACGAAACACCAAAACGATTATATCACCTCGTCAAGGGTATATTCACTTACCAATACGCAGTAACTATGCAGTATTCGCACATGAGTATTCGCACATGAGTTATATAATCATTTATCATTTATTTATTTGGTGTTACACTGCACTGCGACCTTGAGGTCTATTGTGCCCCCATCAGAGTTGTTTTCACTACTGCGCCATCTATAGCTCACCTTGTAGTTTGAGAGTTCTAATAAACTCCAATATCTGGAAAGGCTTCAAGGTGGTGAAGTCCTCGCTCCTACAAGTTTCTTGCCCAAAGCATTAATTCCATTAGCTTGCAATGGCTAGGAATTCTTTAACCAGGTGAACAGAAGTTTCCTCCTCCTCACAGAATCTACACGTGTCAGTTTCTGATAAACCTTTTCCATCGGATGGTTTCTGAGGCGACATTGTCTTGTGAGGAAACTAATGATGATGTGTAACTTGTTCTTACTCAGATCCAGATATCTTTTGGATCTTGTAGTTAAAAAGTACCGAAGGAACTTTTTGGAGAGATCCATCCCTGAAAGATTACGCCGGAGTGTTTGTCTTTCGGTTTCTACCTTTTCCCGAAACTCTTTCTTATAGGTGCATTTTCCTATAATATACAACTGACTGCTGCCCAAAGTGAAGCCATAGACAAGCTAAAATTCTATGGCTTGACTTTGGGCAGCAGTCAGTTGATTCGGAGTTATCTCACTGATAGACGTCAGGTGACTTACTGTAAAGGACTATTTTCCAGGGAAAGGGTTATGACGCATGGAGTTCCTCAGGGCTCTATATTGGGACCGTTGCTGTTTCTCATATATATATATATATATATATATATATATATCAACGATATAACGTCCTCCCTGCAGCACTGTAAGGTCACACTTTACGCGGATGATACGAGCTTTTTGCTGAGGGCCAGAGAGTATGAGGATCTGAATGAAAGGGTGGCTGAGTGTGGTGAGAGTGTGGGTGACTGGTTCATAGCAAATAAGCTTAATCTTAACAAGGATAAAAAAATGTTATGTTCTCCCTGCGGCATAATAATAATCAGGATAAACATGAGTACGTGAAATTCCTTGGTATTACTCTTGACCCCAAGCTAACTTTTGAACAACATGTGGATAACATCTCCAAGAAAGCAGCTTCCGGAGTGTTTGTACTCAGAAACCTGGCAAAGATTGTCGATCCTAAGGTTTGCCTCACTGCTTACCACGCTCTCGTGCACTCTGGTTGTGCCTATGGCCTCTTGGCTTGGGGACACTCGTCTCACGCTGCAAGGGTGTTTGGTATTCAAAGGAGGGCAGTCAGAGTCCTGGCCGGAATTAGTTATGGGGAGGAGGCAAGGCCTGGCTTTGAGAAGTTCGAGATTCTTACTCTGCCTTCTCAACACATTCTTGAGTCTCTACTTTTTGTTCGACAGAACTTAGATAAGTTTGAATCTTCTCAGGATGTGCACTCTCATGATACAAGGTCATGCATAGACCTGCGTATTGATTTTTTGAGACTAAAGAGATCATGGAATGCCACATTGCACTATGCACCAGCTTTTTTCAATAAGTTACCAGCTAGAATTAGGGAATTGCCAATTAAACAATATAAGACTGTGATAAAAGCATATTTGCTAAAGAAAGTGTTCTACAATCTTAATGACTTTTTAAGCTGTGATGTTTCAGATTTTTAATTGTTTTAATTTTATTGTATGTAATAATAGCTTTTTACTATTTTAATTTCATTGTATGTATTATTAACGTCTCCGATTTTAGATAATTTTTAATCAGTAAGTTTCACCTTTTCTTTTCATTAATATTTTGTTAGCTGTTGACTTAGTGTTAGCCTTGGATTCAAGAATTTTTTGGACGAATGTAAAAACTATTAATTGATGTTTATCATGAAATAAAGTCTATCTATCTATCTATATTGTCAACCATACAGTTACAGTAATTTTTTACTTTACATTCGAATAAACGTTAATCTGAATTATAATCTCGTCCAGATCTACAAAAAAATATAGTGTAATAAGGAAATTCTATATCGTTATATCTCATTGAAACATGCCAGACAACTGCATGTTCTTTGTTGTACGGCTGCTGAAATTCCCTATCACTGTCCTTTATTTCCAACTGTTATCTACAGTAATAACCCCAATGAAACGGGTCCACTGTTAAATTTAGTTTAGTCGGCAATTTTCCTTTCCAAATATTTGTCTTTGTGATTCGGTTTATACCTGGCCTTATCTCTAGGTGAAAGTGATATTGTGCCCAGATTTCTGATGATCGCAGGCATTTTTATGAAAACCCAATTCTTCGCCAACTATATGTATGTATGCAATTTTAACAACATTTTGAATATGGACAGATAGTGTTTTGTAAATCTTGATAAATATATATATATATATATATATATATATATATATATATATATATATATATATATATATATATATAATCTCTTGATAATTATTAGCAATAACAGGCTTGTTGAATCTTAAAAAACTCGATTTTATTGAAAAGTTGACATTTTGCCACGACATTTGTGACTTTATTAAAAAAAGTTTTGATAAAGCCACGAATGTCGTGGCGAAACGTCAACTTTTTAATAAAATCGAGTTTTTTAAGATTCAACAAGCCTGTTATTGCTAATAATTATCAAGAGATTAGAAATAGTTCACAAGCAACAACAATTCGAATAAATATATATATATATATATATATATATATATATATATATATATATATATATATATATATATATATATATATATATATATATATTATTTATTCGAATTGTTGTTGCCTGTGATTTATTTTTAATCTCTTGATAATTATTAGCAATAACAGGCTGGTTGAATCATAAAAAACTCGATTTAAATAATAAGTTTCTTCCATAACAGAGGATTTTATTATAAAAATTTGATTAAAAACGGCTACTTCCATATAAACGAACTATACCGATAATTTTTGCTTTACTTGTTTAATATTTTCCCAAAACTAATTTTCTTTTTTAATATTAATTTACTCTTTCTGAGATCTCTCGGATGGAATTAATCGCCTCCGTGGCAAAGTTTGACCAAATCTCCCATACCGGAGAGTTCAAACAATAAACCACAAATAAGTGATTTTCTTCCATAACAGAGGATTTTATTTATTAAACTATTTTCATCTCCAAATTTTCAATCCAATACTTAGCTACGCCGTTCTGATGAGGACCAAAGAGTTCGAAACACGTGTCAACGGCTGCTTCCATATAAACGTTCTATACCGATAATTCTGCTCTACTTTTTTAATATTTTCCCGTGACTAATTTCTTTTCTGTTAAATAAATAGTACCCTATTATTATTATTTTCGAACATTACATAGGTAAAGGTTTCTGTAGTTTCCCTTGCCTTCTAATGATAACAATTTTGAATGTTAATATTAGACTGAATAGCACGTTATAAATAACAAAGAACAGCCACATCCGAAAGAATTTTTAACAAGACAGATCAATCTTATCTATTCAATTTTTTCAAGTCAATAAATGTCAAAGAATTTTCAATTTTTTTCCAAAGTTTTGAATAACTATGAATGTCGTAGTGAAACGTCAACTTATTAATTAAATCGAGTTTTTTAAGATTCAACCAGCCTGTTATTGCTAATAATTATCAAGAGATTATATATATATATATATATATATATATATATATATATATATATATATATATATATATTATATATATATATATATATATATATATATATATATATTATATATATATATATATATATATATATATATATATATATATATATATATATAGCTATGGTTTATTTATTTGCAATATTAGAATTGAAATATATGGTACTATATTAAATGATATTGATCATGGAAAGGAAAACTTCAATGAATTTAAAATAGATATTAGTAAATAATAATTTAATTAATGTGAATTTAAATATGTAAAACTGATTCAAGAGAAGATTAATGTAAATGTATTGATTATAAATGTTTAATATCAACTTTTAGAATCAAAATATATGAAAAATGAGAATGTCAGAAACTTAAAATGTCATTAATCGTTGAAAATAAATATCAAGTAATTCAATAGAAATTCATGAAATATCAGAAATATAGGAGAATACAAGTAATAGCATCTTTGTAAAGAGTAAATAGAAGAAATTAATTCAAGTTAACAGACTTAAATTATGTAGAATATATATAATTATGGAAATATTATGTATCGTACAATCAACTAAATTTGAATAACAGATAATAAGTAAATTTCAAGTCATTGAAGGTAGTTAATCATATATAAAGGCATTAGAAGAAATCAGTTAACTGTTTTTAATATAAAATTGCTGTAGAATAATGTAATATAGAAGAATTTGAAGTTAGAATAAAAAACTATATATATAGAAATGTCAAATTTTTCAATGATAAATAATAACTTAATTAATGGACAGAATATTGAAAATTTTAGTACAAAATGATCAGAATATTAAATTATTGAGATTAACTGAATGATTTAAGTCCAAAAATATGTTTTTATTAAAAATTTTAGAAAAAACTAATTAAATGTCATGTAATTATTCAAAATAATCAAGTTAAAGTACTGAGTTTGAAAAATTTTAAATTATCATAAAGAAGCTGTTATTATTGGAATAATCAATTTCCAAAATTATTGTATATTTAATTAAAGAGTATGATGTAAAATATATACAGTACTTTGTTAGTATAATATTTTAAATACGAGTAAAATCATAAAAAGGATATTGAGAATATTCTAGATTATATACATCAGGTAATTTGATTTTAAAAATAAAACGAAGTCATATAAGGAGGTGGATTCCATTTCCGCAAGATGTTGATCTTTAGCAGGCAAGAGATAAACATTGTCTCTGTGTACATCGAGTATTCATTTGTTATTGAATCTCCATATTTATTTGTGAAAGTTAATGTAAACTGTAAAGTACAAGCAGAAATTAATTGATAAATGTATAAGTGAAAACAGTTGAGTTACCTGAAGTGAGTTAATGTTATCGATATACAATAAATATCATACTTAGAAGCCATTATTGGATTATTAATATAAACATTGGAAAAGACGATAAAGAAGAGATTCAACTATACCGGCATCTACACAGAACAGCGATCAACACAGAACCAGTACAAGTGTCAATTTGAAAGAAAGAAGTAGTGAAAATAAACAGTGAGTAGATCTATAAATTGGCCACTTTTGACAGTTCACATAATATTTGCAAATAAAAACATTTTTGGGAAAATATAATTACAACATTTAAATGGTACCATGATGAATATTAGTCATTGTTAATAGTTGTTATTTAAAATTAGTATAATAGATTGAAAGTTAAGTGTTAATAAATTTGTTAAATTAAATTTTTTATTTATTGAAGTTTTCAAAATATAATCAAAGAAGAAAAGAGAACCTTCCCTGAGATAAAATTAGTTGAATAAAAACAAAAATATCCAAATAGTCATATTAATTGATTTCACAACATAAAGGGGAAATAAAGAAATTCATAATAGCTGGCTCCAACCAACGTGGAGCTAAATTAAAATAAAATCCCAATTTATAATAATATATATATATATATATATATATATATATATATATATATATATATATATATATATATATATATATATATATATATATATATATATAACTTTTTGATAATTATTAGCTATAACAGGCTTGGTGAATCTCAAAAAACTCGATTTTATTGAAAAGTTAACGTTTCGCCTCGACATACGTGGCTTTTTCAAAACTTTTGAAGTATTGAAATTTCAATATTTCAAAAGTTTCGAAATAGCCACGAATATCGTGGCGACACGTTAACTTTTTAATGAAATCGAGTTTTTTGTGATTCACCAAGTCTGTTATTTCTAATAATTATCAAAAAGTTAGAAATAGTACACAGGCAACAACAATTCAAATAAATATATATATATATATATATATATATATATATATATATATATAAATATATATATATATATAAATATATATAAACAATATATATATATATATATATATATATATATATATATATATATAAGTATATATATATATATACAGTGCTTTCATGATGAAAGGAACAAATTCATTAAAAAAATTAGGTTTCTATTTCATGTTAAAATCCTCGGACAGGTCGATTAGTATTTTTATTTGGGCATTTTTCGCAATAAAAATTTTGTATACAGGGTGTCTCATTCAAGAGCTATGGCTTTGTCATTAGTTTTTTTTAAAGGTAATACCCTGTATATTATTTCACTTTACAATTCTACGATAAATTCTTATCACTTTTTGTGAACATACCATATGCCTCAACTCGATGGATTGCCAGAAACGGAGATAGTGGGTAATGAGAGGTACGATATGAAAACACACAAATGTAATTACTAATTTAATTTTTACATATGTTCAATCTGTTGTCCGTTTACTTCGAGGCATTTTTGAAGTCGATTCAATGTTTCCCGTTGCACATTTTCAATTACTTCTGGACTGATAAGTCTTATTTCCTGCCTGATTCTCTCTTTTAGATCATCAATATTATTTGGTCTATTCAAATAAACTTTAGACTTCAAATAACCCCATAAGAAAAAATCCAATGGGGTTATGTCCGGTGATCTTGGCGGCCACTCAATCGGACCTCTCCGTCCTATCCATCTGTTGGGAAAAGTTGCATCAAGAAAATTGTCGAACAGCGATTGAATAGTGAGGAGGTGCCCCATCTTGTTGAAAACCATATCTCGTTATTAGGTATGTCAGGATCTTGTGGGTTAGGAAACAAAAACAGCTAAAGCCGGAATGAGTTCGAACTGGAGAAAGTTCAAGTAGTCCTCTCCGTTTAGTGTTCCTTCAAAAAAATAGGGACCAACTATACGATTTCGAACAATCGCTGCCCATGTATTAATTTTTTGAGGGCCGCTGTGTGTGGCATTCTTGAATCCAATGAGGATTCTCGGTCGCCCAATACCTACAGTTTTGTCTGTTTGACGTGGCAATTTAAAGTAAAGGTGGCTTCATCAGAAAAAATTATGTTTGTAATGAAATTTAGATGTTGATTATGAATTTCAAGAATCTGCTCACAAAACTGTACTCTGCGGTCAAAATCGTCTTTTAATAATTCATGTACCAGCTTAATTTTATAGGGATGATACTTATTTACCTTAAGTATTTTATGCACGGACCCTACTGAAAAATTGAAATTATTGGAAATTGTAGTAATGGATGTATGAGGGTTATCTTGGGTTTCTAGTAGAACGTTCAGCACTGTTTCTTCAGATACTCTCGGTGGTCTTCCTTTAGGTAAATCTCTAACGTGGCCGTATCTCCTGAATTTTGATTCAATTTTGCTGACTGTCGATCTAGTAATTGGCGGACGATCAGGATGATTTTCATTGAATAGATTGCAGACTTCTTCTTGTGAACGCACCCTATCTCCAAAACCAATCATCATAAGTACTTCAATACGTTCTCTCTCAAGTAATTGCATTTTCTTAAACAATGAAGTAGTGTAGTGCCTGGAGCGTTAAAAACGTGAAAACTGCGGACTATACAGCACCAGTGAATGAATTCAGATGATACATGTGAAATTTCATTCTTCAGATTTAATGACAATGTTTACCTAAATTTTTTTTTGTACTTTTAATCCACATTTTAAATCTCCAGGTGCTCCACTATCTCCGTTATAATCTGGGAATCCATCAAGTTGAGGCATATGGTATGTTCACAAAAAGTGATAAAAATTTATCGTAGAATTGTAAAGTGAAATATACAGGGTATTACCTTTAAAAAAACTAATGACAAAGCCATAGCTCTTGAATGAGACACCCTGTATACAAAATTTTTATTGCGAAAATTGCCCAAATAAAAATACTAATCGACCTGTCCGAGGATTTTAACATGAAATAGAAACCTAATTTTTTAATGAATTTGTTCCTTTCATCATGAAAGCACTGTATATATATATATATATACATATATATATATATATATATATATATATATATATATATATATATATATATATATATATATATATATATATATATATATATATATATATATATATATATATATATATATATATATATATATATATATTAATGCATATCTTACAATGAATATCATATCTTAGCTGGTCTTTATCTGATTTTTAATGTACATAAGTTTAATATTTCTCAAAATGACATATTTCGACCTAATCGTCTAAAAGTTATTATGCCGATCTCGATCTCGAGAATTCTGTACTCTGTGTTCGATTTGGTACAACAACAGCATAAGGGTATTTACCTCATCTAGTAACCTTTGCATACCAAACACGATTTTATATAAATCATATTGTTTTCAGCATAGTAAGACTTCTGTCTTTCAATTTGGATAGTAATGCAGAAACAGTTAACCAGTTATATTTCGCAATTTTCATTTCGGCGAGCAGTCTGAAGGGATGATATACTATTTGGTGAGTTGAGTGGTATATATATGGAACCTTTCTTTTATTTACCTGCTGTCTCTGTGGACCATCATAGTGGCATCGCAGTGTAATTAAGTTCCTTTAGGAGAGGCCATAGGTAGACCCACCACCAAAGAGACCAGATAGTATCCCTCTTCAAACAGATCCCTGTAATGAAAATTTCGAAATAGAACATGTTGATGATTACTCCATTAGTGTCCAAATTGAGAAACAGAATACCAACTATACTGAAAAACAACGTGATTTATAAATAATCGTGTTTGTTTCATAAGTATTTTCATGCCGTGCATTTTGGTGCCCCTGCATAATGATGTGTTCCACTAGATCTACGGGACATCATGTTCACCTTCCTTCCTCTGAATTAACAGAAAAGTTCATCGTTCACAATGCTTAAAACATTCACAATCAACTTCCAGATGAATCAAAATCTATAACTTCCTTGGCCAATTTTCGGAAACGAACAAAATCTTATTTTCTTGATATACCTTATTTCTTTATAGAGGACAACTATTCTGTGGATTGATTGATCGATATGATCAAATTGAACACAGGCATCAGCTACGATTGAAAAATAATTTTTTTTTGACACTATTAGGGACTATTGAAATATTTTAAGGCTATATCAGGAAAAAAGAGATATTGTATATATATATATATATATATATATATATATATATATATATATATATATATATATATATATATATATATATATCAGAGCTGTGACGAGCACTGAAGAATAGTGCTTCGAGCACTAAGCACTAAGCATTTGAAAAAAAGGCTCCCGGTCTCGAGCACTAAGCAATTATTTTTACGAAAGGCTTGCGATTACTAAGCACTTTGTGAAAGTAATTTGACATTTCGAGCACTAAGCCCTAAGTACTTTTTTAGGAATTGTTGAAATTGAGGTTATTTTAATCGGTAAAGAAATTGTAAGCCGGCATATGAGTATGAGATTATTGACGGGTGAGAAGAGATGCACAGGGCGTTACAAATTCGATGCTCACTATGAGCTGGTACAGAACTATACAGGGTGTTTCATTGGTAAATGAACATACCTACGATAACCT
Organism: Cynegetis impunctata; assembly: GCA_030704885.1. Classification (NCBI taxonomy): domain Eukaryota; kingdom Metazoa; phylum Arthropoda; class Insecta; order Coleoptera; family Coccinellidae; genus Cynegetis; species Cynegetis impunctata. The sequence continues at coordinate 281,917 of JARQZK010002959.1, read as the reverse complement.
GAGCTAGAGCTATCCTAGGCGAGTCCAAAAAATCGATATATGATAGGTCTAATCAATTCCATAACCGAGTTTCTGTATTCACCAAAAATCTCAATTCCTCATAACTTTTGAACCAATCAGCATAGTCGGTTGATATTTGGAACCTATGATTCACTTCCACAGGTCAACCGATTTTTATTTAAATTTCCAGAAAATTCCAGGTCCGTATTTGAAAATTATGGGACTTCTTCCAAGCTTAGATTCAACACCCTGTATATTAAAATTTTGGGATTTGATTGAGATATTTGAAAAGAGCAAATTTTCAATGGGGTTCAGTAGTCACTGTCCCGCATGTTATTTTGCTCGAAGAGAGGTTCATGGAAAGATCCAATTGAATATTGGAATTCCACTAAATTCTCAGAAAAATCGTACATTGTACGGAGGGGGACTTACGTCCCTTGGGATTGAAATCTGTTGCCCTCTGTAGTTAACATCCTTATAACTCCCTTGATACATAAATAACTATAAGCATAGGCATTCTCAAACGCCATTTTTGATCAATTTCATAAATATCATAGATAAATTTAAATTTTAATAATACAGAAACAAGATATGCTTCTGTAATCTGTGACCTACGAACATTGATATTAGCTAAATGACACAGATTTTATTGAAAATATGATAAAAAAGGACCTGTGTAGAATCTTAGTATTAGTATTTAATCACCTAAGTGATGATTAATATATCAAATAGGAGAAACCCTTATGGAAAGCACAGAGTATTGAAAGATTCATTATTTTATATTAAAAATCCCTGGTCTATGCAACTGCGCACTTACTCTGAACACTAACGTGAGATGTTTGGAATGATATCAACACACGATCATAGCGCCGCCGCATACGCATATTCGTGTTACGACAAGTTTGGCTCAGGGCTTAGTGCTTAGTAATCCGCAGAAGTGCGCTTCGGGAGCACTTTCGGGATTACTAAGCACAAACCATTTTGTTAAAAGGAGTTCAAATTATAAGCACTAAGCCACCCGCTTTTTTGAAAAGTGCCACTCGGAAAGCAACAAGTTGCCTCTTGAGCACAAAAGGGCTCCGAGTGCTTTCACGAGCACAAAGCACAATGATTTGGCACAGCTCTGATATATATATATATATATATATATATATATATATATATATATATATATATATATATATATATATATATACAGTGCAACCTCGATATAACAAATCGGATAAGGGAACAAATAAATATTCGTTATATCAAAGTAATTCGTTGAACTGAGGTTTGTTGTATTGAGGTTTGGTTGGTCTGAAATTTGTTATAAAGCTGTACAAAATAGTGTTTTAGATTTTCGTCAACATAATTGATGATGTTTTGCTTTTCTGAGACTGATAAGGAACACCTTTCACATTTCAGAGTCAATTGGAACTTGAATCTTTAACAATAGTGACGAGCAGCAGTGTTAGATTACTTTCCATTAAACAACAAAGATTATTTTACGAAAAAAAATGTGTCGAAACCTGTCGCGACATAATCACATATTATGAAATCAAGGGTCATATATTATTGGTGGAAACGTTATATAAAGGTTTTGGGTGGACTAAATTCGTTAATTAGAGGTATTTTCATATTTTTTTTGGTTCAAAATTCATTATAAAGAGGTTTTTCGCAAACAATGATCACAAGGTAAAGGTAATTTTTACATTGACTCTTATGGACAATTCAAGGGGATTACGAAAAATTTTTTTAATCGAGGAAGTCGTTATATTGAGGTACGTCATATTGGGGTTACACTGTATATATATATATATATATATATATATATATATATATATATATACATATATATATATATAAATATAATATTATTATATATATATTATTTATAATATAATTTATATATATATATATATATATGTATATGTATATGTATATATATATATATATAATATATATATATATATATATATATATATATATAATATAATATATATATATATATATGTATATGTATATAATATATATATATATATATATATATTATATATATGTATATGTATAATGTATATATTTATATATAATATATATATTAAAACAATGGTTTATAATAACAATTTACACATTTATTAAAAGAAATGCTCTAGGTTCTAATGTGGATAATTGAAAATTTGTGTATATTTTGTATGGAAATATGGTTTGATGTGTTTTAGTTTCTATGTTTTACATTGTTAAGTTCTTGACCATGTGGGTGGTGCAAAAAATCGAGATTTAACGGTCGCCGAAAAATTTTTCATTTCCAAACGAAGAAAGCAGGCGGTTTGAAACTTGAGTATGTTATACAGAAACATGAGTTATGAGAACTCCATCAGACATCAGGAACAGATTTTAGTATGTCAAAGCTGAATAGTCTGAAAAAATAATCTTCTTTATATAGTCAAATAAACATTCGAGACAAAAACTATCATCAGCATGGTTATTTTCAACCCAAATTACATACAGAAAGCAATTTCGTTCGATTTATAATATAAATTTTCAACCTTTTATTTCTGATTGAAAATCGGTTTAATTGGGTAATTTCGATTGAAAATCATGATTTCGACAAAAGTTTTCATCTGGCATGCTTAATTGACCATGTGGGTGGTGCGAAAAATAATGATTTTACGGTCGCCGAAAAATGATTAATTTACAAACGAAAAACGCTAGGGTTCTGAAATTTTAGTATAGGTATTATACAGAAAGAATAGATACACCCTGGAACGAACTGAGAACTCCATTAGATATCAGGAAAAGATTTTAGTATGTCAAAGCTGAATTGTCTGAAAAAAAAATCTTCTATATATAGTCAAATAAACATTCAAGACGGAAACTATCATCAGCATGGTTATTTTCAACCCTAATTGCGTACAGAAAGCAACTTTAGAGCAAACATTTTTTTTTATTTTCAACAAAATTTTCGTCAACCCCTCCTACCTTCGAATATAAATTTCCATCCTCTCATTTCTGATTGAAAATCGCTTTGTTTAAGTTATTTTGGTTGAAAATGATGATTTCACTCAGTCGATAAATTGTTCAATTTTAAAGACAGTAAAGCATATTTTCATTTGATTCGATTTGGAATGCGTAGGTCTATAGGGCAAACGAACGAATGCCCTTAGAACTCTCAGATTAAATTCTATTTCATATTGGACATTATAAATTTTCTCTCCAACTGAAAGGTAACACATGGCAACCTATTGAATTAGTTTCATAGAGAATCATAAATCGAACAAAAAAATAGTCCAGGATGATCCTGGATTACAGGAAACTGGCGAAGAATTGAATTTTCCTTAACGACCACTTTATCACAGACATTCTTCCAAATCTAACAAAGTAACGTGCGATTTATCAGAGAATCGGAATTGGTTTAAAATATTGAGCCCCATAACAGCAATTATCCGTGATGAAAAATTTATTTCGGAAACTCCTATTGTTACACTATCGTAAATGAAAGAATTGAGATGAACGCTATGTAATGAAATTGGGATAGATCTGTAGAAATCCTCTCAATTCTCAGAACACGAGATGATTCTGAGCAGAAAATTATCAGATACAAGTTATTTATCTGAATTTCCGATATTTCCAATTTTACTCGTGTTTTCCTGGAAAATAATAGGTCAGTTGCAGGAGTACTTTAACTATTTGTTTTAGACCTTCTAGGCAACGAATTTCGAAATGTTTTTGATGTAAATATATCTACAGAAATATATATATATATATATATATATATATATATTTATATATATATATATATATATATATATATATGTATATATATATATATATAGAAATATATATATATATATATATATATATATATATATATATATATATATATATATATATATATATATATCGGAAAATCCAACCAGTGGCAAAATATGTGGAAATTAATGATAAACAAAATATTTGAAATTTTGTTTTCCTGGTTTCTTTAGAGTTACAAAAACCGTTAAAGCCTTCGAAAATTACTGTCTTTTGTTGTTGATTCATTTCATACCAGCTATTTTATACCTACCACATCTCGTCTTTTTTGAAATTTTTCAAAATTTATTGTTGAATATGTGTATTGAAATAAATGTATGTAGTATTGAGAGTATAGTGTATCACTTACTGGGTTTGTATATTAATTTCAATTATTTGATTTCCCTTTTTCACAAATACTGTAGTATTTCAACACGCTCATCTCGAAATAACTTAGTTTAATTTCTTCACTCTCTTGATAACACGAAAGTCTATATATTTTTTTATATAGTTTGTAATTTAATATAGTTGTTGTACTTCAATTTTCTCAAACCTATTTCTATTTCTACCAAATTACAGAGAAAAATTTGTTTGTTGAGTAAGACTAGTAAGTTTGATAATTTTTTATTTTGTAAATTTATGTTCTTTTATAGAAATCATCCTTACTTCTGACATTTTACGTAATTTATTGGAAAGATGGCCCAATATTTTTCCTCCATACCTATTTTGTGGCAATATCGTTATCTCTCAGTAGGATGTAGCGATTAACTGTGAGCTGAACGAAATAGGGCTCAGGTGTGAAAAGAGTAAAAGTTATCAAATTTGTATCTACTCTCTCGTTTACTTGAGAGAAAATTTATGATTTTCCTTCGTGCTCTCCATCATATCTGCTGTCAACCGTGCCGTTTCAATCCTAGGGAGAAGATATTCGTTATTTCTATAAATCGTTTACTTTTGAATTTTTCTGGAATTCCTTTGTGTTTTTTTATATATTGTTGATTCTAGCTAGAGTTTTATGGAACATTGGAAGAATTAGCTGCTTTTTCCTATTATAACCACATTCGTGTTATGGGGACAATCATTGAATTTCAAAATTAAACGGTTATTTAATTTATTAATCATGCCTCTTTGACAAAAATTTCTGAACAGTTCATGGTAGTGGTGCAGCGTGCCTACCACCAAATTCATTCTGGTTGAAATATAACAAATTTGTAGCATCCTTTTCGTTCTGCTATCAAAAATTCTTGAAGCTTCCAAATATAGCAAATGAAAATAAGTAATTATAAGATGTCCAAATAACCTTGCCATTTTGAAATATTGAAATATCTTATTATTTCTTATTACTATTATATTTAATAAACTTAAAAAATTCAGCAAAACGCAACACTCGAATTCAGAAACTCAAAATTAAAGAAAAATGAGTTTTTTGTATCGCGAAAAAAACAATAGCACCCTAGGGTTTAATTCTTTCAATTTCAGAAGAGAATTATACATTTTGCAATTTTGTCTCCTTATATTCATTATAAATATTTAAAGATGAGGCAATTACTTCATAATGCTAATTGAATTTTTTCGTCTCTTTCAGTTTAACTGTTCCTTGGAGATTTTTTCATGTATTTAAAAAAAAATCTCAGTTTATGGAGGCTGTATACAAAGAAAGAATTCGTAATGTGTAAAATAAAGTAACATGTATTACATATTACATGATTTTTAATGAATATAGTGAAGGAAAACTATTCTATAATCCTTTATTTTTTATAATCGGAAATATATCAGCTTTATGTTTCCTGACAAGAAACTTAAGATTTTTATTAGCTAGTTTTGTTAAGCAATTGAAATTTCACAAAGCAACAGTTATTTTACTTATAATTTTGTTGAAACAGTTCCAATATCTCAGCCTAATTTATGCAAGAGCAGATTCCCAATTCTTTCATTTCGACAAAACTCAAGTGAGACCATTTTGAATTGCCGGAGATACTTTTTGACTAAGAACAACTTTCAAAAGTATGAATTTATTGGAATATGAATGCAATGGTAAATTAGTATATCCCTAGAAAAATTTGTCATTATTGAATTGTAAAATGGATTTTTACATGGTTTCTTTGCCATTGCAATAGTCGATTATGTCAGATTTTTAGGCCTCTTCATCGACAATAATGTCAAATTTTTACAGCATGTGCATGTCTTAGCTAAAAATTTATTGTCGGCATGTTTCGCCATTAAATCCATCTCAAGTGAATTAGATACGGCATCTAAAAGAATTGCCTATTTTGCATTGTTCGAATCTCTTCTTCGTTATGGTCTTCCCTTCTGGGGTTCATGTAATTCTACACAACTTGACACCATTCAAGACAAGAGAGCAATTCGTTACATGTTTGTACTGAAAAATAGGGCTCTTTGCAAACCTTACTTCAAGGAAAATGTAATTTTGACGGCCCCTTCTTTATATTTACTTGAATCTGTGTGCTTGATTCATAAGTATTTTGATGCTGTAACCTTGGTGTCACAGTTGCCCCAAATCCTTAAAGTTAAAAAAGGAACATCAACAAAAATCAAAATAAATTATATGGTTGGAGGTTTTCGTTGAAAAAATAGTAGCCTCTCCTGCTTTCAGTAGGGGCTCCTAGGCGTTCTACAATATTTAGAAATGTCACGTCTGAAATGCCATCAATATCTGGAAATTTGGAACCTTTTCCAGCCTTCCTAAGGAATTTCACAGTAAAATTGTCATCAATCTGAGAGACTTCCAAAATTGTTCCTATAAAGTGCCTTATAGAGTTTTTTGTAGGAAATCGCACCACTATATATGTCCCAGCATTTAGTACTGTACTATAAAGTCATGATTTGCATTAAACCATGCAAATTATATAAAGAATACAAAATTTTTTTTGACCTAAAATGTCTGGCAACATTGCCCATATACTCTTGTTTACTAATATAATAACTTGGGCAGTGTAACCTAAAAACAATTACTGCATTGTGAGAATCACATATCCACCTTCCCGCAATCTTAATTTCATTATCATAAACTTAGTAGACATTGAGCACTGATGCTTAGCTTTTCACCCTAGCTTTTCAATACTAGAATTCAATCAAAATTTCCTTACCTGTTTATTCACAGCAACCCACCTACCAAGCGTTTTGGACGATAATAACGGAAAACAAGAACCTCGCTCGGCATAACGGCCAAGCGGTGTTGTTTCACAACGTTGCCAAATTAAAAATTTTCCATGTTTTTATAACGCCTACATTGGGCAAAGTTGGAGCCTTTGGGCAAAGTTGGCAGGTTTTACGGTATTACATTGTATTGATCAATGGTACCTGTTACTGAGTTGTAGCAGTTTTTTCAGAATGTTGAAATGAGGTGGCTCTTCAAACTTCGAAACATGTTGTGACATGTCTGCAATATTTATTTTGGTAATAACCCATACGTGTATTTGTTACTTTCATAGTGAACTTGCTGAAAATTTAGTTTGTTTTTTCTATATTGGAGTAAATAATACTGTACAATATATTGTACATTGTTTGTAAACGTAAATCGACAGGTATGGTAAAATAACTCGACGTCATTTTGAGTTCTGGTTGTATTAGATTCATTTTATAGTAGCACGCATTGAAAAATGAGTGAAAAAGTGCCGTTAGCTGAAGAAAAACTATTGAAACTAATTGAATCGGTGATTGTTGAAAGGGTACTAAGTCCATTTTTCATTGAAATTGTATTTGATATGGGTGTCTATACCAAATTATATCCCCGACCGTTTGGTGTTGAAAGGAATCAAGTCCCATTCTAGGGAGCACTAATAATACGAGTTGAAAGGTACTAAGTCGCGGACTTAGTTCCATTCAACTCTGAATAGGAGGTTGATGATGAATAATTTGTCGTGTTTTTGATTCATAAGTAGGTACTTGTTTATCATTTGGTATGCTTGTGAGAATTATTGTTCATTTCATTTTGACGGTCCCTTCTTTATATTTAGTTGAATCTGTGTGCTTGATTCATAAGTATTTTCATGCTGTAACCTTGGTGTCACAGCACGGGTATTTCACCAGATCTTCGAGACATCATGTTCACCTCCCTATTCCTTCCTCTGAATTAACAAAGAGGTCCATCATTCACAATGCTGAGAAAATTTACAATCACCTTCCAAAGGAATTAAAATCTAAACTTCCTTGGCCAATTTTCGGAAACGAAAAAAATATTATTTCTTGATAGACCTTATTACTCTATAGAATACAACTATTCCGAGCATTAATTGATGAATATGACCAAATTGAATAACACAGTCATCAGCTTCGATTGAGGAAGATTTGACACTATTTCTAGGTATCACATTGTTTAGTTCCTTTATTTTTCGATTTGTCCATAAAGTGTGAATAATTTTAAGACAATAAAGCATATTTTGATTTGATTTGATTTGAATGAAAGTGGATTTACAGATCAATGGTTGAAATTGTATCATATTGGAGATATTCTTGGATTTGATTTAAATTTTTTTTCGTATAGTTTAGATTTACAGAACATTTTCACAATTCGAAAGCAATGATTCTCCTTGCGATGAGTTGACTAGATTGAACACCAAATGTAATGTTCAGATATTGAATAAAATCTATTTCTCCGATTTTCTTCTCAGTAAATGAGTAAAAGCTTTCAGCAAAGGCGAATATTTCTCCATTAAGAAAAATCCGTTGGAGGAAGTATATTTCATCACTCTCCGTCCGGCTTCTATGAAAAATATTCATTTCGTTAACATATTCCGTATGCTACAATATAACTCGCAGCTTGCTATCTTATACTCCATACATAACACAATTCTTTCGTGATTTTGATAAATGTCTATTTCGTATATAGATCTCTCCCACAGCCATCTCCGACTCGATCAGAACATAAATACGGAAAAAATAAATCACCAAACATTTATTTTCTTTCATGGTCTCCATGTATTTTTGTGTCAAACGATAGTTTCTCAGGTGTGGTTCTTTTACGAATCCTCAATTATTAATTCCTTGAATCTAATACGCAACTAGTTTTCTCCCGCTGTTCAAATGATGAGTAATGATAGTAAACAATATAAGTTGGAAATTGATCATCCACATATTGCGAAACTCAAGCCAAATATATATATATATATATATATATATATATATATATATATATATATATATATATATAGAAAGCAGAATTCTTCGTGTTTAACCGAAACACGTTCGTGGCAATAAAATCAAGTACTAGGACATTTATCTGAAACTAATCAAACAAACCTCCTAGCGGAGCTGGTTATACGAGTTCACGAAACATCGAAATGCCTCCATACATCTTAGACGGTGTATGTTAGAAACATTAAGTTGTTTATCACAATCAATGGAAATGATAGACAGTCTGTTTCGCCCTTATTTGGGGCTCATCAGTATCATCCATCCATCGAAAGTGATAACCAACCAAATATTTCTAACGACGTTATATTTTCCTTCCAGTGACTATATGGCATATAAATATGACATAGCGCCACCAGTCGGAAACAAATGAACCACATCTTACAGATAGAAGAAAACATTTCGGCAACATGAACTCGCACGTCCTGACACCCGAAGGTGGTTACTATATTCGCTAAGCAAGAGTAAAGTTGCCACATGTATGTATGGAGGCATTTCGATGTTTCGTGAACTCGTATAACCAGCTCCGCTAGGAGGTTTGTTTGATTAGTTTCAGATAAATGTCCTAGTACTTGATTTTATTGCCACGAACGTGTTTCGGTTAAACACGAAGAATTCTGCTTTCTATTCAATTACTGCGTAAAAGATAGAATCGGAGCGCTGTTACTAGCGGTGTGTAATTGTTGCATTACATCGATTTGATGTGGCAACTTTACTCTTGCTTAGCGAATATAGTAACCACCTTCGGGTGTCAGGACGTGCGGGTTCATGTTGCCGAAATGTTTTCTTCTATCTGTAAGATGTGGTTCATTTGTTTCCGACTGGTGGCGCTATGTCATATTTATATGCCATATAGTCACTGGAAGGAAAATATAACGTCGTTAGAAATATTTGGTTGGTTATCACTTTCGATGGATGGATGATACTGATGAGCCCCAAATAAGGGCGAAACAGACTGTCTATCATTTTCCATTGATTGTGATAAACAACTTAATGTTTCTAACATACACCGTCTAAGATGTATGGAGGCATTTCGATGTTTCGTGAACTCGTATAACCAGCTCCGCTAGGAGGTTTGTTTGATTAGTTTCAGATAAAATGTCCTAGTACTTGATTTTATTGCCACGAACGTGTTTCGGTTAAACACGAAGAATTCTGCTTTCTATTCAATTACTGCGTAAAAGATAGAATCGGAGCGCTGTTACTAGCGGTGTGTAATTGTTGCATTACATCGATTTGATGTGGCAACTTTACTCTTGCTTAGCGAATATAGTAACCACCTTCGGGTGTCAGGACGTGCGAGTTCATGTTGCCGAAATGTTTTCTTCTATCTGTAAGATGTGGTTCATTTGTTTCCGACTGGTGGCGCTATGTCATATTTATATGCCATATAGTCACTGGAAGGAAAATATAACGTCGTTAGAAATATTTGGTTGGTTATCACTTTCGATGGATGGATGATACTGATGAGCCCCAAATAAGGGCGAAACAGACTGTCTATCATTTCCATTGATTGTGATAAACAACTTAATGTTTCTAACATACACCGTCTAAGATGTATGGAGGCATTTCGATGTTTCGTGAACTCGTATAACCAGCTCCGCTAGGAGGTTTGTTTGATTAGTTTCAGATAAATGTCCTAGTACTTGATTTTATATATATATATATATACGAGGATATATTGAAAAATTCTTAGCCTACTATAGAACCAAACTTTCAATGTCAAAATATTTTATTACTCAACATATTCTCCTCTTAATTGTATACATTTATTACAGCGAACCTGCAACGTCTCTAGACCGTTCAAATAAATGTTTCTTCTTGCTCTAAAAACCAGACCTCTACAGCTTTTATTACCTCCTCGTTGGAAGAAAATTTACGACCTTTTAAACTTTTTTTCAGTTGAGGAAAGAGATGATAGTCGGACGCTGCCAAATCTGGTGAATAAGGAGGGTGTTCTAGTAATTCAAACCCTAAATCACGAATTTTTTGCATGTCAACATGAGATTTGTGTGCAGGGGCGTTGTCCTGCAAAAACAAATTACCTTTGGATAGCTTTCCGCGTCCTTTCTCTCTAATTTTTTCCCGTAGAAAGGTCAGTAATGTCGAATAGTAATCTCCAGTTACTGTTCTACCCTTATCTAAAAAATCAATCATGATTACTCCAATCCCAAAAAACTGAAGCAAGAACTTTTCCAGCGGATTTTTGGACACGAAACTTCTTAGGTCTTGGAGAACCGGAGTGTCGCCATTCCATCGATTGTTGCTTTGTGTCTGGATCGTAGAAATGTACCCAAGTCTCATCCATAGTAACAATTCGGTTTAAGAAGTCTACATCGTTTTCAATTCGAGCACAGATCGGACGCGATGCTACTACCCTTGCACGCTTTTGGTCAACATTCAAACATTTGGGGATCCATTTTGCAGCAATTTTTCTCATGTCCAAATTGACGTGAACTATATGATGAACGCGTTCGTATGAAATATTCAGTGCTTCAGATATCCGTTTTAGCCCAATTCGACGGTCTGTTAAAATCATGTCATGAACTGCATCGATATTTTCGGGGACTGACACAGAAACTGGCCTTCCCGATCGGTCATCATCTTCATTTGGAAAATTTACCTCTGTTGAAGCTTGCAGTACAATTTTTCACGGTCGCATACGAAGGACATTGATCACCAATGGTATTAAGCATATCTTAGTAAATCTGCTTACCTCTTAACCCTTTTAAATACAGGTACTTGATGATGGCTCGATACTCCAATTTTTCGATTTTCACAATTTCGGCGGACATATTTTTTCTTTTAATTTATTGCGTAACTCTGGTATACTTTTTTGACGTCAAACTTTACACTGACACTTCTAATAAGTTAGTGTTCCTTGCTATGGTAACGCAATATTTTGTTTATGCAGGGAACTGGTCTAGGCTAACTAGATATCAATACATCCTCGTATATATATATATATATATATATACATTGGAATTTATTAATTACAGCAAAAAGTTTTCATAGGATGGTACATTGTTATTAATACAGAAGGAATTTCTTTTCTCTCTGAATTATAAAAGAAATATTGTATATTGATATTAGCTAAGTATATAGCTGAAATAATGTCACGAACATTGAAAATTGTAATTTTAGGATACATAATTTCCACAGAAATTAAATTATCTTACTGTATTCTTTCAGTACGCTGCCTAACGCATTCATTTTAAATGCACTTCGAAGTCTCGTATTGAATAATAGAAACAATAATGTTTACCAATTAAAGTAGAAAATTGAATTGCTTCGGAATGAAATACTCTTCTACCATTTCAATTCAGCACTTCCCATTCTCCTGAACGATGAAATTACCTTACGATTTATTGCAGCGTATTCGATACTCGCATAGAGTCGTCCACAATATCTACGATAAATTGGTAGGTAGGACATAAATTAAAGTAAGTGCAGGCCCAGATGCTTTCCAATTACTTTCGAATTACAAAAATATAGTTGTGTTCAATTATTTCCTTCGCGAAACTTTATCGTATTTTAGTTTATGATATAATTGGTTTCAGACTATTGGAGTTGCGAGCTTTCAGAGTCGATTTCGCAGACCGCACGAATACCCAATTATTAATGGGACTTTACCGAGCTTGTTTGTAGGGCCTGCTGTTCAAATGGGGCCTTTTGCTTCCTATTTACGTTACGTGATCTCGCAAATTAACCATACAAAAATCACCCGAATACATAACGATGTATAATGCGTTATTTCTCATAGATTTTCGGACAGTATCGTGCTTGCTGGCAATTTTCTAAGATGGAAAAATCTTATGAACAGTAGTTTTATGCGTCACAAAGGTGCAGGGTGTAGATATTCTGGTAAAAAAATTGTTAATTCATTCATTTCATTTTGTTAAGATTCGAATGGAAAAAGATGAGAGGTGTCATTCGCTATTCAGTATGTATTAAATAGCAGGCATATTTAATCAAAAACGTTTCAGAATAATCATATGAAAAAAATTTATATTATTTATATTAATACTATATTACTTCAAGAGCAAATGAAAACTTTTTGAATCAATGATTTTTTCGGTTAATTCAGAATTTAGTAGAACCAAAACAGCATTCTCAGTAGATCTATGATTAGATAAGTATAACATACTTTCTGATTACAATATCAACATGAAAACATATAATGTGAACAATGAATAACTATGCTGTCATAAATATTCGAAATATTTGTATCATTATGCATAATTACGAAGAATTTTAGTAATTCTGTCAATAATTTTTTTCTTTGACCATTAATTTCTATCCCTGATTATCATAATGTGAATAGATAAAACATTATTCGTAAAAATTCGAATCAATTTTCCACTAATACGTAATCTTGTATAAATAACCAATTTTAACTTCAAACTGAAAGGACCGCTTTTTGAGGTGTTTAGGAGGGGGAATGTTTCGAGGAAAATCTCACTCAATCTCACGTGGGGGACCGAGTGGTCTCATCAAATATCCGTAATTTTTTTCGCAAGGAACAGTATAAAATTGCGAGAAAACTGGGTTAACTTAAGTAAAAAATGTTTCCCACTAAAATATGGCTGAATCAATCATAAAAATATTCATCGCGATTCAATTATGTAATGAAGGAAGAATTTATTAACTATAAATAAATTCATTCGGTTGGAAACAATTTATTCATTCATTAAATATGAAAAAGTATTTTTCCAACATTATTCGTTAACTATTGATAAATATTTATCAAAAGTAAATACTTGTTTTGGTGTAAATATTTCTTCTTCGTATACAGTACGATGTGAATATTATTCATAAATAAATAATGCTATTACCTTTCATAATAAACATACGATGCACGCATAATTTTCACTGACAAAACCTGTGACTCATTACAACCATTTTTCTATTACTAACTCAATTTTTTTCACATTTTTACCGAATATTACTGATTTATTTGAACTAATAGAATAAGAACAGATTAACTCATTTATATAAGAAATATACATTTAAAAAAATCTCACGTGATATTCGGGAAGGGGCCGAGGGGGTCGAGCAAGAACTCACGACATCTCACCAAGGAGGGAGGCATAGTCAAAAAATAATTTTTAGGCCTAGTGATATTATTATGTTTTTAATTTTGAAGACAGTTAGTCTCTGTTGGAAATTTCTAGAGATCTTGTGTGGTGATACATCATATCCTCGAATGATTTATTAATACATATAAATTAAACAATTTTAAATCAGTAATATAAAAAAGATTCATTCACACATTATTTATATTATTGTTAAGGCATGTTTCGCCTGTACAAGGTAATCTCAGGCACTGACACTGAAATTTCTCAACCTGAGTTGATAAACTAAGGTTAAGAAACTTCTGATAGGGCCGAAATGTGCCTAACATTGTTATTGGGTAATTTTTTCGTGAAACTTTTCCTACTAAAATGGATTTAAATCATGTAATATTGATTTAATTTTAAATCAAGTACTGGGTGACAGTATATAGTTCAATCAGAAAACTCGAATAACGTTAACTGACATTTCAATATTCAATACTCACTTTTCACCCTGTGCTTTTCTCCAAGTGGGGAAGATTTTTGATTTCTGAGAATCTTTCCTCACATCGTTCGATCCATCATGGAGAGCCGTGGAAATCATCATGTCCTGTCTTGCCTTTCTCGCTTCAATTTCACACTTGATTAAGAGTTGTCGAATCGCATAGAAGAAAAAATCAGTGATATAACCCTTCGATTTATTAGGTCCCGATCTCTGTCAAATTCAATATTTCGTAATATAATAATATTCCACCGTTGACACTATCAATAGTGCAATTTACTACTTCATTTTAGTCTTTGCTGATTTACCAGTTGAAATATTTATATAAAGTGCCTTCATTTCAAAACTTGTCAGTTGGAGCAACTTTAAATTCAAAAAAACAAAATAATTTTTTTTTATATCAGTAGATGAAATAAGTAATTCACCCCAAGTTTAAACTCTTCAGCTTCCATGTCGTTTGTGAGAATAGTAGTGCTCAGAACAGTAGTCCTCTATAGAGTAATAAGGTCTATCAAGAAAATAAGATTTTGTTCGTTTCCGAAAATTGGTCAAGGAGGTTATAGATTCTAATTCTTCTAGAAGGTGACTTTTTTGTTAATTCAGAGGAAGGAATAGGGAGATGAACATGATGTCCCGAAGATCTGGTGGAATACCCGTGCTGTGACACCAAGGGTACGGCATGAAAATACTTATGAATCAAGCACACAGATTCAAGTAAATATAAAGATGGAAGCATCAAAATTTCATTTTTCTTGAAATAAGGTTTGCAATGAGCCCTATTTTTCAGCACAATCATTTAACGAATTGCTTTCTGCAATTTGAGAATGGTGTCAAGTTGTGAAGAATTACATGAAGGGAAGACCATAACGAAGATTAGATTCGAACAATGCAAAATAGGCAATTCTTGTAGATACCGTATCTAATTCACTTGAGATGTATATAATGGCGAAACAGGCCGAAGATGATTTTTTAGCTAAGACATGCCCATGCTGTGAAAATTTGAGATTTTTGTCGATAAAGAGGCCTAAAAATCTGACAGAATCGACTATTTTAATGGCATGGTTTTGCAGGAATAGATCCTGGGAGTGATCTACATTAAACAAGGCGGCGGTTTTATCTACGTTGAAGCAAAGTAGATTTGCATCAGACCAGGACTTGATCAATCCAAGATCAATTGTCATTTCAGAGTGCAGCGTTACCTGGAGCAATCCTAATGAAGAGTTCATTAGGATTGCTCTAAGTAATCATCTGCAAAAAGCGCAATTTCTCCACTGATCTTCAGATACGTAATATCATTTATGAATAACAAGAAGAGGACAGGACCTAAAACAGAACCTAGGGGGACACCGCTAGTGATAGGATTAACAAGCGGAATTGAAGTTATTTGTCCTTACAAATTGTTTTCAAGTTCCAAGATTAGATGCGAACCAGTGTAGTGGAATACCTCGGACGCCATAAAACTCTAGTTTCCGTAATAACATTTGGTGACTAACGCAGTCAAATGCTTTAGCATAACAACAAAAAACCGTAGCTGTGTAGTGCTTGTTATTAAGGGAAGAATATATATTGCTCAACATAAAAAACATAGCATCAGTAGTATTTTTTTTGGGTCGAAACCCAAATTGATGTGACGAGGGAATTTTATGATTTGAGAGGAAAGTGGATTTTCTTTAGTTTCTCTATTATCTTGGATAAAACAGATTAGCGCTATGGCCCTGTAATTGGATGTGTTAGATCTGTCTCCTTCTTTATAAGTGGGAGAATTATTGCAGTCTTTAGACAATCAGGAAAAATGCCAATTACCAAAGATTCATTAATTAATGAAGCCAAAGTATTAATAACAATGTCTGAAAGATTCTGAAGAGTTTCAAACAGTTGGAAACGTTAAAGTTGCCCACAATTTCGGTGGATGCCCACCATTACAGTGCATGAACCTACGTCTTTTATGCCAATATAAATTTTACGAAGTATTCTTTATTAATGCAAGAATTTGAAATTTTTTCAAAGAAGAAAGTTATTTTCAATAATCAAGCAATAAATTAGCAAATATCATTCACCACTGATACAATTTGTTTTTGAGCTTTTGGCTTGTTATTATTATTATTCCAACAATGATAAAAACGTATTTGATATCTCCTAATAATAATACTCAAGGAACATTTACAATATGAAAGCAAAATTTTATTATCATCTTGTTTGGTTATTATCATGAATCCTGAAAGGATTTATGGTTTCCGCTATCATTCGGAAAATACTGAAAGGAAAGATCAGAATATAAAATGTTTATAGATCATAAACTGCGGCGTTTTGTCGTATTTCCCGAATTACATACTTATAGTGAGCTGGCTATTGCTCCTCAAATCTGTCTGTAATTAATTCACACCGTTACCTCATTGTTTTCCCACAAAAAGTATTTCAATTTATGGGACACTAAAGTAAAGCATTATTGGAACTTCATGTTCTTCAGCCTCGAAATTTATGTTTTTCATTCATTGGTTTAATAATAAGCTTTGAATTGTCCTCGCATTGTGATGTTATCTTTAATTTATCTAACAAGCGTTACCTTCATATAAAAGTAACCCTTTCACTCATGGTGTATAATATTTTGTACGTCACTTCACGTAAATCCTAACGAATTTGTCGTATGCTTCTATTCACTTTACTCACAAAATACAGTATTTTGTAAACATCCTTTTTACTATCTTAAACTATATCCTTCACCTAGTGTTGAGTAGTTAATCCAAAAAAATTTTGATCAATGGTACCTGTTACTGAGTTGTAGCAGTTTTTTCAGAATGTTGAAATGAGGTGGCTCTTCAAACTTCGAAACATGTTGTGACATGTCTGCAATATTTATTTTGATAATAACAGATACGTGCATTTTTTACTTTCATAGTGAACTTGCTGAAAATTTAGTTTTTTCTATATTGGAGTGAATAATACTGTACAATATATTGTACATTGCTTGTAAACGTAAATCGACAGGTATGGTAAAAAACTCGACGTAATTTTGACTTCTTGTTATATTAGATTCTTTTTATAGTAGCACGCATTGAAAAATGAGTGAAAAAGTGCCGTTAGCTGAAGAAAAACTATTGAAACTAATTTAGGAGTGCCTATCAAATATTGAAGGGCTCAGCTATGATTATGATGATGAAAATACTGTAAAAGAAAGAAGTTTAGATGATATGGAAGGTAATTTTAATGAAAAATCTTTTTCTTCCAGATGCAAATTCCCTGAATGAACATCTAGGACGAATTTAGTTTGTACTGTGCAATATACATGTATGCATTTCAAAAAACAAAACTGTTTTTTGATATATCACTTGAATAAATGATCAGTTGTAAACCTATGTTATTGTTCAATTGCATTTCATTTTACAAAATCGCAAATACACTACCACTCTTTCAAAATGTGCAATATATTGTACAGTCATATATACCGTTTACTCACAATGTACAGTATATTGTACATATCACACCCACTAAAATGGATGACATAAAATTTTTTCCAGCACACCAAAAAATTGTAAAAAAATGAAAGAGTATGCCTTCCTAATTTCAGATTTTTATCTTGAAAAACAAAAATGAGTGAGCGAAAGGCTTGAGAAAACACAGATTGAAGAAGAATTCATTATCTTAGAAAGAAGAATTTATAATATGAATATTTATTGAATTGTATCATCAGATACGAAGAGTAACTAAATAATATAATTAGTAATAGAGACTGCAAATTACTGGTTGTAGAAAATAAATACAGAATAAAAAAGAGATTTCGTTTCGTATTTATTCTAAACAATAATAAGTTTTCAATTTCTATGTATATATTAAATTTTGTACATACATTCTCGTGAAGTTTCGCTCTTCCAAATTATAATTTATTGATTAATTTGTTTATCAAACTTTGAAACTATGACACATTGAATTCTCACTAGATTATTATAGGGTTATAGATTTTTTTTTCATCTGGTACAGACAGTAATCTCAATTGAATCATGACCAACTCAATGGTCACTTTGATACAGTAAAATACTCGACTTAATGCAGACTTCTTTTCAAATCTTCACGATATCATTTGAATATTTTATATATATTTGAAACGTAAATGACAGCATACATATTTCTAATGTGATTTAGTAAATTTCTTTTAAATTTTGGACGCACACTTGTGTGTGAATGTACGATTTGTGAGCTCTTGTCTTAAGTTATTCTGTTCTAAGATACCACATCCTAAAATATCAAGAAAATAATTCAAATTTCATCAGGAAAAATATTTACAATTATCACACAGTTAATAAATGAATAAAATACAATACAATACCTTCTGGGGATCATGTAATTCTTCACAACTTGACACCATTCTTAAATTGCAGAAGAGAGCAATTCGTTATATGTTTGTACTGAACAATAGGGCTCATTGCAAACCTTACTTTGAGAAATATGGTGTTTTACCGCTACCTTCTTTATATTTAGTTGAATCTGTGTGCTTAATTCATAAATATTTTCATGCCGTACCCTTGGTTTCACAGCACGGGTATTCCACCAGCTCTTCGGGACATCATGTTCACCTCTCTATTCCTTCCTCTGAATTAACAAAAAAGTCCATCATTTACAATGCTAAGAAAATTTACAATCACCTTCCTGAGGAATTAAAATCTATAACTTCCTTGACCAATTTTCGGACACGAACAAAATCTTATTTTTCTTGTAGTCTAGTCAACAAGTTCAAAAACGTGTTAATTCTTGGTAAAGCTCCTAAAAATATGAGCGATAGCTCATTCGATTCGGAATGACGTCTAGAAAAATGTATCACGAGGATTTATTAGCACATAAACAATTGCAATTGTTATTAACAAATTAAGATGAACAAAATATGGCATTTTGTTTTTCGTTAATAACTCATAAACTATAGATATTTAAGAAATTTTGAAAAAAGATCCTCAAAGATGAGAAAATTGTCAATAAAAAAGTCCTGACTCCCGGAACTGTACCAATATTATTTATAATTTTAATTTAATGCCGAAAATAGGGCTCCGCGCGACCGTTGAGCTAATGACGCTTTGCCGCTAAAGCGAGTGCACCACATAAAATAATTTTGTTATAGTAACAAATATTAATTCAAAAATTTGAATAAATTATGGTATCATCCAGATACTTGAACGAAGAAATACAAGTTGGAAAAAAATTTTCGAGTGAATTTTTCTAAAAGTTATACTATTGTTTATTAACAATTTTTTTCCAATCTCCCTTTCATGAATAACGACATAAAAGTTTGAATGATTGACCTAAAAATTTTTGGCTCCTTGGAGCCTTTGCTATGTATATACTTAACAAGATCAGGCGATAAAATTTTCTTAAAGTTTATTATTTTGTTTATAATGATTTTTGTAAGTTAACAAAAAATGAAAATTTCTGGAAATGTTGTTAAAAAAATTTTATTCAACAAATAATATATTATTGCCGTTTCTGTATCCAACAATAGGATCGAATGACTTTCGAAAAAATTTTTTTAAATAATTTGTTAAGATATTGTTTATAAACAAATATACAATTTTGATATTTTTTGAAAATTTTTTTTTACCATTTTATTGAGTTGGCTAAATAATGATTAAAAAAAATAAAAAATTTCCATGAATTTTTTTTTTATTGTTTATAACTAATTTTTTTATATTTCGATTGTTTAAATAATTATCGAATAACTATTTTCTCTTTAAAAATCTTAGTTGGTATTTATTCATAGGTTGACAAAGAAAATAAATTTTTTTATCAATAATTCCATTGTTTATCAAATTAACAATTTGTTATAAACAAATTTTATAAACCGTTATATTTTTTTTCTTAAGCTAAAATAAATTACAAAAATAGCCATATATATGAAAGTACTAAAAAATATTTTTTCTATTTTTTAAAATACTTTTAAATATTGCACGACTTCGAACTTGCACTTCATTCATTTGTCAAGTAACAAATTGATATAAAATGAAAATTTTATCTCATGATCTTGTTAAGTATATACATAGCAAAGGCTCCACGGAGCCAAAAATTTTTAGGTCAATCATTCAAACTTTTATGTCGTTATTCATGAAAAGGGAGATTGGAAAAAAAATTGTTAATAAACAATAGTATATCTTTTAGAAAAATTCACTCAAAAATTTTTTTCCAACTTGTATTTCTTCGTTCAAGTATCTGGATGATACCATAATTTATTCAAATTTTTGAATTAATATTTGTTACTATAACAAAATTATTTTATGTGGTGCACTCGCTTTAGCGGCAAAGCGTCATTAGCTCAACGGTCGCGCGGAGCCCTATTTTCGGCATTAAATTAAAATTATAAATAATATTGGTACAGTTCCGAGAGTCCGGACTTTTTTATTGACAATTTCCTCATCTTTGAGGATCTTTTTTCAAAATTTCTTAAATATCTATAGTTTATGAGTTATTAACGAAAAACAAAATGCCATATTTTGTTCATCTTAATTTGTTAATAACAATTGCAATTGTTTATGTGCTAATAAATCCTCGAGATACATTTTTCTAGACGACATTCCGAATCGAATGAGCTATCGCTCATGTTTTCAGGAGCTTTACCAAGAATTAACACGTTTTTGAACTTGTTGACTAGACTATTGATAGACCTTATTACTCTATAGAGGACTACTTTTCTGAGCAGTGATTGATCGATATGACCAAATTGAATAAAACAGGCATCAGCTTCGATTGAGAAGGATTCGACACTCTCCGTTCTATTGCGAAGTTTGTATAAATTTTGTATGGAAATGTGGTGTAATTTTTATTTCTACGTATTACATTGTTTAGTTTTTATGTTTTTTGATTGATGTGTGTTTATTTTTATGTTTTACATTGTTTATTTCCTAATTTTTTGCTT
The DNA here is from genome assembly GCA_030704885.1 of Cynegetis impunctata. Lineage (NCBI taxonomy): Eukaryota > Metazoa > Arthropoda > Insecta > Coleoptera > Coccinellidae > Cynegetis > Cynegetis impunctata. Next base: position 260,550 of record JARQZK010002959.1, on the reverse strand, counting down.
TGTCAATAAAGAGTATTATTTTAAGATATATTAAAGCATATTTTGATTTGATTTGATTCGACAAGTAAATAATGATATTAAGCAGTCAAAAATAAGTTTTTCTCCGATCGTGGGAAAAGTGACACTATTTTGACCTGTTTTCTATGCGAAAAGCTCAACATTCCAGAATAGTGGTCAGTTGCTAAGCAATTAGAAAATGCTACAGCAGTGCGGTAATATTCTTACCGCACTGCTGTAGCTTGCTGTAATGTAACAAATGGATTATTACATTAACCCTCTCGGTCACGAATTAAAACTATTGGTGCGAAGAATCTGAAATTTACTGTGATGCAACTTATGATTTTTTGAAAATTTTTGATGTTAAATTCAGATTTTCAAAATGCTCCGTTTGGGCACTATGACATGTCCCCAATTGAGGACATCATGAGCTGATGGGCACTATGACATGTCCCCAATTGAGGACATCATGAGCTGATGGAAGAAAAAAAATTTTCAGAAATATGTTCAGAGGGTAAAATATTAATATGTTTTATTAAAATAACATTACAGGGTATGGTATTTCATGAATGGTCCATGTTCGAAGTACTAAAATGTATAAAATTTAACTTTTGCAGAAATAAAATAAAAGTGCTGTTATATTTACCTAGCTGTTGCGTTTACCGCTAGCTCACAATGTCCTCAAATTAGGACACCACACTTTCAAAAATCGCTGATTACAATATGCACAAAAATCACGAAACACAATTACTTTGAAACAAGTCTACACTTATTGTGAACGTGAACAAACAGTTTTCAAACACGTGGTCTAACGAATATAACTAACAAAAAAATAAACAGTAGAGCGCTACACTGCTGTCACAGCTACCCTACGGAAACCTATATTTCAAATGAATGAATTTTTTTTCCATCAGCTTGTAGAAGGCAGCACATATATTCATTTGGAAGTATATGATGTCCACAACTGAGAACAATGTGACAGAGAAGTAAGAGCAAGCGACACTTCATAGGAAAAAATCCAAAGTAGGTTGTCCTCAATTGAGGATAAGGTGAGCGAGAGGGTTAAAATGAAACAAAGTATGGTTTTAATTTTTATAATTGTTATTAATATTTACATTTTTTGTATCCTGTAGCTTGACGTTTTAAAACTGCTCTCAGTTTTTGGTACTGGGCAATATTAATATTATTTTTAACAGACAAAGTTGATCGAAGCATGGAATAATGTGCCCACAACGTCGAAGATTTCATTGTTTTAGCCAATTCAGCAACATACGCCATCAGTACATTCTCAGAAAAGGATACACTGTTGTTTTTTCTACAAAAATTTATGAAGCGTTGGTACGCAAGTTCATACTTCTCTCTGGATTTCGCCGGAAGTAAATTAAGTGAAGCCACGTTCGCGGCTTCTACTAGTTCAGGAGCCGTGCAAGACAACAAATAATCACTATCAGTGTTCATGTTTACTAATTCTTTTTCAATTCCTTATGAAATACAACGAATCAAACAAAACCAGCTTTAAAATTATTTTACTTTTGTCATAACAGAGTAATTTCCATGGTTTCTACTTCTATATTTCAATATGAACATAGAGAAACCTATTTAAACTTACTTGATTAAATCTTGGATGAAATATTTTTTAATTAATTAATATTTTAAATGTAAATCAACGATCGGAGAAAAAATAGTATGTATAATTCGTGGGAAAAGCATATTCCCAAACTCCTGTGTTACCAGACTCGTCGCTACGCTCCTCGTCTGGTAATTATCACAGTCGTTTGGGAATATTTTGCTTTTCCGACTAATTATACAATATACTATTTAAATATATATATATATATATATATATATATATATATATATATATATATATATATATATATATATATATATATATATATATATATATAAATGTTTGTTGAATATGAAAAGTTTCAATTTTTCACATATTCCATGACATTTCGCTTATCCTTATTTGGTGACTGGAGGCGTTAACCCCTACGGACTCATGGATCTTCTGCATGTGGTCGCTGTAAACACCACGAAGGTGCCACTAAGTGCGCCTGCTGACCCAAAATGGCGTCGCATGATAACCATTCATCACGTCGTAGACAAATTTTCGCCCTAACGTAAGTTACGAAGTTCAAAATGATCGCGATAAAACGCCTTTCGCAAAATATCATTCTGAACAGAAGACTGCAGAATTTTGTTTTTCATTGAAATTACGAAGAACCTTCTAATTTCTCAGGTCGTCAGAAAGTGAAGAATATTGAAGTTATTGAGTGTAGTCTATTAGTCAAGTTCCCGCGCTTTTGAAGTGATGAATTGGCGAAATTCTCCAAATTCCATAATATCGGATAAATTTCAATAGTTCTGAAGCCTAGAAAATTTCGGCTATATTTAACTCGAAATTAGGAAAACCATTTGTCAAACAGTTTCATATTCTCTATTCCAATATTTGTAGCATAATAATGTCTATGAGAAAGGGATATTTAGCTATAATTTTTCATACTTGTTTACTTAGCAAAACAATATTGAAAAAAAATCATCATTTTTTGTTCATTTGTGAAAATTATGTAGCATTTGAAAGAGTCTCTTCATTAGAGACCCATCTCATTAATATGGCTTATTATTCATATGGCTTTTATTTTTGAATTTCCTAGACATCTAACTTGAAGATATAAAAATTTCGAAATGCCCCAAAAAAATTTTTTTGATAAAAAATTTACATTCTAAAAAAATTCAAGGGTTGGTAGGGAGCGGTTAACCTTTATTCAGCCCTCGATTTCATTATTCAGGGGTCTTTCAAGGACGATTACAAAATTTTTCATGGTGCCTCAGGAACCTACCCTTAATTGTTCGCCAGCTCTTGGACTATAATATTATATTCCACAATATTAGCAATATCATTTTCAAATTGTATCTAAAGCTTATTTTCCCTCAACGTAAAAATTGAGGTTGATACATTATTTTAGGGTAAATACGTTTTTTATTAAAACTTCTCACAAATGACGAACGCATCGCGAACTAAAGTTCATTAACTTAGTTAAATATTAACACATAGAGTATAGTTCAATTAACAAGGACGTATACTCCTTCTGACTTTCAAACACAAATATTGTTTTTCCTTGAGCACTCAATTACTTAGGAGCTATTTCACACAGTTTTTTATCCGAGTAAAGCGTCCCCTGACAAAAGAAATTCCCCTTCTTAAATATTGAGATTCAAACCACGTTCCAAGATTCATCAAAACTCTGACCCAATTATATTGTAGGCCAAGCTACAGAGATTTCGAGTGTGCATTTTGTGTAAAAAGTGTCAGAAGAAAACCAGCTGCGCCATTGTTTGTAAAATAGTTCCATATGGTATAGTGATATGTTTTTCACTCGACTTTATTATTTATAACTTTGTAATTAACAATTTTATGGAGAAAATCGCGTTTTTTTTTAGTTTTTTGCTCATAAAGTTGAAACTATCAAAGTAATCGTGATGGTGTCCACAGACTAATTTTAGAAAATGAAAAGACGAAGAAAATGAGAGATCGGATTACTCGATCAGACCCTTAGTTTAAGAGAAAATCGGATAAAACCAGCCAAATTGCAGTTTTTTCAAAAATTCATAACTCGGTTATTTTTTGAGTTGTAGCGTAGATCTTTCGGTCAGTATTAGTTAAAACCATAAACTTTACTTATGCGGAGAGTAGAAACTGTCCGATGCATAGTTTTTGATCTGTGGCCATTTGAATATTTCACTAAGCAATTTTCAAGCACCTGTATGCGAAAGGTATGGTCCGATTTCAATTTACAAAAAAGATTTTGAAAGTAGAGTTCTCATAGTTCGAAACTTTCATCTTGGTTCTACATCAAAACGCTGAGAAATATGTTAAAAATGAAGCTGAACTTGACGAAAAAGGGCCGAGCGCGTGATAGTAGTTGAAGAGTAGGGGTAGAGTAGCAGGCAAGGAGAAGCATGACTTTCGAAAGCGTCGGCACATGATAGTAATTTCATCATGTTCAGATTTATTTTTAACATATTTCTCAGCGTTTTCATATAAAACCAAGATGAACGTTTTGAACTATGAGAATTTTATTTTCAAAATCTTTCTTGTAAATTGAAATCGGACCATACCTGTCGCATTCAGGTCTGCTGGAAAATTGCATAGTAAAATATTCAAATGGCCACAGATCAAAAACTATGCATCGGACAGTTCCTGCTCTTCGCATAAATGAAGTTTATGTTTATTACTAATACTGACCGGAGGATCTACGCTACAGCTCAAAAAATAACCGAGTAATGAATTTTTGAAAAAACTGCATTTTGGCTGGTTTTATCCGATTTTCTCTTAAACTAAGAGTCTGATCGAGTCGTCCGACCTCTCATTTTCTTCGTCTTTTCATTTTGTACAATTAGTATGTGGACACCATCACGATTACTCTGATAGTTTCAACTTTATAAGCAAAAAACTAAAAAAACGCGATTTTCTGCATAAAATTATTAATAACAAAGTTATAAATAATGAAGTCGAGTGAAAAACATATCACTATATCATATAGAACTATTCTACAAACAATGGCGCAGCTGGTTTTCTTCTAACACTTTTTACATGAAAAAATCTCTGTAGCTTGGCCTATTGTTATATTAGAGGACAACGGGAGTTTCAGTACTTTGATAGCAGATATAGTTACAGTCAGATATTTCTCTAATTTTGCATATCCAACTCATTCACTCAGAATATTTCTTAATCGAATATTTGAACTAGATAGAACTTCGTCTCATTTTTATACTCGTTTTCTTCAAGTTTTCAATTCAATCTTTTTTGAAATCAAATCATGAAAAATATACAAGTTGGACATGGTCAATTTAATATACCTATTACATGAAGTGAACAGGGAAAATTTCTTCAATAATTTGAAAAATTATAAACAACTATCAAAGGGAGCTGATTATATATATATATACATATATATTATGCGATGACAATTCTACATTCACAATCCAACGGTGAATTATAGTCACCCCGACTGAAAATTGAAATCGTAAATGTATTTTCGTACACCAGCCATTAAAAGTGACGTTTTTAAAGCCTTCTTCGAGTTTTAAAACTGTACGTTCATAAGGTATAGTGTTAAAAATATTTTTAACACTCGTATTAAAAATCTTTTCAACACGTAGTGTTTAAAGAAATCCTTATAAACGATCATTTTTAAAGACAGTGGCACTGAAATTTCCTTCTATGTCCTTCAATCTACACCAGGCGAGAAAATTAGTATATGCAATTTCGTACTACTTGCGCGACTTTTTTGACAGCATTTTTAGTGTGGTTCTTTTTGCAGCCTCTTCAATGTCCATTGGGAATAAATCGTCACTTTTATTTGAATAAGTATTTTTTTGAATTGTTCATGAACTGTTTCACTTACTAATTACAATGGTTACCACAACCCACAACATACGCGATACTTGTTAAAAATTTAAAAATTAGTTGTCTAGAGATGCGATTTCGACTTTTATTTTGTTACCAAAATAGGAAAGGTGAACAAAAAATAGTGTATGATATTTGCGTTAAAAGTGACTTTATAAATAAATAAAGTATCATTTTTAATACTTGTATAATAAATAGCTAATATGGGTACAATAATTTTCAAAATATATACAGTCACTGAAAGCGAAATAAAAAGATACTCAAATACCCAAGTTTTCTTGCGTTATCTTTCAGGAAAGTCTTTGTTTTACGTTAGATACATATCACTCAAATAATTATGAGATTGCAAGGAACGACAACAGCATGAATATGTTATAATATGAAAGCATAGAAGAGCCTTAAAGCTGAAAGCTTTCTCTTAGATAAATGGCAAACAGCCCTTATCCAAATGTATCACCAGCATATTCCATCGTAAGTTAAAAAGTGATGCATTTTGTAACGTCCTTCTTAAAATTAGCTTGTTCCAAAGTGTGAATAGTGCATATATTTCATGTGCATAATTATTGATAAGCTCAAGGCATGACCTCCAGGTGTACAGGGTGTCCCATTTGGGTACTTTTGCGGGGTATCTTCGTTATCTTTAAAGATAGATAGTTGCGGTTTTCGCGACAATGTTCTACTTTTTCATAAAACAAAAAGATGCCGTTAACAAAATTTTAATAGCCTTTCTAGTTTTCAAGATACAGGGCATTTTTGAAAATGTTCCATTTTGGGATCCCCGATATTCCTTAACTTATCGAAGAGGTGATTCAACATTCTTATAGATTTTTTTCCGTAGAATAGAGTGGTGTAAATAATTTTTGTTACATATTCACTATTTTTAAGTTACAGAGCAAACTAATGTTTTTTTTGAATGGAATACCCCGTATATGTATAGACTATGAAATTCGTCTTTTTTTTACCTTTTCCAATAGTTATTTATGTACCAAGCGCGTTATATAGATCCTAACGCCTGATGGGCGTTAGGATCTAGTAACACACGTGGTGCATACAAGATTTTATTTTTTACGAAGAAATAATTTATTATGATGAAAAATCGATTTTAAGAACGGTTCATTGCTCCTATACTTTCCATTTTCCTTCTCATAGTAGGGATGTCATGTGTTGATATTTTGACGTTTGTGAATATTTTTGTCATTATATTTAGTGAATGTCGTTGCTGCTTTCTTTGTGTAGTCTTATAGAAATAATGGAAATGAAAATGAATTTACCCAAGAATATCATAGAAAAAGGATTAAGAAGTATTCAATCAATGGAAGTTGCTTCATTTCTCCTTGTACAATGACCCATAATGCCTGCTCATAACGCCCTAGGGCATAATGAGTGTATTTATAGCAACCGTATCTTAGGTATTATCAACAAATAATATACAAGTGAAAAATAACATATATAATCGTATGCAGAAACACGCAAGTAAATGACAATTTTATAAAATTAAAGAAAAAATATAATAGTAGGCCATGGACAACAATAATGAACAAGTAAAAGTTACATATTACTAACAAAGTATTGGGTACCTTGCATATAGGTTTCATTTAATGAAAAAATACCTATAGATCTTTTTTCTTATAACGGTAAGTTTGTAACAACAGTTTTGTAGCGTAAAGTAACAATACAACAAACACAAAAAACTAACCGCAACCCTCTATCTTTGAAAATAACTAAGATACCTCTGTTTTTGTCACTTACCTACTAATTATGATGGTTACCACAACATTAGCGATGCTTGTTAAAAAATCAAAAATTATTTATCAAGAGACAAAATAGTGTATGATATTTGTGTTGAAAGTGAATTTATTTTGTTCGAGGAGTTGCTCCACTCGCTGCGCCCAAAATGGGACACCCTGTACTGCCATGATAAAAATTTTTTAAAGGGAAATATTTTCGGTGGAAAATATTAATTTATTCACGAATTCTTTCGCTTTCACGCTCCGGTAAGTTTCACGTCACTAACTCAATCTATGTCGGAACCAACACAAAGATCATCACATATGGGGAATAGCGGAGCAACGGTTGTAAATGGAAATGCGAAATGAAATACTCTTTTAGATTGCCTCGGGAATCCTGGCATGTAAAATGAAAATGATATTTATTTGAAAACGCGCTTCACATAATGGTGAGTTGATTCCATAAACATTCTTGCATCACATATACGTGTATACGTCAGTAGCCCACGACAGGAATATTTAACACTTGAGAGAATATTCTGCCTTTTACAAAATGTAGTCTTGCTTAGACGATACAATTCTTTTAACTGAAAAATAACTGGACATTTAACAGAAAAGTATTTCAAGAAAAGAAAGCTGCAAAATTTCGATTATCAATCTTTTGAAATATTTTCAAATCTTCAATCATTAGTCCATAATTCGTAGAGTTGAAACATTGTGGTATAAAAAAATTTATGATAAATTTCAGAACTCTGAACTGTGCTTAACTCATACATACGAATATATATATATATATATATATATATATATATATATATAATATATATATATATATATATATATATATATATATATATATATATTTATATATATATATATATATATATATATATATATATATATATATATATATATTAATATGAATTCAATTTATTTTGTCCCACGTTGGTGTGGCAATTGATATGAATTCTTAATTATTTTATATATCTCTTGTGAAATCAATTATGATGAATTTTCCTATATTTGCTATTATTTATTTAATATTAATTTGTATTTAGACTCTAATAAAATTATATCAGGGAAGGTTCTCCTTTTTAATCTTTTAATTTACTTTATCTTTTGACTTTATTTTGCAACTTCAATAAATCAAAAATTTTTAATTCAACAATTTTATTAACACATACTCTTTAATATATAACATTAATTCTAAAAAGATAACTATAACTAGTAACTAACTTTATGGTACCTTTTTACGTTTAATAATTCCCCCTTAATGTTTATATTTATATTTGCAAATATTTATAAATGTCAAAATTGGCCAATGATCTTTTTACTCACTTTTTCAAATTGTCACTTTCACTCTCTATGATGATCAGCTGTTCTATGTTCAATGTTGTTGTTGATCCAATAATTTTCTTCTTTATCGGCCTTACGATGGTTAAGTTAATCCAAAGATGGCCTCTTCTTCTATTGTTGTTTATATTACATCAATAATTGGAACTCACTTTAGGTACTTTAAATATTTTACTTGTACTTTTATCTATTACTTTATAATTATAATTTCAGTTCACTTTATATTTCACGAAGATAATATGGAGATACAATAACAAATGAATATTCGATGTACACGAAGACAATGCTTATTGCTTGGCTGCTAAAAATCAACTAACTCCGGAAATGGAATTCACTTTCCTTTATAATGTCTTTTTATTTTTGAAAATCAAATTACCTGATGTATATATTCTAGAATGTTCTCAATATCCTTTTTATGATTATTAATCATTTTTAGATATTAAACTAAAAGGTACTGTACATTTTTTAAATATCATTCTATTTAATTAAATATACAATAATTTTGGAAATTGATTATTTCAATAATAACAGCTTCTTTTTGATAATTTAAAATTTTTCAAACTCAGTACTTCAATTTGATTATTTTGAATAATTAAATGACATTTGATTAAATTTTTAACAAATTTGTAATAAAAACATATATTTTAGACTGAAAATATCTAGTTAAACTCATCTAAAGAATATTCTGATCATTTTGTATTAAAATTTTCAATATTCTGTCCTTTAATTCAATTATTATTTCTACTTGAAAAATTTGACATTTCGTTATATATAATTTCTGATTCTACCTTGAAATTCTACTTTATTACATTATTCTACAATAATTTTATATATAAAACAGTTAACTAATCTCTTTTAATATCTTTATATATGATTAATTACCTTCAATGACTTGAAATTTACTTATTATCTGATATACAAATTTAGTTGATTCTACGATACATAAAATTTCAATAATCATATGTATTTTACATAAATTAAGCATGTTATTTTGGATTAATTTCTTCCATTTATTCTTCATAAAGATTCTATTACTTATAGTCTTCTATATTTCTAATATTTCATGAATTTGCATTGAATTATTTGAAATCTCTGTCCAACGATTATTGACATTTCAAGTGTTCAACATTCTACAAGTATTATTCATATATCATTAATAATTATATACATATTTTATAATTAATCAATCATTTCTTTATTTTTCTCTAATTTTATTGAAGTTTTCCCTCTTACTTATCAATTTTATTTTATATTGTACTATATATTTTAATTTTAATATTGCAAATAAATAAACCATAGCAATATATATATAAATTTATATATATATATATATATATATATATATATATATATATATATATATATATATATATATATATATATATATATATATATATAGGGGCCACGCACGCACCAAGAAAAAAATATATATCGAATGAAAATTTTATTTGAAAGTTTGTATGAAATGCCTCAACAATATTATTGCTTTCTTTCGATGCATGTTTGTCAATTGATGAAATACTTCATACTTGCAGAACCATCTAGTATCGAGTAGGTAGTAGAACTAATATTGAATTCATTGTCGATAATGGCCATAGAAAATGATGTATTGAAAAAGGTCAACTTCCAAGATGTTTTAAACGTTAGAAAATTGATATTTAAACTTACTGTACTGTACAAAACCAATAAATATCTTGGAAGTTGACCTTTTCCAATTTGTACTTCACAAAACTGTTTTCTTTCGTTTATTGTATTTTATTGTGTTTAACAAGATCAAATTTAAAATAACCACGTCCCGTCTCATGTCTCTTTCCTAACCCATCATACAACCTGGATTATCATTCATCACTTATCTTTACCTATTCATTAAGACCATTTCAATAAAGCTACCGAGTTAGGTAAGGCGATGCTGCAGCATCAAGTCAAAGTAACCATGTTGTTGCAATATCACATAAGTCTTTGAAGTAACAGGAGACCTGGGGTCGATCATCTGGAAGTTACTTACATCCCTTTATCAACTTGAAAGACCTGGGCCCTGGACAGGGTTAATTCGGCCCTGTATATATATATATATATATATATATATATATATATATATGTATATATATATATATATATATATATGTGTGTATATATATATATATATATATATATATATATGTATATATATATATATATATATATATATATATATATATATATATATATATATATATATATATTGTAACGTGTATATTCTCCACTTAACCGCTACTACCGAACTATGCATTCGTATACCGTGATTCCTCGCTATAAAACGCCTGAATGAATGACCTGCGTACAAGAGAGTAGGGAGATGGCGTTGGATTTCCACGTGAAACACGTCGATCGGTCCTTTTAGCCAAATAACTATTGCAGAAGAAACATCGTTAATTATTAGAATTATATTCAATATCTATTGAACGTTTATTCAACATAGTAAAGTTATTAAGTATCTGTGGCGTCTGATAGACGGTAAGTTATGAGAAGAAATATAATTATTTTGTATAATTGCATTATCTTGAAAATCTGAATTGATTCCTTATTTCATTTTTCCGCCATTTCATATTTTTTCATTTATCTATATTAAATTATTTATCTTTCAATATTGAAATAATCATCTCACATTTCTTAATTTAAAATATCTTTAATTTATTTGCTTATTTCATTGTCTCAATTTAACACAAGATTTTTGTAGGCTAACGATGGCAAATTTCACGTGGTCATATCTTATGTTCAGTTTAATGTTGGAACATATACTGTCTTTCTAAGCATCTTTGCTTGAGATAAATCTAAATGTTACTTTGGATTGGCCATCGATACCCTGCAGATATTCTTGGAACATATTAAGTTTGAGATTGTATGTTGATTTGCCCTGAATTATTTTAGCCACCTTGGCTAGAGCTAAAAGCCACCTTTGGAGATTAGAAAACCACCTTATCTGGAATTTAAAGAACCACCTTATCTGGGGCTAATATCCACATTGGAAACCACAGCTAAACCAGGGCAGAAGTCAAGAGTACAATCCACCTAAAGAATCTCAAACGTCGATGGAAAATTATATATAAAAACAAAAAGATAAGTCTTATGTAAAAGAAAACATTAAATACCTTCATTTTACTTTGTTATTATTACTGTGAACAAATCAGAACCCTTATATGTTTAACCAATCTCCCTGCTAGCTTGGGCATAAATATCTTTCAAAAGGGAGGTTGGTTACAATATATATATATATATATTTATATATTTCACTAAATGAAAATATGTGAGCAGCAGGCTCCTTCATCAATTTTCAATTTTCCCTCATTTTTTTTATATAAAAATTCTCAACCCCAACAAGTCAATTTGGAGGGGCCTAAAAGATACAAAAGCTTGAAGATCTGCAAAAATGATTGAATTTCTACCTAAGCATAGCTGATATGAGAAAAAATATTTGAAATCCTCAAACAGTACTTTCCTAACATCTACAAGGTTCACTTTCAACCTTTCAGCCTTTCCACTGAATGTAGAGGTTAGCAATTCTCAAAAATCCTTAAAAACTTTCTCAATATTAACTCAATTCACATACCAAAATTGAACTCTCTAACTTAAACAGAAAAAGTTGTGGACGTATACAAACCTTCGAAAATAACGTTGAGGAAAATAGTAAACCACTACGATGCTTGTTTCCAATATTAAATTAATACACGCAAAAAATTTAAACATCACACAAAATGTGAATCACCACTTGAAAAGGGCGGTGATTAAAGAAACTTAGTCTTCTTATAATTATGTTATAGATTTTCACCAAGTATCTGCCACATCAATTAAAAAAAGGAAAATGAGAATAAATTTTAATAACTAGCATGATTATGAAACTTTGTTGATGGATAATAATAATAATAAAATAATATTTTAATTTGTGTTTTACAAATTTAGAATTTTCACACTTGTCAACAGTTATACCTTACAAAACTGGTAGGTAATGTATCAATAAAAAACTTATCTTTCAATACCAAGCAGTCCATGCACTTATATGAAATAATTAACAAAAATACAGACAAGAAACAAATTTGGAAATGCAACGTGTCTTGCCGATCATATAACAATATTATTCTTTTTTTAATAAAAAAAAGAAGAGAAACTGTTCAATAAAGATCTATACAACCTAGATTTGAAAACTCATTCACATCAAAAAATGAGCACCTCATTAAAAATTCTTCAAATTCATTTTTAAAATTTAGTGGAGACAAACCAACAAGTGAGAAGGGTTACTTATTATGAAGTTTTATTGACATATAAAAAGGGCCCTTCTGTGATAAAGTGAGTCTATGAAAATCACTCCTCAAAATATCCCTATTTCTGGTGGAATATGAATGACTACCTCCATTCAAAGGAAATTTAGATTTATTCTTATGGACAAAAATCAATTTTTCCAAGATATTTACACTAGGACAAGTCAAAGTTCCTAGCTTATAATAGGCTGCGCTGCAATCATCCCTGTATCTAAGGCCAACAAATATTCTAACTGTTCTTCTTTGAAGTGATAATAATTTCAACTTTCATAGTTTGCGGTAATTATCTCAATATTTGCTCATTATTGACTTACTTTTGTGTCGGAACTCATATTGCCAGCTACCCTTGAAGAATTTTTCAATTATTTTAAAATTTTTCTAATAATTTTTTTTGTCTTTTTTCTTTTGAAATATTTTATTATCAATGATACCATCTATCAGAAATTATTTTCTATCGAAAAAACTCTTATCATATATTTTCGAAATAAACATGATAATAAGATTTCATTTAACTAAGACTTTTTTGATTAATTTGATTTAATATAATTTAATTAAATTTAATTTAATGTTATGTACCTGATAATTTAATGTTATCTAGTTATACATTGAAATGTCATTTAGTCTTAAATGCAATCGACAAACACTATCAAATATGTAATCAATGTTATCAATAATTTCTAAATAAATAAATATCTTTTTCAGAAAAAATGCTCACAAACCATCTTGAAAATAAATTCTCAGAATTGCGTTAAATGGTAATTCACACTGTCGTTTTCTCAGATTTCAATGGAATAAAAATCTGTATTCAAATCAGACGTTTAAGTGCAGAGCTAAAGCGTTGTGTAACATCTGCTCCAAATTGGACGTTGAGTTGAATTTATTTGAACTTCAATTATTACAAATGGAGAGAATAATGAGAGAGTCACAGAATGACTGCAGGGGACTGAATTGATGATTTGAGAGGAATTCCCTCTTTGCATAGTTGCACACTGTGGGTTATTCGATTTGCCTTTGTGGTTCACGTGCGTGGAAATATACTTCTTTTGTAACGGATTAATTTATGTTTTTAGTCGTATTTTATCCTATAAAATACATACTATTGCAGTGAGTATCGAAGGAAAGCAATCAGGTGTTCTAGCCGTTTTAGACCACGATTTTCGAAAAAAAATTTATGTCTGATATATATATATATATATATATATGTATATATATATATATAGATATATAATGATAATAATAATAATAAAAATTACAGTTTATAAATAATATAATATGAAAAAACAACAAAAAGGAAAGAAAATTGACTCTAAAATAAGGTAAAAAAAAAAAACTAAAATATTGAAAATTACATAACCAGGCAAACAGAGATCCCATAAAAAAAAACCGTTCACTCTCAGAAGTACACAGTACTTTTATGAGAGCTGTTCTACATCAGAAAATTTTTCATTATATAATAACTCATTTCGTTCCAAAAATTACTCAAGCAGAGTATGTATGTTAATTTTTAATTCATGTTTTTTTTTTTCTATAGTTTCGCTGGTAAGTACTTAGTTGTATCCAGTATATTCAAAACTTCTTCCACTGGTAATGAATGTAGCCATATTGACGATGCTTTCTTGAAATTTTTGAAAGTTTTTTCACTTTTTAAGTCATTAGGTATTTTATCATACAGCCTTTTCAGAATGTATAGATAATTCCTCTGACCAATTAATTTATTCTTTCTCTCTTTTAGGCAATTAATTTTTTTATTCCTTGTCTCGTACTCGTGAGTCATATAGGGTATGTCAATTTTATTTTTAAATTGGTAGTTCAGTATTGTCTGTAAGAATAGCTTACGAACATCGAATACTTTGCTTTCTTCGTATAATTTCTCTGTGGAATATGTTTTCTCTTTCCTCATGATAATTTTTAATACCCATTTCTGCAGTATTTCTAGATTTTTTAAATGATGTTCCCTCGCTCCTCCCCATACCAGAATGCCGTACGTCAGTTATGTTTGAAATAATGAATAATAAAGAATTTTTAATCTTCGCAGATCCAAGAAATGGGCAACATCTACAGTGTGTCGCATTTAAGATGAAGACACCCCCATATTATGGATATTTAAAGAAACACAGATTTGAATTTTTGTACAGTCATAAACGGTGATGGGTCATATTTTTTAAGATACTTAACTGAATTCTGAATTTCAAACTCGGCCTACTACGAATTGACTAATAGGGCCGATTCTCAATATTTCATTTCGCGTTAGAGATATGGAAAAAATTTATGAGAAAAAGTTGTTCAGAAAATTTATTTAGGCTCATATACCAATTTTCATGACTAAATTCGAATTTTCAATTTTTTCAATATTTTTGGTTATAATACAAAATTATTAAGTTTATCTGATACATTTTAACAACACTGCCAGTTTAATTGAAAACAGCATTTACAGCGGCTGATTTTCCATGAGTAACAAAAGCACGTTCGGGGTGTCTCAAGTTCAACTCTGCAGAACTTATCTGCTGCTACGAGAAAAATTATCACCAAACAATCGAATTATTTCGATTTTTTCATGTGAATTTAATGGCATTTTGATTCTCTGATCACTAATTCACTAAATTCAACTTAACGCAATACTTTAAATTAACTAGTATTTGACACTCCTGTCAATTTTATTATTTTCCATGGCACACTAATTATAAAATTAAAAAAAAAAACTCGTAATAATTTTGGGATACCAAAATATTGCAAAAATTAAAAATGCGAATTTTGTCATGAAAATTGGTATATGGGCCTAAAAAAATTTTCTGAACAACTTTTTCTCTTAACTTTTTTCGATATCTCTAACGCGAAATAAAATATTGAGAGTCGGCCCTCTTTGTCAATTCGCAGTAGGCCGAATTTAAAATTCAGAATTCAGTAAAGTATCTTAAAAAATATGTTCCACCACCGTTTATGACTCTGAGAAAATTCAAATCTATATTCCTTTGAATAACTAAAATATGGGGGTGTCTTCATCTTAAATGCGACACAAAGTATATATATATATATATATATATATATATATATATATATATATATATATATATATATATATATATATATATTCTATTTTTGGTTTTTCTTTGACCTAATATATATATTTTTTTCGTAATATGTTCTTGTTGTTAGGTCACATTAAATAATGCAGTTTAGTTGTCGTGCAAATGATTGTATATTGACGTTTCGACCATTTTATGGCCTTTTTCCAAATCTATAAACAATTTCAATGAAACAAAGATATTGAAAACTGAGTCAAACACCAAAAAAAGGAAATTTCTTGAATCGTTGGAAATCCAAAAAAATATAAAATGTGCAATTAATGACAAGAAAGATGTTAATAATACAACCAAACTATGTATGCTTCTCTGCAATACGTTCAGAAATAACTGACTTAGCAACGACGTTGACTGTGATAAGATAATATGTGTAGTAAAAATGTTTTTATTCTCTATGTTTTCATTTTTATTTGTTGATTATCTACGTTAAGGTTTATAGATTTTGAAAAAGGCCATAAAATGATCGAAACGTCAATATACAATCATTTGCACGACAACTAAATTGCATTATTTAATGTGACCTAACACCGAGAACATATTACGAAACAAAAAAATGTTACTCCGTATGTTTTTCTCGGATGGTGGAATGAATCTGAGAAAGATTCCGGGGTTCAATCCGATTTTTTCGAAAGTTTTGTTGGCGCTGAGAAGCACCGTTTGTTTCACGACGTTTCGCCAAAATCTCATTTGGCATTTTCAAGTGCTGCTGTACGTCTGGTGACTCGACGGCAACTATTGTTGCCGTTTGGTACGTACGTTGAGATCATGTTGACTTAAAATCCTTTTTTAGTTTCATTTTTTTTCTCATACGCACGGCATTTCGTGGTGTATATTCCGTTCGAATTGCATCTTGATCTGCAATCAGTACGCGATTAACTTCGCGAATTTTTTTGTAATCAGTGAACTTTTTAAGTGTGATTTTTCAAAATATAATTCTATCCGTTGTAGTCGCATCTCGACGCGATACATTTTGCGCGAAAAATACGACCTTAGTGATGGAGCGAGCTCTGCTGCTCATGCCTTGTTTTTCATGTTATTTACGTTAACTTTCTAAAATGCATCATGGTGAGAATTTTGAGTTTTAATTCTGATGTGGATTTTGAAGAGAAAATACGAAAATTCACAAAATTGTTAATTTAATTTTGAACTTTCATATTTTTTGAAAAATTTATTCATTCAATTATGATTTTTGTTTCAAATCCGAAAACCGAAAACTGCGCCCTCTGTCGTCTAAACCATATTTATTTCCTTCTCTGGGGGTCAACCCCCAACCAATTTATATAGAAATAAATACAATCCAAGATATCATACGACACTACTTACATACAAAGTTTCAATCCTATGTTCCCAAAATTGCGCCTTCTAACGTGTGAACAAGATTTATTTCCTCTCCTGGGGGGTCAACCCCCAAAGCAATTCGTACCAAAACCCATCCAATATGTCATACGAAACTACCTACCCACAAACTTTCAATCCTATTGCTCCAAAATTACACCCTTCATCATGTAAACATGATTTATTTCTTCCCCCATGGGGTCAACCCGCCAACCAACTTGAACCAAAACCAAACCCATCCAAGATATTTTTCGAAAATACCTACATACAAACTTTCAACCTTATTACTCCAAAATTGCGACCTTTATCGTGTAATCAAGATTTATTTCCTCCCCCGGGTGGTCAACCCCCCCAACCAATTCAAACCAAAACCAATTATATTCAAGATATCATACAAAACTACCTAGATACAAACTTTCAACCCTATTGCCACAAAGTTGCGCCTTCTGTGGTGAAAAAAAGATTCATTTTTCCTCAGAAGGGTCAACCCACCAACCAATTCGAACCAAAACTATTCTTTTTCAAAATATCATACGGAACTACCCATTTACAAATTTTAAACCTCATTGTTTCAAAATTGCGCCCTTCATCGTGTAAACAAGATTTATTTCTTCCCCCAGGGGATCAACCCCCCAACCAGTTCTAACCAAAACCAATCTCATCCAAGATATCATACGAAACTACCTATTAACAAACTTTCAACCCTATTGCTTCAAAATTATCGTGTAAACAACGCCAAAATACATAAGTTTATACATACATACAAATGAACATATATATATATATATATATATATATATATATATATATATATATATATATATATATATATATATATATATATATATGAAATTGAATTTTTGGTGCCAAGCATCATAAAAAGTCATGAAACGAAAAACTATCTTTTTCTCCAACCATCAAAAAATGTTGACATTTTTGTACTATTTTCAGGTGCAAAAGCCATCAATTCCCTTACCGTACAAAAATTTGCTCGTTGCAACACTTTTAATCCTAGGATTAAAAACGCTACTTTTAATCCTAGGACCAAAAGTAATTGCATTTGAGCTCTCTAATTATTGAAATTTGAAGAAAAAACATTGTCTCTTACAAACTTAGTAAAACAAACTAATTGGGCAACTATATATAGGTATTTATTTGTTATTCATATTGATATTGAATGTACAATTGGAACAATTATTGCCAAAACTCAAAGCACCACTGAAATTATCACTAACAATTTTCGAACAATTCAAAAGATTTTCATTAATGTCACAACGCATAGCACCTCCAATTCCTAATACTAGAACAACCTTTATCATCAAATATACATTATCAGGTGCCATATCCAGGAACCGATCCACTTCCTTCTTCGTAAAAACCCTAGCCTTTTTAGGTATATATCCATCACTTTGCCTTTTTAACAATGCTCGTAATTTTGAATATTTACTAATATCCACACCATTTTTGATATCCAGTGTGGATCGCAACATTGAATACTGTGACCAAAGAGTGGATGGCTTGACGGTCTTCGTTAAATTTGAGAAATACACCATAAGAAAACTCTCCGCACAGTTTTGCACATTTTTTCTTTACACCAATCCATGAATCGCTGATTTGCAAGTTCATAAACTTGGCGAGATTTGGGTGGCAAAAGATTTAGATATACTGCTTCGGCACTTTCCAATATATCTGCAGGTATATTTTCAGCGTGTTCAGCGTAAAAACTACTACAAAAATTATATAATTAGTACGTCTACTGACGTCTACTTGACAATCAATATTTACCAACAATACCAGATATCCATGACTACCGACTTGCTATCGCTGTTATAATTAATAGGTGTTCAAATTTATTACCAAATTATTAACGATTTTTGAATAAAACTAATATTATTTTAATTTTGACTTGGTTGGAGAAAAAATAGTATATATCATACGGACTAAAAGTGCCTATTTTTACTCGCAATTTTGCATTCGCTCGGCTGCGCTGCGCTCCGCCTCGCAACTGCAAATATTGCTCGTAAAAAAAATATGCACTTTTAATCCTTATAATATAATATACTATTGTCGGACCTAGGACTTTGCTAATCGCACCCATTTTAATGAGCAGGTTTTCAAAGTGAAAACCTGCTAATAAAAGTAATGAAGCGAACATCGCCGAGTTGATAGCAGGATGAAATGATCTCTTGGAATGGCTTTATATTCATATAACAATCGGCAGATCCAAATCCCAGTTTCGACATTGCACTCGGAGTCGCACATGTAGCTCTTCCCAAGATCGAGACATCCGTTACATTGTTTTCTCGAAAACAGATATGAGACTTTACTACCGTCTTTTGCGTTCTCGTATCCGCCAAGGAAAGCGACATACATCGATCATGTTATCATGTAGGTACTTTCCTTTCTATACATTTCTCCTACGCCCATCTGTGAACTTTATATGAGTGCAAAAGTGTGTCCCACTTCAGAATTATGTTTTCGAAACGGGTAAATTTCTTTTGTTTTATTCGCAGAGAGCTGTATCGTCTTTAACTTTCATCTTGAAATATTTCTCTAGTATTCATCTGCTTTGAGATACTGATGAATGTATTGTTACGATTATTTCAACCTGGACATGCACTGTAATATCCAACACTATTATTACTAAGAAATAAGAAATCGTTAATTAAAACTTGATTTCTACTATACCTACTTACAATAAATGACAATTGTTTTGACAACACAGTGTCTTGATCAGATTAAGTTACTAACTAATTCTTAAAATATATCACAGTGCTTATATATTGTCTAAAATGTTTTCCCAATAGGCATTAATAACAAGGGGTTGTATTTATGATTCCCAGAATGGTATATACTTATTTGGAATGGTTAACTATCAAGAGGTTTCAAATACCAGGTTTAACAGAAGGGAATTACCAATAGAGCAAGATCCTAGAGCCGCCAGACGTCACTTATTTTCCCAGCAATAATTTGCATGGAATTAAGTAGTGCTCGTATGTACTTTCAGTGTATGGATACCTGCTACCTTGTGCCGACGGCCAATTTCCAGGTATCAGGTACTAAATACGGAAAAAAACTCAACTGAGTTTTCTCATTTTTTCAGTCTTGATTTTTATATATGATACTTTGGGAACTATTTCAATACCTTATGCCAGCAGCTAGACCGATCGAATGGGCCAAACTTCCCGCCAGACACAAATAAAGTGTCCCTATGAGTATGACAGTATGAGCGAAATGTTATGATTTGCTGATTTAAGCGCGATAGTGAGTATCTAGGCGCGTCGATCTCCCTTCTATACTTACTGTCATGACATTTCGCTCATACTGTCATACTCATAGGGACACTTCATGAGTATGGCGGGATGTTTGGCCAATACGATCGGTCTGGCTGCTCGTATGAGGTATTGAAATGGTTTCCTAAGTATCATATATAAAAATCAAGAGAAAATAAGCAAAGTGAGTTGAGTTTTTTCCATCCTTAGCACCTGATGGCTGGAAATTGGCCGTCGGCACAAGGTAGCAGGTATCCATACACTGAAAGTGTAATGTCTGGCGGCTCTGAGATCTTGTAGAATAAGCTCAAATTTATGTTTTAAAATTTCCATAGATTCTAATAAATTCAATTTTGGAGACTTATTTCCTGTATGTAAAACTTTGAAATTATGGTTGAACTAATGTGTTTCTTCTAGTAAATGGCTGAAATAATGGGAGTCGCTCTTATTATTAACATATCTTCGTTCATTTTTTTTTGATTCTGGGATTCGTAAATACAACCCCCTGTTATTAATACACATTAGGAGAACATTTCGGATGATATAATAATAATATTTATTAATCTCAACAATTATTCACATTACAGATATAACAACATTGCACTGAATAAAATAGAGACAAGTCAAAATGAAAATAAACTTACTTTTTACAAAATGTAATAAATTATTTTATTGAATAAGGTTCGCCGTCCAAAATGAAACTATAAATGCGATTTCTGAACAACCTAAAATCTTCAATACCTTGTAAATGCTTAGGAAGCAAATTAAACAAACGCATGGCCATATACAGAGGTCCTCTTTCAAATCTAGTTGTACCATGGATTGGAAAGAAGAAGGGATGAACTTGCCTAGTATTATTTTCATTGATATATGGTGAAAAATAATTTTTCTGCAACTTGAGGAAGACTAAAAGATGATAAATGAATAGACCAAACACTGTTTGTATTCTGTTGGATCTAAAAACTCCGCGGCAGGATTCTCGAAAGCTCAAGCCGCACATTATTCTCAATACCCTTTTTTGAATGAGAAAAATTTCGTCAGCACTAGACGAACTGCCCCAAAAGATGATTCCATATGCTAGTACAGATTGGAACCTGGCGAAGTAGAGAGTTCTCATAACTGCAGCTTCCACCTTGCTTCTGATCATGATAAACATATGAGCAGCAGAGTTCAGAGTCTTTCTCAACTTAGCCGCATGATGATCCCACCGTAGATGTTTGTCCAGAGTAACACCCAAGAAATTAACTGACTCCTCCAAGGTGACAGTACTGCTACCACGGCACAGAGAGGCAGGATAGCCTTCCTCAGACTTTCCGCCGCGAAAGAAGATACCTTGAGTCCTGCTATGATTCAGAATTAGACCATTATCGTTACACCACTTATCTACAGCCAAAACCACATCTCTACCCGCCTGGATACAGGATGCGATATTTCTTGATATAACCAAGAAATTGCTGCCATCAGCATAAAGAATTGATTTACAATTATCTGATGGCTTTATGTAGCAAAGAGAGTTTACAAGGACAATAAAAAGCAAAGGGCCCAGCACACTTCCCTGAGGAACGCCTCTAGTGAGATGTAGCTCCTCAGAGGAGTGAACTGTACCATCTAAAGTGAGAACAACTCAAACAATATTAGCACATTGATTTATTTTAAGAATTAGATTGTTACTAAATCTGATGGAGACTCTGTGTTGTCTAAACAATTGTCATTTATTGTAAATATAGTAGAAATTAAGTTTCATTAAACGTTTTATCATTTGTTAATATGAATTCTCATCAAGTAAAGGTTGATTCGATTCAAAAAAAACTAATAACTAGGTACATATTCTCAAGGTACAAAAATCTCACAAAGTACTAATCTTCATAATTTCGTGCAAAAATGAACCTGAAATGAAAACAATAACTGAAAAAAAATTACGAGAGAACCAGTGAATTAATTACGTCTTCGAATTACAATTCTAGTCTCCAAAGTGAAATTAATGTTCGACAAACTGTAACGGCACTTACAGCACTTGGAAACTGTCCAAATGGAACAGGGAAGTTTTTTCTCGCTTACGGGGTCTCGGTCCCACTTTGGCATTCTACTTTCTTGCCAGTTTTAATGTTCTGCTACTCCCAGTGTAGTTGCACTCTAGTCTCTATTTTCATTGATTTTGAATGGAAAGGAATCACTAATTGGTAAGCTTAAAATTCATTTGAAATTCTTAAATTTGTTTCATCAACTCAAGAAGTCGTTCTACAAATAAATATTATATTGTGAAAGCATGTGCTTCCAAAATAGTATTGACCCCTTTTGTTGTTCAATAATTTACTACAATGTGGAAATATTTATGTTGCCATTACCTTAAGAATTAATCTATAGTCATTCCACAAACGGATTAGTAATATTAGAAGGATTATGTTGAAATAATAGATATTCTGATCAAGACAAAATGACTCTGTACAGGCTGTCCCATTTTCGATGTCCTTACGGGATAACTCGCTCATTTTTAAAGATAGAGATTTGCGGTTTTCGCGAACGTTGGCTACTTTTTTCTGAATCTTTAGATACCGCCAACAAAATTTTCATTGCTTGCTTCATTTCTGAAATACAGGACGAAATTAAAAATATTGCATATTGCAAATCTGACAACGCCACTCGATTTAACGTAAAAAATTGTATGAAAGAGAGTTTTAACTTTTTCTATAAGCTAAAAGATAACTGTAATACAAAGGGGGTCCAAAATACAATATTTTCAATTTCGCTCTGTATCTTGAAAACGAAGCAAGCTATGAAAATTTTGTTTGCGGTATCTAAAGACTCAAAAAAAAGTAGCCATTGTTCGCGAAAACCGCAAATCTCTATCTTTAGAAATAAGCGAGTTATCTCGTAAGGACATTGAAAATGGGATAGCCTGTACATACAAAAGTGAAATTATCAAGCGCAAGATATCTAGAAGTCATTCAACAGGAAAAAATGCTGAATTACAGCTAAATGAAAATAAAAATTTATTTATAATCATCTTATATATAACACCAACACAGCCTGGGTGGTAGAAAAATGCTTATTTTTTTCAAATTAGTTCTGATGCAGAAAGTATACGCACATAAAAGCAACAATCCAAAAATTAGTTACCTGCATACAGCATGTTACAGAATATAAAATTTGTTAGAATAATGTTGTTTATCAGTTTCTCATCAAAATGAAATTATTCACATGGCTCGCGTTTCACTACTCGTTTTTTATATTTATACATGTTTTATTTTGTTATCAACCCATAATCACAGGGATGTGTTCGTTTTAAATCGATTTTATTTCATTTGTTCAATAGAATAATAGTTTAAAAAGGAATAAAAAATTATCGTCAACAAATAGAACTTCGGTTAACACAAATATTTTAATTGATTGGTAACAGTGTAGTAGTGCCTAAACTACATTCCATTAAATGTTGGTATTTCAATTTAGTCCAAACAGGACGTTACTTTTCTTTTGTTTCTGTTTCAGTATTTTCCAGGAAACTGGAAATAAGAGTGGAAAATTACTGCCTTTTCCGTAATATAACGGTGAATAATAAAAGAATATTATTGGAAACATCCAAATGTTTCAAATAGTTGATGGAATCCGTCGTTACTACGTGATAATTTAACATGATGAACAAAAACAAAACTTGAATTTACTACGTTTATTATCACAAAAATACTAGAAAGTAGAAAAATCCAAAAATTCTCATCTTGAACGTAATTTGGTCCTCTAACAAAAAAGTTGCTAATGTAATACCTAAATGTAATATTAAAATTGCTTTCAAACCTAAGAAAAAACTCTCAGGATTTTTATTCAATGCCAAAGATATCACTTCAAAATTTGAAAGTTCAGGAGTTCATAAGTTGATTTGTCCTGTATGTAAAGGAGTGTATATAAGTCAGACTGGTCGATCGTTCAAGACAAGATTTAAAGAACACCAACAATCTTTTTTGAAACATAAAACGGATTCAACGTTTTGAAATAATTGCCGTGAAAACCACCACCCGTTTTCACAAATAGATAACTTTCAAATTATGCACAAATTACCGAAAGTAACCTGAACTAACTTACTTAGAATCATTGGAAATTTTTAAACTCAATCATAATACAAAAGATATCTTGCTGAACGACCAGATTGACTTGATATATTCTCCTATATTTAGTGTAAACAATAATGATTTTTCTAAGAACTTTTTATTGTACCAATTGGGAAATCCACTTCGATAAGCCCTTCTTGAAATGTGTTCCTGTTGTCTATTTAGGTACCTGCAATAATTCTTTCCCACCCGTAAGCGCAAATCTATAATTGAAGAGCTTAGTGGATGAAGATGTTATGAGACAATTAAGTGGAATCGAGATAATCAGCTGTAAAGTTTTTAACTTGCTCTTTTTCTCTACATAGCACAATCCACAGTTTTTTTGCATATTGTTGTAGTTTGATTATTTAAAATATTTGTGCCTTATTGACTTAGCTGTATCTTGTCAAAAAAAGACAATTTATAGCACATGACAGCTTCTTTCACCTACATATTTCCAAGACATGAATACGTATTAGTTGAAAAACATGTTATGTCCATGCTCAACATCAACATTAAATTAAATTTACATCATTAGGGAATAGGAATAGATTTATTGAAATCAAACAAATACAAGAAAAATATTTATTGAACAGATTTATAATAACATGATTAAAAAATTAATACAAAATCACTCCCATCAGTTTCGCTGTAGGGAACTAGAGGAGTTGACAATACATCAGGCATAACATCTTGACCAACTCTGAAACATTTAATCTTAAGTATGTTTCGTCGCTTACTACTTGTAGTAGCAGTATCTTCGGATGAGGATGACTCGGAGCTTGGTTGATACTCATCACTGCTCTCCTCAACGTCTGCAAGAAAAGCTGAAAAGAAGAAGAAGAAAAAAAAGTTTAAATGTTGTTTCAACTAAGGTTGCTCATTTTATAACAAAATTTGAATGAAAGGAAACTTTTAAGGTAGTTATTATGTACGAAAGGTTAACTTACTTTCATAAAATTCTTTCATTTTTATCGAATTTTCTTGGTCGGTGCTCTTCCCTTCCTCAGAAGGGTCTTGAAGGGCTGAGTCTCCGCTTAAGTCGCTTCGTAGATCTTTATTCTGAGAATCTGGAATGTAATTAAAACACAATCGTTTAGTAATGAGTGCTCTTAGTGAACATATACATAAAAATTTTTGTACAGTCCCGCTAAACCAAACTAGTATTATTCCGAATTTTCAGAGTAATCAAATCAACTTTCTTTTTTTTCCATCTTTTTATTTTTTATTTTTTTTTTCATTATGTAAGGCAAAAGAATTAATTTTTTGAATTTGTTAGAATTTTATTTATTTATTATATAAGGCGAAAGAATTTATTTTTTAAATTTGTTAAAATTTTATTTATTTATTTTTATTTTATTGGAAAAATACTAACATGTCTATGGTTAACATGTAATATGAACTATTGTTTTCGTAGAACACATGCCACCCTTTTTCTGATAATGCTTTTAATCTTATTTTTATTCGGTTTCTTTTTTTTTCTAAAAGTTCCGGACCTTTGAATTTGTATTTGTTCATTCTAATAAATGAGAAAAAGATAAATAACTTGTTACCCTCAAACAAACCGAAAAGCCGACAAGTGTTGTTGTCTGGAAGCTCCCAAGTAGTTGTTTTGTTTAAAAATAAAACACTTTTCATAAAAACTTCATTTGTAAATTAATGTTATTTTAATTTTCGTTCCCCGTAATCCGACTGTAAACCGAATTACTTATTGATATTACTAGTTAGGAAAAGCGAGGATGTACTCTAAACACAAAGTATAACCTGTTGCATACAATAATTTATCAAATTTAATTTGTTTGCACTTACCGCTTGAGTTCCTGTTGTCACAAGAATCACTTTTCAATCTTTTAAGAGCTTCCCTAACCATACGTTTTCCTCTTGATTCCATTGTAGTTATTAAAACTATTTTCCGAGTATTATTTTTTGGGAGAGAAACTATTAAGACACACGTTACACGTTGGAGAAGATGTTTATAAACTACCTAACGGTTATCCATGCAACTAAAACCTCATGTTCGTTAGTGGAAGAACATGTCATGATATTCAAGGTCGTAACTTTTAAAGTGGAAGAAGATGTCTTGTACCCATAGCACGTTCTTCCATTAACAACACGGCATCGACCTGTGCACATAACAACTTCATCCACTGAAAATAGCTTTATTTGAAAGGTTAGCGAAAAGGGAAAACATGCTATGTTTAAAGGAGAGCATAACATGTTCATCCACATGAAAATCTCGATTTCCTCAAAAATGTCACTTAACATGTTCATCCACTAAGCTCTTCAATTATGTATTCAGTTCTTAACTGGTCTAGTGACCGAAATTGAAATCGCAGTGTTATATTTTTCAAAGTATTTTTGTTATAATAAATATAGTAAATTCAAGTTTTGTTTTTGTTAATCCAAATATTTAATATTTCAAATATAATTTCAAATTCGCAAGGGGAAACCATTCGAAATTCATAACATAATATGTGGAAAAGCATTCTTCAATAATTGGCTCATTAAGAGAGTAAAATTCATAAATATCCATCCTCAGTAAAACCCAAAAGCCATGCGAAATAAATTTTTGGTATATAGTTAATGACTTGTGACACGCTCTAATCCACAAAGAGCATAAATTATATAATGCGAAATAATAATAAATGGAATTGTGCCGCTGATTACGATTGCAATATTACATGTCCGATATATCACATAGCATTAGCTTTAAAAAATTCGTTTTGGTTAGTGCGCGTCCGTTTGAGTTGAAATTGCAGGTACAAATTCTGTGGTAATGATCTGAAAATTTTCCAACAAAACATTACGGCTGTGCATATTGTGGTTAAAATATTGTCAGAAAATATTCGGCGGGAAAAACTTTTATTTCTAGAGTGGATATATTATTTGATATTTATAAATTTAATGTATATTCACAGGTATATATATATATATATATATATATATAATATATATATATATATATATATATTAATATATATATAATATATATATATATATATATATATATATATATATAATTTTGGTTTTCAACACTAAGAATTACTTTTAAAAAAAAAACAATTTATTCAATATGAAGTTAACAAGACGAAAGTTACTTAATTAATCTTACTGTTCTATGTTAGTGAGGGCTTATATAGGCTAACAGCGATGAATCAGCATAAGGTTGCGATTAATGACGTCATTAAAATGGATAAGCTATACTTTGACTACATAACCATATATATATTGTAACCAACCTCCCTTTTGAAAAGATATTTATGCCCGAGCTAGCAGGGAGATTGGTTAAACATATAAGGGTTCTAGGTTGTTCTCAGTAATAATAACAAAGTAAAATGAAGGTATTTACTGTTTTCTCAATACATTGATGAGACTTATCTTTATGTTTTAGTATATATTCTGTCGACGTTTTTCTTGGGTGGATTGTACTCTTGACTTCTGCCCTTTTTGTAACTCTTTTCTTGGTAGCTCCAGATAAGGTGGATATTGGCTCCAGGTAAGGTGAATTTCAAACTTCAGACAATGTGGCTTTTAGCTCTAACCAAGGTGGCTAAAATAATTCGGGGCAAATCAACATACAATCTCAAACTTAATATGTTCCAAGAATATCTGCAGGGTATCGATGGCAAATTCAAAGTAACATTTAGATTTATCTCAAGCAAAGATGCTTAGAAAGACAGTATATGTTCCAACATTTAACTGAACATAAGATATGACCACGTGAAATTTTACAAAAATCTTGTGTTAAATTGAGGAAATGAAATAAGCAAATAAAGTAAAAATATTTTAAATTAAGAAATGCAAGATGATTATTTCAATATTGAAAGATAAGTAATTTAATATAGATAAATGAAAAAATATGAAATGGCGAAAAAATGAAATAAGGAATCAATTTAGATTTTCAAGATAATGCATTTATACAAAATAATAATATTTCTTCTCATAACTTACCGTCTATCAGACGCCACAGATACTTAATAACTTTACTATGTTGAATAAACGTTGAATAGATATTGAATATAATTCTAATATCTTCTGCAATAGTTATTTGGCTAAAAGGACCGATATTACGTGATTCACGTGGAAATCCAACGCTCTCTCCATACTCTCTTGTACGTAGGTCATTCAATCAGGCGTTTTATAGCGAGGAATCACGGTATTTGAATGCATAGTTCGGTAGTAGCGGTTAAGTGGAGAATTTACACGTTACAATATATATATATATATATATATATATATATATATATATTTACATATACATATATACATATGTATATATATATATATATATATATATATATATATATATAAATAAATATGTGTATATATATATAAATATTTATATATATATATATATATATATATATATATATATATATATATATATACAGTGTTCCCATTGATCAAACCAGAAGGAATTAAATATAATAGTTTAACTCATTTCGGCGAAGTTTCAAACAAATTAAAATCCTTTTTATCTAATCTAGATTTCAATTTAGCATTCAGAACAAGAAATAGTCTAGAGAAATACATATAAAAAACAACAAATCAAAAATAGATAAGCTCAGTAAATCGGGAGTTTATAAACTCAAATGCTGAAATTGCGATAAAATATATGTAGGTCGGACACATGGAAATTTCAAAAAAAGGATTACTGAATACAGGCGAAGTTACATAAATCATAACAAAGATTCAATATTTGCTAGACATTTAATAAAAGAGAAACATGACTTCAATTCGAATGTCGAAATTCTACACCTCGGAACAAAAGGTTCAAAATTAAATCTTATGAAAACTTTAGAAATTAATAGGTGTAAAAATTGCCAGATGTTACTTAACAAACAATTGGATGTGAACAGCTCCCCCCCATTCTTAACATTTCTCAATGAATGAAGGTAGTTTATTCTTAGAATCTCAGAATGGATTCCCCAAATTTATATTTGTACCTTAATAATCCTTGCATTAGATATTTTAGTTTTAGTTTGAAATTCGCACCTGAACAAGCTGTAGTGTCAGCGAAATGCGCTGTGCAACTGTTGTTGTTTTATTATATGTGAAAATCGTTAAACCCTGAGTTTCATTTCTCAAACATATATACCTATATATATATATATATATATATATATATATATATATATATATATATATATATATGATTATATATATATATATATATATATATATATATATATATATATATATATCTATATATATATGATATATATATATTATATATATATATATATATATATATATATATATATATATCAATTCATGAATTTATTGGCTGTTATAGGTGTATTGAAATTGAAACAAACTCAAATCGTTAGTACGTTTCGGAGGTCTTTCCTCCTTCTTCAGCAATTAAAAGAGCATATATATTGTCTGTAACAAAAATAAAACAAGTAGTACAAAATTTCCTCACAAATAACAACTTATAAATACCTATTCAAATGATAAAATTCTCTTTGTTTTTGTTTGAATTCTGGGAAATGCTATATATACAATGGAACTTGGATAACACAGTAAACGACAGACAGGACGTAAAACAACTAAGTCACACATATCTACCAATACTAACGAGACCAAACACATGGGAAGAAAAAGAACAGACTCAGTGACACGACAATAACAAAGACAACACTGACATTGACACACGACCGAGAAACGTCAAAAGACGTAAAAACTGCAGTTTTGTCTTAAATAAAAATCATTTTATCATTTGAATAGGTATTTATAAGTTGTTATTTGTGAGGAAATTTTGTACTACTTGTTTTATTTTTGTTACAGACAATATATATGCTCTTTTAATTGCTGAAGAAGGAGGGAAGACCTCCGAAACGTACTAACTATTTGAGTTTGTTTCAATTTCAATACACCTATAACAGCCAATAAATTCATGAATTGATATACTAGATAAAGATAGGTAACAAAGAAGTTGTTTATTTATATATATATATATATATATATATATATATATATATATATATATATATATATATATATATATATATATTATAGTTTAGTGAGCAGCATTATTCATTTTTTTCACTCTTTACTGTGACATTTATTTCAGATTGGTATAATTTGTATTTCAGTAGTGACTCTCAAATTGCTGTTTTCATTTATCTTCAATTTTTCTTTGTTTCAGATAAGCAGATAATATGGCGGCGTTCGTAGCTAAACAAATGGTGGGGAATAAGTTGAATGCTGTAAAAGGTAAGTAACATTTAGATAATATAGACTCTAAAAAGAACAAAATAAGATTGAACTGTATCCAATAAATTTAACTAAACAAATCTAAACTATACTGTATGAATATAAACTAACTTAATGCAATGCGTAAGTTAGAATAATAGCTACTTACTTTTGAATAAGGATTTTTTGTTGTCTAATTTTGAAGCCATACTTTATATTTATCGACGGCAATTTTGAATAAGAACTCGTATATTTTTTTATTTGGATATATTTAGAGATGATAATTCTAGAAAATATATTTTATATCGTAGTAAATTGTATATAAGTCGGTATGTGCACATATTTCATAAAAATGTAAAATTTGGGTCAATTACAAAGTGAACATATTTTGCTAGGGAAAATATGAACACTTGTCAGCTGAATATACTTAATTTAAAATAATCTAATGTTTAGCAATTTCGACTTTGCATCACTTGTTTTTCCTTCAATTTTTTTCCATTGCTTTTCACCGTTTCTATTTTTCGATTTAATTTGCGTTGGGTAACTTATCTTCGTTCCGTAAAATTAATTCATCTTAATGGCATTCATTAATGTAGATATTCTTAGGGATATTTTCACTGAACCATTGCGATAACATGATTCAACGAGATAATGAAATGACAATTTGCGTAGAATAACATAATGCCACTCATTTTAATCCGATCAAATTTTTTTGGTAAAATCTAATTAGTTGTGAACCAGTCAGGATACTCATGAAATGTATCTCCTTATAACTCGCTATTTTTCTTTGGCATTAAGCTTGCCGTTCTCTTAAAAGAGCTTATTAAAATTGAACCAAAGGGTTTTTGATGAAATCGTCTCTTTTATAACTGAAGAATGATATTGATCAATTATTCATTTCAAGGAAGCAAATTTTTTTTAACTCGCTAGGGTCCTTCAGTTTAATGCTGGTAATCCAAAAAATTTGTATTGGTCCCCTTTTTTCAACGTAAATTGAAAGTATTCACCTGAAAATAAATGAATTCGTATTTAAATTATATCAAATTATCGATTGAACATAAAAATTAGGAACAAAAATACTAACAACAACATCCTATTAATATATGTCAAAATAGAGCTGCGGAAAGTTCTATTTTATGATAATTTCGAGTTGATTTAATCGAATAAGCTAGCCGTATCTGCAGCATAATTTCTTCACAAATATATACTCAACTTATCTCAATAAATAACAAGACCATCAAACATTCCCTTCCATCGATATACTAATAAATGAAACAGCGTTTTCCAAATGGAGTCATTAAGCCTCCGGTGTAGCAATCGTCGATGGGCTATCGGCTAATCGCCTGAAACGTTATAAAGCTATTAAGCTGGTTGGCATAACGCTAACAGCACCCTTTCGCGAAATCAATGACAACTGTTTCCAATTGGATCGGTTCCGATGCAAAGTTTGTACGTTGGTCCTTGTTCCGTCGTCCTAGTTACTTTTTCAAAGATCGCCAGGATATCATTTCGAACATTTTTTTCGTTTCATATCATTAGAATAATACATGTTTGATTTTAACGGTTATTAAAACACCAACAATCTTTTTTGAAAAATAAAACGGATTCAACGTTTTCAAATCATTGCCGTGAAAACCACCACCCATTTCCACAAATAGATAATTTTCAAATTATGCACAAATTACCGAAAGGAACCAAACTTACTTACTTAGATCATTAGAAATTTTTAAACTCAATCATAATGCAAGAGATATCTTGCTGAACGACCAGACTGACTGGATATCTTCTCTTATATTCAGTGTATTCAAACAATAACGATTTTTCTAAAGAACATTGTATTGTACGAATTTGGGAAAGCCACTCGATTAGCCCTTCTTGAAATATGTTCTTTTTGTCTATTCAGGTACCTGCAATAATTCTTTCCCACCCGTAAGCGCAAATCTATAATTATTTATTCAGTTCTTAACTCAATCTGCCCGATGATGGTCTAGTGACCGAAATTGAAATCGCAGTGTTATATTTTTCAAAATATTTCGTGATAATAGACGTAGTAAATTCAAATTTAGTTTTTGTTCATCATGTTAAATTATCACGTAGTAACGACGGATTCCATCAACTATTTAACGGTTATTATATTCAACTATATGACGCGGCGTTGTTGGTATCTCAATTTACTTAGATTTTAGTATCTAAACGTAACGATTATAACAAGAAATTAAATACTGGGCTGATGAATAGGTAATCCTTCTAGACAACTTGTACAATATATATGTATATATATATATATATATATATATATATATATATATATATATATATATGTAAAAGGTATAAAATTGGAGCGCTTGTTACTTGCGGCGGGTGAATGTTGAATTACATCAAAATGGATGTATCAACTTTACTCTTGCTTAGCGATTATAGTAACCACCTTCGGGTGTCAGGACGTAAGAGTTTCGTTGCCGAAATGTTTTCTTCTATTCTGAAAGATGTGGTTCAATTGTTTCCGACTGGTGGCGCTGTGTCATATTTATATGTCATGGAGTTACTAGAAGAAATATGTATGACCGTTTGAAATGTTGGTTTGGTTATCACTCCCGGTGGATGGATGATACTGATGAGCCCCGATAAGGGCGAAACAGTCTGTCTATCAATTTCCATCGATTGTGATAAACAAATTAACATTTCGAACAATTACCGTCTGGGGTAGATGTTGATATTTCGATGCTTCGTGAACTCTTATAACCAGCTCCGCTAGGAGGTTTGTTTGATTATTTTCAAATAAATGTCCTAGTTCACTTCATTTTATTGCCACGAACGTGTGTCGTTAACAACGAAGATTTCTGGTTTCCGTTCAATGCTACCTGTAAAAGTGATAAAATTGGAGCGCTTGTTACTTGCGCCGGGTGAATGTTGAATTACATCAAAATGGATGTATCATCTTTACTCTTGCTTAGCGATTATAGTAACCACCTTCGGGTGTCAGGACGTAAGAGTTTCGTTTCCGAAATGTTTTCTTCTATTCTGAAAGATGTGGTTCAATTGTTTCCGACTGGTGACGCTGTGTCATATTTATATGTCATGGAGGTACTAGAAGAAATATGTATGACCGTTTGAAATGTTGGTTTGGTTATCGCTCCCGGTGGATGGATGATACTGAGGCGCCCCGATAAGGGCGAAACAGTCTGTCTATCAATTTCCATCGATTGTGATAAACAAATTAACATTTCGAACAATTACCGTCTGGGGTAGATGTTGATATTTCGATGCTTCGTGAACTCTTATAACCAGCTCCGCTAGGAGGTTTGTTTGATTATTTTCAAATAAATGTCCTAGTTCACTTCATTTTATTGCCACGAACGTGTGTCGTTAACACGAAGAATTCTGTTTTCCTTATATATATATATATATATATATATATATATATATATATATATATATATATATATATATATAATTATTTATTTGAATTGTTGTTGCCTGTGAACTATTTTCAACTTTTGGATAATTTTCAGCAATAAAAGGCTTGGTGAATCTCAAAAAAACTCGATTTTATTGAAAAGTTTACGTTTCGCCACGTTATTCGTGGCTTTTTTAAAATTTCTAAAAGTTTTGAAAAAGCCACGAATGTCGTGGCGAAACGTAAAAATTATTCATTACAGATAGAGAGCAGAAAACTAACTTAAAAAATGAATATTTATCGGTTAACTCAGGCTATTTACTAGAGACCAGTGGCGTACCCCAGGGCAGCATCTTGGGCCCGCTTTTATTTATAATTTTTTTTGATAGTGTCATGTATGAATTCCCATATCACTATGTGGGGGCGTTTGCGGATGATGCAAACGTTACGACATCTTATAGTGATCTTGATTTGTTGTCTAAAATGTCAACTGGTGCCGTGAATAGAATGATTAATTTTTGTCAGAATAATGGTCTCATCTTAAATCAATCTAAAACCGAAATGATGTTATTTTCACTTGCATATCTAAATAAAAGCTTACTTGTTAAGATGCATAATAGTTCAATTAAACAGAATACACTCACGAAATATCTGGGCATTATTCTTGACGAGCATCTTACATGGTCAAGTCAAGTTGATGCAGTTTTACAAAAACTTTCCTTATCCACTTATGTATTATGGCAATTAAGAGAAAGAGTAGACGTTTCCCTATTACTGCTCTATTATTATGGCTAAGTACAGTAATGCCTAACATATGGTATTATATGTTGGGGAAACTGCGCCAGGGCTGGCGAGGTCTTTAGAGCCCAAAAACGGGCAGTAAGAACAATTACATTTAAGCCGTATACATATTCGTGTAAACAATTATTTCCAGAATTAGGAATGCCAACATTTCCTTCATTATTTAAAGTTAAAAAGAATATAACCAATTATCCAATTTCCAGAAACACTAGTCAGTATGAGTTAAGAGCAAATTTCAACTTGGAGATTCCTAAACACAAGCTCTCAAAAGTAGCCAATAGCCCTTTAGTTTTACCAATTAAATTTTATAACAAATTACCAACAGAAATAAAAAAGATTCAGAAATACACCTCTTTTAAAACTATGCTGAAAGATAACTTTATTAGGAAAACGTTTTACTCTGTTAACCAATTTATTAATTGCAACGTCTCTGACCTTTTTCCAAAGTTAAGGAAAGGATAAAAATATATATATATATATATATATATAACTTTTTGTGAATGCTGTTGTAAATCTAAATCTGTTCTTTTATTATAGATGTCTTGATAAAGGAAATAAACATTTCCGAAAGCTCGACCATATGACAAAGAGTATTCTTTAACCTAGCCCAACAATTATTCTGACTGCAACCTCAAAATATTCAAATACATTTTTTCCTCAACTAGCCAGTCAAGACTACCCATCTATATATATATATATATATATATATATATATATATATATATATATATATATATATATATATATATATATATATATATATATATATGTACATATTCAATAATTTTTAATAATGTGTACTGTATGTGATGATTTTGTGATTTTATATTTTTTACTTTTTGTAAAGATAGGTACTTCGTATTACACTGTATATTTTGTACATTTTGACATTATCTTATACTTGTAAAAGTCCATGGAAAATAAATGATTTGTATTGTATTGTATTGTAAACTTTTCAATAAAATCGAGTTTTTTTTGAGATTCACCAAGCCTATTATTGCTAATAATTTTTAAAAAGTTATATATATATATATATATATATATATATATATATATATATATATATATATATACATATATATAAGGTTGGGAGTTCTTGAGAATGCAGTCAAACACTGGGCTTAGGGTCATGTCAAGCTTTCGGAATATTCAGGACAGATAAACGGGATGTTAGAATAAAATCAACGTATACAACATTGAACAGAGATTATATATAAATTACTTTAGACGTAGAAATATTCGTAAAAAGTATATTTTTATATTGATTGTGCTGTACTAGTATCAAAGGATTTTTTTTCATTTGATACTAGTACAGCACAATTAATATTAAAATAGACCTTTTCACAAATTTTTCTACGTCTGAAGTAGTTTGTAGACTCTCTGTTTAGTGTTTTATACGTTGATTTTATTCTAACCTGACGTTTATCTAACACTATGAAGGAATAAAAAATCCTGAAAGCTTGACATAAATGACAAAGAGTTTTCTTTGACCTAAAGCCCAGGGTTTGACTGCATCCTCAAGAACTCCCAACCTTGTTCTTGACTAACCAGGAAAGACTATCCCTCGCTTATATATATATATATATATATATATATATATATATATATATATATATATATATATATATATATATATATATATATATATATATATATATATATATATATATATATATATATATATATATATATATATAGAATAGAAATTCATCTTTGAAGTATTGAAAACGCGAATTTTCGATCTCTTTTGCCAAAAGCAGTACGTTAACGCATCCTCATATCATTAATTTGCGTCTGTGTGAGTAGTTCGTAATGTGATTTATATCTATTAAAGTAATGGAAATCCACCTTTTCCGAATCCTGTAACGTTCTGGTTCACTGGACCCAGAATGAATCTTCGATCAAAACAGGGTTTCCAATAAAATTCAATTTTAAATATTGAGTTGATGAAAGAACCATTACACGATATACGGTAGTTTCTGGGTATTATAAAAATGTAAGAGAAGGAACTTTGTCGCGTTTATCATCATTAAATATACTGAAAACTATAAATACATTACC
Organism: Cynegetis impunctata; assembly: GCA_030704885.1. Taxonomy (NCBI): domain Eukaryota; kingdom Metazoa; phylum Arthropoda; class Insecta; order Coleoptera; family Coccinellidae; genus Cynegetis; species Cynegetis impunctata. The sequence goes on along the minus strand of JARQZK010002959.1, from coordinate 223,542 downwards.
GAAGCGATTATGGTACTGCGAAATAAGAAATTTTTATGTTTTGAATTGATGTGACTCTGTAGCTCAGTGGTTAGTGCGTTGGACTACTAAACAGATGGTTGGCGAAACGAATCCCGGCCGAACCAACGAATTAATGCGGAGCCACCTCTCGGAAGGCAATGGCAAACCACCGAGTAGTATGCTGCCTAGTAAAGCCTCTCTATAAAGACGTTCGAAACCGTCGTAAAACTGTAGGTTTCTTCTATTCGTGTATCACTGTATCACGCACAATACGAATAGTTGCAGAGAGGTCGCCTACACCCGAAACCGGGTAAGGCACTTGAAGAAAAAGAATGTTTTGAATTGATGTGGCCATTAAAACCCATAACAATATTATCAGAAAAACACACGACGTGGTGCAACGCCGCGTCATAGATTTAAATATAGGAAACGTTTTAATCAAACATGTTGTTCTTCATGTATTATTAATGTGCTATAAGCTCTCATGAAATAGCAAAGAATAAGGAGGGGAGATCGTCAGAATGGTTATTAATATACCAAGTGCGTTAGGATCTAGTAATCTGCTTTCTTTGTGTAGTCTCATAGAAATAATGAAAATAAAAATGAATTGACCCAAGAATATCATAGAAAATGCGGCCAAAGCTGCGAATAATTCATTGCCGGAAAAATCCAGAGTCGTATACGACAAGGATAATGAAGTATTTAATCAATGGAAGTTGTTTCATTTCTCATCGTACAATGAGCGAGCGTTATGATCCATAATGCCCGCTCATTATGCCCTAGGGCATAATGAGTGTATTTATAGCAACCGTATCTAAGGTAAAATCAACAAATACAATACAAGTAAAAATAAAAAAATTTATGATAATTTTAGAACTTTAAACTATGGTTAACTCATACATACGAATATATATATATATATATATATATATATATATTTACATATATATATATATATATAATATATATATATACGTATATATATATTATATATAGTATTATATATATATATATATATATATATAGATAATATATATATACATATATACATATATACATATATATATATATATATATATATATATAATATTATATATATATATAATAATAATAATAATAAATAATAAGGCTTTATTTCCTACAGGTAAAAAGAAAACCCAGTTACAGGAAAAAATTCTTAAATAACTAAATAAAAATTAACAGAAGCGGCTTCAAAAATATTAGTATTACAATATACTAAAATTAACTTAAAAAAAAAAAAAAAAAAAATTAAATGACAGAGAGAAAAAAGAAAGAAAAAAAAAAAAACTTAAAAATATTAAAAAAAAAATAACTTGAGAAACGATAAGAACTCAATATCACTTATGTCTATCTATCCAGATACTCCAAAAAAACTCGACTTATGGCTGAAAACGTATCAAAGTTCATATCGCAACTATCAGAAACCTCATTGAATAATGAACACATGTATCTAATAGGCGATTGTACAAGAGAATTGGTTCTTGGAGTGGCCAAGAAAAATAGTTCATTAAAAATATATATATTTATATATATATATATATATATATATATATATATATATATATGTATATATATATATATATATATATATATATATAAATATATATATATATATATATATATATATATATATATATATATATATATATATATATATATATATATATATTTATTTATTTATTTTCCACTTGTATATTATTTGTTGATTTTACGTTAGATACGGTTGCTATAAATACACTCATTATGCCCTAGGGCTTGTACGAGGAGAAATGAAGCAACTTCCATATATATTACGCACTTGGTACATAAGTAACTAATATATAATAAATAAATGTATATATATATATATATATATATATATATATATATATATATATATATATATAAGAGAGGGGAAGTCTTGGCTGACCAGTTAGGATAAAGCTAAGAAAAAACTCGTTGGGTACGCAGCATGCAGGAAGTATACTCTTATAACACTTTTTCCAATATTTCGACAATGTTTATTGTCATCATCAGGGAATGCTACAAAATTATTACAAAGTGAAACCAGGACAATTTGTGGAAAAAAGAACAAATAACTTACAGTGTCCATGAGGTTGTATGCATAGATCTTAAATTAAAATTAATCTTGACGTTCATAAAAAAGTGCACACATTCAGAACAAAGTCAGTGAGAGTAAAATTAAAATTGCCATTGTCACCAAATTAGAACCATTAAAGGCAGAAACAAAACAGTCACAAATTAAAATTCAAAATATTGTAAAATTATTATTAACCACTCCATCATACCGGTAATCACATCGTCGGCATGGGAAGTGAAATGAAATTTAAAAAAATATAACCAAAAAGTGAGGCTAAAGCGAGAACATAGAATAGGTGGAAACACGCCAAGGACCGAGAACTCTTACTCTTAGAGCAACAGAGCACAGAAAAGACGTCACATCGCCAGCACGTCATCTCTTACCAAAAGGAAAGACTCCGAATGTTGAAATTATTAAATTAAACAACTGAAAGATACATGAAACTTATTATGGCGAAAAACGCTAATTAAAACTCCAAAATTCAATCAATCAATAGAGAAGGAGTTTGAAAATCTTTCGTTATGAGGATATTGATCCAAGTGCAATAAGAATGAATATATTTCACTTAGATGTTTAATATCAGTCTTTTTGTTCACACACGAGGATGACTGAGAAATGAAAGCCATTTCCAAAAAAAGTCTCTTATATTTGTTGGACTCTTTAGCTAAGATTTTAGCAGCATCAAAATTGATATTATGACCTTCTTTATGTACATGATCACTAAGTGCACATCTTTCAGGGTGTAATCTACAGTCACTCTTATGTGAACAAATCCTGTCTTTCAATAACCTGTTAGTTTGACCAATATATTCACTCGAGCAATCAGAGCAAGGAATACAGTACACTACATGTGATTGATGTAATAAAGGAGTTTTGTCCTTCAGTTTAGTAAACAGAGAATTTATAGTCAAGACAGTTTTATTAGCGATTTTAATGTTATTAAAAGGTTTAAAAACTCTACAAAGTTTCGGAGTGACACCCAAAATAAACGGTAGAGACGCATAAAAATTATTAGTCACCAAGTGCTCTGAACCAGCATCATCCGCAACATCCAAATTTGCACTAACATTATTCATATTAATTGTGTTAGGTTCAACCGTGGAGCTAAAAAGAATTTTCTTGAGGAGAACATGAGGATATGAATTATTCCGAAATAGGTTGTACAAAATGCCCAAGTTTTTTCTGTGGAATACACCGTCAGAGATACTGAGAACACGTTGTTTCATTTGTTTGACCAAGTTCACCTTCATGGATTCCTTGTGGTACGACAAGTAATTCATATATCTACCCGAACTCATGGGTTTTCTGTACCAATCGATGATAATACTGTTATCCTGTGAGCGAATGAACTTCATGTCCAGAAAGGGAACACTACGTTCATCATCTTCACATTCCAACGTGAACTGAATGTGTGGGTCAAAACTATTAAAAATCTCAACTAACTCCGCGGTACAATCCGCAGGTAACGAGAGGATGATGTCATCAACATACTTCTTGACAAAAAATAAATTAAAGGGAAGAACATTAATAACTGTGTCCAGGATGTCATCCATTACATAACAAGAAAGAATAGGACTAATTTTAGCTCCCATTGGAGTACCAAAGGTCTGTTTGTAAATTTTATTATTGAACGAAAAAACTGTGTTATTGAAAAGAAAAGTAATTAACTCAAAAAAGGATTGTTTGTGGATGTCACAGATGGAAGTGATGCAGCGCCACCTCTTATCTATAGCTCTAATACAATATATATATATATATATAGATATATATATATATATATATATATATATATATATATATATATATATATATATATATATATATATATATATATTTCACTGAATAAAAAAAACGTGAGCAGCAGGCTCCTTCATCAATTTTCAATTTTCCCTTAATTTTCTTATATAAAAATTCTTAACCCCAACAAGTCAATTTGGAGGGGCCTAAAAGATACACAAAGCTTGAATATCTGTAGAAATGTATTGAATTTCTACCTAAGGATAGGTAATTTGAGAAAAAATATTTGAAATCCTCAAACAGCACTTTCCTAACATCTACCAAATTCACGTACAAGTTTTCAGCCTTTCAACTATATTATTTAACCAATTGTCATCGCTGTAGAGATTCGCAATTTCCAAAAATACTCAAAAACTTTCTTAATATTAACTCAATTCACATATCAAACTTGAACTCTCTAACTCAAACAGAAAAAGTTGTGGAGGTATACAAACCTTCAAAAATCACTTGAGGAAAATAGTAAACCACTACGAAGCTTGTTCTTAATAATAAACCAAGCCACGCAAAAAATTTAAACAGCACACAAAAGAAAATTGAAGTAAAAAATAGAAATTTAAACTCCACTTCCGGATTAAAAACTTTCTTAATATTAACTTAATTCACATATCAAACTTGAACTCTCTAACTCAAACAGAAAAAGTTGTGGAGGTATACAAACCTTCAAAAATCACGTTGAGGAAAATAGTAAACCACTACGATGCTTGTTCCCAATATTAAACCAATCCACGCAAAAAATTTAAACACCACACAAAAGAAAAATAAAGTAAAAAATAGAAATTTAAACTCCACTTCCGGATTAAAAACTTTCTTAATATTAACTCAATTCACATATCAAACTTGAACTCTCTAACTCAAACAGAAAAAGTTGTGGAGGTATACAAACCTTCGAAAATTACGTTGAGGAAAATAGTAAACCACTACGATGCTTGTTCCCAATATTAAACCAATCCACGCAAAAATTTAACACCATACAAGAAAAAATTAAAGTGAAAAATAGAAATTTAAACTCCACTTCCGTATTAGAGTACACCACTTACCATTTTCGCGCTTCGCACTTCCCGATATATCTCATTGAATTTCCAACTTGGAGCAATAATTTTTCAATTTCAAATTGGATACGGCACCCGCTCTCATTACGACTGGATGAAAGCTCGTCGGCAGTGTCAAATTACGAAATCAATGTGTCTCTTTTACGGCCGCGACTCCCGTATACACTCTCCCAAATTGTATTTGCCTTTCTTATTGGCAACTCGGAGAAATGGAGACAAGTAGCTCGGAAAATCCGCCGAAACGAATGTGGCTATTTGTTTTCGTTCAATTCAGCAGGCATTTTGTCAACATCCATCCGGCATTGAGTTTCCCTCCAGGCTGTATTTGATTATTTTCACTGCCGATGGTCGATCTAAGCAGGATAAGCGATTCTCTTGTTTTACAGTCAATAAAACAGAAGGAACTAATAATCGAATTTCGAATTGTTCATGAAATCTTCGACTGAGTGTAATTGAAAAATTTCGGTCGTGACCCGACTTGAATTTTCGTTTTCCGATAGGTTGGAGGCTACGTTGCTTTTTCAAATCTAGAAAAATGTCCATTTTAAACAAGGCCGTACCCAAGGGGGGTCAGAGAGTCTGAAATTTACTCGATATTTTGCTATCAGTAATTAAAATATTACATAATCTAATTAATGGTGTTTATGCATTGAACTGGCAACTGGCCTTGTTTATGCATCACATTTGTGAAGACAGGGGGCCTATAATAGCCTACTCGCGGTCATCGGTATAGCGCCTGCTCTGCTCACAACCAACGTATTTTGTCTTTGATTTTATAGAACACGGGAATTGATTCCTATTCGGTAGGCAAAAACTCAAAGACCGCTACTGAGGCGTTCGTCTGAAACGGCTCACGTACTCTCCTCAAAGGGATTTTTATTGGTACAACGGGATCCGAATACTGCCGAGTGCCTAACCCTCGAGTGGTTCATTATCATGAGATGATCCTATCCATATGTTGATCATATATATGATCAATATATGCGGAGAATGAATCCAGAATCCAGAAAATTGTGACAGATGTTAATGAAGCAAAAGCATTTTCAGTTCTTGTGGATGAAACAGCGGATACCACTGGTCATGAGAAAATCTTAATTTGAGTAAGGTATACTAAATCAGAAAGATCTAACTTTTTTATTTGCAAGGACGATTTTTTATGTTTTGTCAAAACTGATGTCAGAATGGGAGAGGGGCTGACAAAAACAATCCTTTCAACTCTGAAAAAATATTGAAAGTATTGTTGCTCACTTTGAAAAAATCCGGAGAACAATCGATATTGAGTTTTCCAAGATTTTCAAAACAGCAGAAACTTTAATGAGTTGGTGAAGACATTTATATACTAAGACTCGCTCCTCGCCAACGCCATAAAAGTAACTACTCTACTAAAGACCCTCAAACCTATTCCATAATATCGGTGGCAATCCCGATCGTAGACGATCTTATAGATCAGCTCAAATGCCGATTCAGCGATCACAAAGACCTTCTGGGAACACTTCAGTGCTTTATACTAACCTCAACAACTGAGACAATAGATGTTGAATCTTTGAAACTATATGAAAATATCGTTGATCTGGAGCTAGTATATGAGTACTCGTTGTGGAAATTGTTGTGGAGAAACAAAATGGATCAGGATAAGCCTTCTTGTGCCATAAGGCCCTAAGCAAGCGAATGTAATAAGGAAATTTTCCTAACATATTCACGCTACTGAAAATATTGGCTTCTTTGCCAGTGACCACTGCTCCTGCTGGGAGGACATTCTCCTCTCTTAGACGATTGAAGACGTACCTGAGAAACGCGTGTGGACAAGACAGACTAGGACTGGCTATCATGTCTGTTCACAGAAGTCATCAAATCTCAACAGACAAATGATCGATGAATTCGCTAGAAAGAAGAACAGAAGCACGGATTTTGTAAGTTAGATTTTGTGATATTATTTCATTCTTTTCTGAAGGTACAATACGTCACGTAATATTACGTTTGTATTAAACTATTTCAGTTTATTTGTATCGTCTACCTATTTATTCTCACAGTCAACCAAAATATGATTCGTTAATGCAAGAACATTCTCATGTCTCATGAATCCTCTTATTTTTCAGTCAAAATTCTCGAATCAATCCATAGTTTTTTGCATCTAAACTCTTAGTAAGAGTTTTTAAAAAAAAGCCAAAAATGCGTGATTTGACACTTAAGTTTTGAAAATTTTCGGAACCCTTGGTGCTTTGAGCCCCTCCCGAAATTTTTTCCTGGGTATGGCCTTGATTTTAAACGACACGTACTTAGCAGAGGTATAATTATTTATTTTATATTTACCTTTCATAAACGAATACCTTTATCTTTTCATTAAACTGTTTTTGAAAATGAAAAAAATATTTTTTAAGAATTTTCATTATTTCGTCTATCGACTTGCAACTTTTGTCAGATCATTTTGTATGTAGAAATTTTTCATTTTTTTGAATTCGCAAAATCTCGCATCTTCTTATTATTAAATTAGTTTTTATTCATAAATATTTTCGGCTCATATAGCTCAATTTGTTACATGATAATAGATAGATTATTTGTGAAAATTGTTATTGATTCTCCTCTTCACAATCATACGTATTGTATAATATTACACTGGTATTATAGTTACGCTGGTATTATAGTTGTATCTTCATATTTAAATAGAGTATCTTATTAAAACTTTCAAATACTGATACTAACCCGACTTCATCATCGCTTTCCTCAACTTCTACTGAGTCACTTCACAATTACTTCTTCATTATTGAAATAACATCAATACGCATATATGCATGTGATGAGGATCTCCACTTAAATCTATTTTAGTCGCTCAGAGACTCCTGTTTTCTCACGGTATTATTTTAACTTATTCAGTATGAATCACTAAATCATCCATTGATTAAATTTTCAAAAAATTCGTTATATTTTCAAGAACATCAATAGAACAGAATAGAATAGAATATATATTCATTGCATAGACATGTATATATGAAAGAAAATTGTAACAAAAACAAACAATAACCAAGATACACCATATTAAGTTATAAGATGAAAAAAAATTATAATGTTTATGAATACAGTCAAGAATAAACAAATAATGCAATTCTTATGTACTGTCTATACTAAAGGACGAAGTTCTACAAGTAGATCTTCAACTTCACCCAGTCAGTGGAATAATGACAATTTAAATAATCCTGATAAGAGCACTCCGCTAAAAAGCATTAAGCAATCGCTCCCGAACATTGTTCTCAAATGCCGCAGAACTCATATGCAGATCATTCAAATATTTATTTAATGTTTTGCTGCTACATATGCAAAGCTTCCCTCAAACATGCTCGATGTATTGGCATAGTGAAATAATCAGTTCTAATGATTTTGTTGCGGAATGAATAGTCAGGGCACTGTGATGAGACTAATTTTTGGAAAATAGTTATTAACGTAACAAGGCCTATATGAAGCAAATAACGGATGAGGTTGGATATTGTAATCCGAGGCGCAGCCGAGGATTATAACTAACCGAATCCGTTATTTGCGTATCGGCCGTGTGTCGTTGAATTTTTCGTAATCCCGTTGAAAGATTATATTTTGCTTCCGAAGAAAGAAAAAACCCCGTACCTCGCAATTCTAAAGAAAAATCCCAACGTCGTGCACTCTGTTGTCATGGAACAGTTTGACAGTTTTATAAACAACGTCAGTTTTTTGTGTTCTCAAGTTCGCTTTAACGACGACCAAATTAATGAAATCGAGGAACAAAATCAAATTCCTTTAGAAATATTGAGAGAATCATGTGCAGTACAGCGAGTGTTGATTAACTGCCGAAAATAACTCAAGAGCGATATCAAAAAGAATATGAAAATTTTGAAATGTGGCGTAAAAGCAAGAATGTAGAGGTGGTTAATGAAGATGTAGGTATTATTAGCCTATGCGAAATGAAAATCAGAGTTTTATTCTCCCAACTCGCTGTGGACCAAGATTTCAATGTTGTTATTGTAAGCAGAATGATGTTTTGAAATAAATATTTGAACAAGTGATTTCTCAACGGCCGCCGGCCGTTATGAAATTATAACGGCCGGCGGCCGTTAACACTGACTTTTCAATTGTCATCTGAATACCGTTAAATCAAAATAACAGTATGGGATTACGAAAAAGTTACAACAAGCAATTCTATGCGGTTTTCAATATTAAGCTCATTTAATTCGTGTAAATATGGAGATGCGTGAAGCCTATATGGAATAAGACAAGCATACCTCACGCACGCGTTCTGAATTCTCTGCATTTAATTCTGTTATATATACATACAAGGTGTTCCAGAATAACGTCAGAAAATTTCGAGGGGTTATTCTTCAAGACATTTTAATAAAAAAAGTTCCAATGAATGTAGGTCCGCAAATGCTTCCTCACCGAAATACAGGGTGTTGAAGTTTGAAAAAAAAATGTATTTTTTTAATATCTTCTAAACTATGGATACTATCAAAAAGAACTTTAGAACATTGTTATAACCCCTTAAGCTCTATAAACTGCTATTGGAATTTCTTCCAAAACTGTTAAGAAGCGGAGAATAGAGGGGTACCGTAAATATATGGTCAAATGAAACCCACGATACCCCTCTAGTTTCCGTTCCTTGACATTTTTGAAAAAAATTTCAACAGTAGTTTATAGAACTTAAGAAGTTATAACAATATTCTGAAGTTCATCTTGATATCATTCGTAGTTTAGAAGATATTAAAAAAAAATTAAATTTTTTTTTCAAACTTCAACACCCTGTACTTCGGCGAGGAAGCATTTGCAGACCTACATTCATTGGAATTTTTTTTCTTAAAATGTCTTAAAGAATAACCCCTCGAAATTTTCTGACGTTATTCTGCAACACCCTGTATATATATATATATATATATATATATATATATATATATATATATATATATATATATATATATATATATATGTATATATATATATCTATATATACATATATATATATATATATATATATATATATATATATATATATATATATATATATATGTATATATATATATAATATATATTTCAAGACCATTAAATTATCAGCCGTGCAACTGAAACTAATACGATTTTATAAGTTTGACAATATTGAAATGATGGGATGTTGAAGCTCAATTTATAAATAAATAAAAGGGTAGTGGCTTATTTAGGCTCACATCATGCATGAAATCCGGTAGTAGCAGCAACATGTTGTGTTCTATTTTAAGGCTTTTCTTGTATTCAAATTGAGAATTAAATGATTATCTTGGGCGAAAATAGACTTTGGACTCATACCACTTGTGTAGGGGAAATGGAAAAGGCTAAAAGTGCCAAAAAATAAAAAATTAATTTTTTGCATGGAATGTGTTGCAAGCGACATCGCCAATAACCTAGAGAAGGTTGAAAGTGCCAGAAAAATTCCTACTAGTTACTAGAGCAGTCGCAAGGAGCAGCACCGTGAAAGAGCCCGCTGACTGTCAGTGGAAAAGGCTGAAAGTGCCATCCGCCATGATGAATGTGCCTTTCCATTGCATTGGATTTTTTCAAACCACTATGAACATTCATCCTCGACGTGCAATGAGCACTGGACTTTCAGCCTTTTAACTAACAAGATATGGCACTTACATCGTTTCCCAAAAAAAGATATGATTGCACTTTCAGCTTTTCATGTGCAAAATCAAGTTATATATGTACAACAAAAAAAACAACTCTTGAAAAACAAATAAAAATATATTTTGTATTTCTAATGGAAATTATAGATTGTCGAAGAATACAGTATAAGTTTTATGAAGTTTTTATTGAATACTGAAAATTTTACTTTGTGGCACTTTCAGCCTTGTCCATTTCCCACTTGAAGTGAGAAATTACGTGACAATATTCTCCTATTGAATAGGTACTTTTATATTTCTACCATTTGAATACGAATAAAGTAAATCAGAGTCTTCACCATATTCCATTTTGTTTCTTTAGCAACAAGTTCTTTGTACCTATAAAGCGTTTTCAATGTAATAAATTATTTTTTAAATATGCTGCTCACATGATCCTGAAAACATAAACGATCATCAATTATTACAATTCCCAAATTTTTTATATTGTGTACCCAGGTGATCACAACATCATCAATTCTTAAATTCATCTGAGTAAGATCTAATTTAGATTTTATATGATCAGAAGAAATGCACAAGGCTACGGATTTTTTTGGATTGAGTTTTCAGTTCAATGAGATAGTCCAGTCACCAGCGGTAAAAAACTGTAAAATCGTGGAATTTTGAGAATCAACACCGATTTTAATGAAAATTTGGATTTAAGCTCTACTTACCCCCTCTTTCAAAATCTATACTCTGCCGTAATGTGCTTTTTATTTTTTAGGGGTGAAAACTGCCCCTTAGCGCAGAAAACTGAAAAACCGTAGACTTTAACATGTATTCAGTTAAAATTTAGTTTAAATGAATTATTTGTAGATCTATTGATTTATTCGAATGATTTTTCATGATACAGTATTTTCATGATACAGAGATCAAAAGAATATCAAAATTTTTAGTAAGGAAAACCCTACAATTAATCTCAGAAACAGTTTTCCATATCATGAATATTTTTTGGTTTATTTGAGAAAAATGCATTTTTTTTTCAAAATAACGAAAATGGAATTTTCAATTCATTCAACAATTTTTTATAAATTAAGTATTCTAAACTTGTCAAATCACTTGGATCATATTGATAATACTTAAATTAAGATAATTTGAAGTAAATTAATTTTTTAAAAAATCAAAAAAGTGACTTTATTTTTGTTATAAGTCAGTCAATTCTTATACAAAAGACATTTGTTCAAGAACTAATTCTGAAGGTTTTTTCTTGTGCTTTGAAAAAGGAATCTTGAGTTTTACCCAAAAATTGCACTCTTTTCAAATTATTTAAGGTTTAAAGTTCTCAGTTTTGGGTTTCCAGAAAAATAACCATTCTTCAACGGCTAATAACTCAGACGTTGTTGGGTTTACAAAGGTCATTCGAAAACGAATCTCTTTTCTCTATTGTTAGCTACATTTTTGTTTCATATGATTTTTCCGATGAGGTGAAAATTTTTTGAATTATTCGTAAAAAACTGTTCAACAACATGCAATTTTTCAATGAAAATTGCACAGCTTCTATCGTTAATATTTCGAAAATTATCAACTTTACAAAAAAAACTTTATAGAAGTTGCTCAGAATAAGTCAGGTTATCAATTTCTGATATTATTTTGATTAAAATCTATTTCATCCCTTAGAAGGGGTAGCTTTCTTTCCTGAGGCGAAAGCACAATTCTGCACATTATAGATTTTGAAGAAGGTTATAAATACTACCTTATTCCCAATTTTCAAGAAAATCGACCTTGATTCTCAAAATTCCACGGGAAAATGGCTGGTGACTGGACTAAGAGAGTCATCAGTTAAATCAAAAATTAATTCAGGATATGAGTATCAACATTGTCAAGTCACATTCCTTACAGCTCATTGGAGTATTCAGGAAGACACAACTTAAGTTCCAAATTATTTCTGCATCTGATTATGAACATTAAATAGCCAAAGTTCGCCAAGCTTATCCGCGCACATTTGTAATCCTTGGAAAATTGGCTGGCCGAAAGTAACCCTAACATTCCCTGAGGTATCTTTATCCTTCTCGTAAGGTCCTTTTATGCACGAAAATGTCCGTTGGGGGTTTCTTTATGAGTTGCCGAATTAGTGAAACCTGCTGAGACGTTGATTTGGGCCTAGGAACGAGGTTGAATATGGAACTATTACGTCGAAGGTATTTCGAAAAGGTGAGAGGGAAGTTGTTCATTACAAGGGTTTGTTTTCGAAAATATACTTATATTATAATTCTTCATAATTGTTTATATGAAATTCTTCGAATAATTCCCTGAAGATTATTTCATCAAATCCGAAAATATGTATTAAACTGGTTATATAATTCGAGAACTTCGCGACAAAAGGTTAACTGATAAGCTCGCTGATAACCGATGAAGTCAGTTATCAGTCAAATTTAAGTGAAGGTAAACTCAAATGGTCTGTTATTGCTAAAAAAAAGACAATATATATATATATATATATATATATATATATATAATATATATTATATATATAGATATATATATATATATATATATATATATATATATATATATATAATATATATATTGTATATATATATATATATATATATATATATATATATATATATATATATATATATAATATATATTTTATATATATATATATATATATTATATATATATTATATATATATATATATATATATATATATATATATATATATATATATATATATATATATATATATATAATATATTTTATATATATATAAATATATATATTTATATATATATTTTTATATATATATAAAATTAATTATTAGAATTTTTTATACTGATAAATTATTTTTATCATTTTGATAATTATTAGCAATAACAGGCTTGGTGCATCTCAAAAAAACTCGATTTTATTAAAAAGTTTACGTTTCGCCACGACATTCGTGGCTTTTTCAAAAAAAAAAAGTTTTGAAAAAGCCACGAATGTCGTGGCGAAACGTAAACTTTTTAATAAAATCGAGTTTTTTTGAGATTCACCAAGCCTGTTATTGCTAATAATTATCAAAAAGTTATATATATATATATATATATATATATATTTATATATATATATATATATATATATATATATATATATATATATATATATATATATAAATATATAAGATGATTCATTAATATGTGTAAATATTTTAACGGGAAAATGTTGAGCTCAAAATATGAAGATCTAACCCAATTTGCTTATACAAAATATTTCTCCTTACTGATTTACAGGGTGTTTTATTTAGATTATTAAAAATGAATTTTGTTCATTACTTCAATGCTGCTCGATATTTCTTCATGATATTAGGCAGTAAGTTAGAGTAGTTTGGGATACATCAAATAATAGTAAAGCAGAGTTTCTCGCTATCACCAGTGGCGTACGGCAGGGGCCCGGGAAGAGTTCTTGTTTCCTAAATTCTGCGCCACTGGCAGAATTGTCATTTCAGTATAATTTTTCGATTCTCCAATATTTTCTCTGTTAAGAAGGCACCCTTTTTTCGAAACGCTAGAGCCACCATTTTTCGAGATATTTAACGTTGAACATATGGCTGCACAATTCTTTCGACTTTTATGTACGAGTCATGTCGGTATTTTTTGTCATACAATTGCATGTATTACGTAAAATAAATATTATATCATAAAGAAACATCTAGCAGCATCAGAGTAATGAACAAAATTCATTTTTAATAACTTAAATGAAACACCCTATAAATCAGTAAGGAGAAATATTTTGTAGAAGCAAATTGGGTTAGATCTTCATATTTTGAGCTCAAAATTTTCCCATTAAAATATTTACACATATTAATGAATCACCCTGATACATGAGAAATTCATTCCATTGGAAGTTACAGGTTTTGTTGGATTAATAGGCCTACTAAATTTTTTCCTTAAATTATATTTAAGGAAAGGATTATATTATACGTTCTGAGGCGAACCTTCTACATCAGTATAGTAATATGGAGTTAAAGAACTGCATGCTTCGTTTAGAAAGTATAATTTAAGTGAAAATTTTTAAATCATCACTAAAACAAAACCTGTAACTTTCAAAGAAATGAACGTCATATGTATAATTGAACCAGGTAACCAGAATAACATGTGAATATATATATATATATATATATATATATATATATATATATATATATATATATATATATATATATATATATATATATATATATATATATATATATATATATATATATATAAATATATATATATATATATATATATATATATATATATATATATATATATATATATATATATAATGAAGTAAACTAGGACATTTATTTGAAACTAATCAAACAAACGTCCTAGCGGAGCTGGTTATACGAGTTCACGTAACATCAAAATATCCCCACTCACCTAGAGATGGTAAATGTTAGAAATATTAAGTTGTTTATCACAATCAATGGAAAATGATAGACAGACTGTTTCGCCCTCATTTGGGCCTTTTGCATTACATCGAATTGATGTAGCAATTTTACTCTAGCTTAGCGAATATAGTAGCCACCTTTGGGTGTCAGGACGTACGAGTTGTCGTCGCCGAAACGATAAACAACTTTTATTTCTACCATTTACCGTCTCAAGGTGAGTGGGGATATTTTGATGTATCGTGAACTCGTATAACCAGCTCCGCTAGGAGGTTTGTTTGATTAGTTTCAAATAAATGTCCTAGTTTACTTCATTTTATTGTCACGGACGTGTCTCGATAACAGGAAGAATTCTGTTATATATATATATATATATATATATATATATATATATATATATATATATATATACAAAAAGGATAAATACAGAAGTATATTAATATATTTCAAAAGAAATGCATATACAGAAAAAGGTGAAGAATTGCCAATATATAAATATATATATATATATATATATATATATATATATATATATATATATATATATATATATATAAAAATATATATATATATATATATATATATATATATATATATATATATATATATATATATATATATATATATATATATATATATATATATATATATATATTTATATATATTTAAATATATATTTATATATTGGCAATTCTTCACCTTTTTCTGAATATGCAATTCTTTTGAAATATATTAAAATACTTCTGGAGTTATCCTTTTTGCCGTTGAGTTTGTTCTGAGTTCAACTCCACATGCACTAAACGTCACAAACGGACTATTTTCCCTTTGATGGCGACCAAGTTTCAGATGTAACTTGGTCGCTGCCTGCACTCACAAAGACATTAATGAACTTCCAAGAGGACAATAAGGAAAGATAGATATCTTGTCAGAAAGCGTAACAGAACATCGCGATATATATTCTAAATTCTTGCGCCAGAAGAGCTATTGTTGTGGCAGCTCTTTTGTCATCTTCATTATCTCATTCCTTTTATTAAGTTGTGTATAATGACATGGCAAAAATTCTTGAATATTTTCCGCTTCTGTGAAATAATTATTATCGCTTCACCTTTGTCGCATTCAAAGATTTTTGGTTTCTCGTTGCTGCTGCTTTTTATACTGTGGAAAAAAATCACACCGTGTCCGAGTGTGCCGAGTCGGTGTGATTCCTATTATGAAAACGTAAAGCAAAATGAGTATGCTTTAGAAATCAAAAAAAAATTGTTTGATTTTAATTTCAGAAAAATGAACTCATTTCGATCCAAGGGAAAGAGTTTCATGATACAAAACATGAATTTTGTCATTGTATTTTAGATATATTCAATCAAAGTTATTGACCATTTCCTAAAAATTCAATATAGATAAAATGAAAGAATAGATGTTCCTCACCTTGAGGTTTGTATGAAAAATTAATGTAAAAGAAATGAAAATGATTAACATGTTTACAAGGATCAACGAATTCCAAATATATTCTAATACAAACATGACAAACATGAATTTATAAATCAAATCTGCACATTGGGATAGATATATACGCCCTGTATAGCATATTCTAATCGAAATTATTAATCATTTTGAGTATGTCTTGATGCAATAAATTGATTTTTCTTCAACGAAGCTATGTAGGCACTTTTTGTTCCCATTGAAAGCATGTAACAAGATGAAAAAAACTCTATCGCAGTGAGCTGCATTAGAAAAGAAGGTTTTCAAAACGTATCCAGTTAAAAAAAATTTAAATTCAATTATGATTTTTATTCCAAATCCAAAAGACCAAAATTGCGCCCTCTTTCGCGTAAACAATAAGTATTTTCTCCTCCGGGGGGTCAACCTCCAACCAATTTATTTCGAAATAAATACCATCCAAGATATCATACCAAACTACCTACATACAAATATTCAACTCTATACGCCCAAAATTGCGCCTTCTATCGTGTAAACAAGATTTATTTCCTCTCCTGGGGGGTCAACCCCTCAAGCAATTCTTACCAAAACCAATCCCATCCACGATATCTTACGAAAATATCTACTCAAAACTTTTCAACCCTATTTCTCCAAAATTGCGCTATATATCGTGTAAACAAGATTTATTTCTTCCCCTAAGTGGTCTATTCCCCAACCAATTCAAACCAAAACCAATTCCATCCAAGATATCATACGAAACTACCTATTTACAAACTCTCAATCTTATTGCTACAAAATTGCACCAATTATCGTGTAAACAAGATTTATTTCATCCCCCAGGGGGTCAACCCCCAACCAATTCGGATCAAAACCAATCCTATCCAAGATATCATACGAAACTACCTATTTATAAACTCTCAACCCTATTGCTACAAAATTGCTATATATATATATATATATATATATATATATATATATATATATATATATTTATAAAGAAGAAAGTATATTGGAATTCTCGGTCTAGGGGTTAATGATAAACTTTTATATCATCCAAGCTTTCGGTAATCGTTTATTACTTTTTTCAAGGATCTACAATGTAAAAAAAAAATTGTAATTAATGAAACAAAAAACAAAGGAAACAAATTCAACTCACATATAGCGTGGTTACTTTCCCAGGAAAGAAAAAATATATATATATATATATATATATATATATATATATATATATATATATATATATATATATATATATATATATATATATATATATATATATATATATATATATATATATATATATATATATATATATATATATATATATATATATATATATATATATATATATATATATATATATATATATATATATATATATATATATATATATATATATATATATATATCTACATATATATATATATATATATATATATATGTAGATATATATATATATATATATATATATATATATATAGATAGATAGATATATATATATATATATATATATATATATATATATATATATATATATATATATATATATATATATATATATATATATATATATATATATATATATATATATATATATATATATATATATATATATATATATATATATATATATATATATATATATATATATATTTATATATATATATATATATATATATTTATATATATATATATATATATATATATATATGAAATTGAGTTTTTGGTGCCAAGAATCATGAAAAGTCATGAAACGAAAAACTATCTTGGTCCTAGGTCCAACTTTGCTAATCGTACTCATTTTAATAAGCAGGTTTTCAGAGTGAAAACCTGCAAAAAGTATATATAGTTTGGATGTAATTTCTTATTTTTTTTCGTAGATATTTGAATATTTTAATATGGTTAGTATAAGCGATGCAATGTTTGGAATGTTATAAATATCTCACAGTGAAGGGACCATCCATCATTTGTTTCAAGGATGGGTAGATAATATGAAATCGACTCAAGTTTAACGCAGTGTTCCGTACCATATCATAATAGATTACCTTTTAATAAATTGGCTCAACCATATGAAAACTAAATTTCACTCATAATATATTTTCAGTTAAATGTTCGTTAGAAAAGCGAAACTGGATGATTATTTACACATTTTCACTTCTTTGCCAGGTTCTCATCGTTATTGAATTTTCCTCTCGGGTATTCTCGTTAAAGAATTGAACTTTACAGGTTCATTCATATATGGGGTCGAAATTACTTTAAAAAAATGCATTCTAATAGAAATTCTGCAACATATTGCAGTGATTCCGTAAAAGCAGATCAGTTTTTGACAGACACCTCATAATTACTTACAGATATGTGATCAAAAATTGAATATAAACAAGTAAGCAACAAGCCTTCACTTTCAACAACAAAATGGTTACTTGTTTATGTTTAATTTTCGATCACATGGCTGTGAGTTATTGTGAAAATTTATGAATAGGATATGATCCTATCATATTGTATCTGCCAGACCCTGAAAATGGTACAGATTTGTACCGAAATATAAAAATATAGGTTTCTTGCCTTTTCCTACTTACAGCCCTTAAATTGATTTTATTTGTGTGAAGTTTTGGCAGTTATTCATATATATATATATATATACAGTGTGTCGCAATTAAGATGAAGACACCCTCATATTATGGTTATTTGAAGAAACTGAGATTTGAATTTTCGTACAGTCATAAACAGTGATGGGTCATATTTTTTAAGATACTTAACTGAATTCTGAATTTGAAACTCGGCCTACTACGAATTGACAGATAGGGCCGATTCTCAATATTTTGTTTCGCGTTAGAGATATGGAAAAAATTTATGAGAAAAAGTTGTTCAGAAAATTTTTTCAGGCCCATACACCAATTTTCATAACTAAATTCGTATTTTGAATTTTTTCAATATTTTGGTTATAATTCAAAATTATTAAGTTTATTTCTCAATTTTATAACTAGTACACTTCAAACTAACTAGTATTTGACACTTCTGTGAATTTTATTATTTTCCATCGCACACTAAGTATAAAATAAAAAAAGAAAACTCGTAATAATTTTGGGATACCTTGATATTGGAAAAATTTAAAATGCGAATTTTGTCATGAAAATTGGTATATGGGCCTAAAAAAATTTTCTCAACAACTTTTTCGTATAACTTTTCTCAATATATCGAACGCGAAGCAAAATATTGAGAATCGGCCCTATTTATCTATTCGTAGTAGAGCGAGTTTGAAATTCAGAATTCAGTTAAGTATCTTGAAAAATATGACCCATCACTAGTGTTGGGTAGGACACGACATGAAAATGAGTTTGTAAGAGTAGCCTCTTTTTTGTACTGAGCCAGTACAATGTCCCACTTCAAATGACGCGAGGCGTACTGAAGCTCGGCGATACGTTTGAAGTTACGAGTAGGAATATGACATTTGATTTTATTGCAGTACAATAGTTAGTTTGAACTATGATTGATGATATATTAATAATCAGTATCGCAAAGTGATATGAAACGATTAGCATAGTGAATATTGTTTGTAAGTAGGTAAATAAAAATATAAACAAATATATTTTGAAGGATATAATTAAAAAGCTAGGGTTAGGATATTCACAAGTCGCTTCAATACGTGCATCATAGGATATTTCCTTATCGCTCGACGAGACTCGAAAAGCAATAATGCAATAAATTTGTAGCATGCGTCTCACTTCCTCTTTGTCTTCATCCTACAGTTTTACGGAGACGGAAAGTGAGTAACGTCTAGCGCGACTACCACGTCATAAAATTTGAAGCAGTACAATATAAAATGTTGAGCCGCTCTTACATTTTGACGTCATGTACGGGACAAATGTACTGCCTCTTGTATGTCCTACTCAACACTACCCATCACCGTTAATGACTATGAGAAAATTCAAATCTATATTCTTTTCAATAACTGAAATATGGGGGTGTCTTCATCTTAAATGCGACACACTGTATATATATATATATATATATATATATATATATATATATATATAGATATATAGATATATATATATATATATATATATATATATATATATATATATATATATATATATATATATATATATATATATATATATATATATATATATATATATATATATATATATATATATATATATATATATATATATATTTGAATTTTTGAATTCACTTGGCATTTACTTGGTGAAAGTTCATATTCATTACTTTATAAAGAAATAAAAAACTTTTTTCACAGGTTGAAATAAAAATCATTTCATTTCAGAATCCTAAAAGTGTTAAGTTCCTGGGACTAACTATGTGTCCCAACCAGTACTGGGAGGGGCACATTGACTGTCTCGCAAAAAAGATATCTAGAAATATCTTTCTCATACGAAACTTAGTAAAATGTTTACCTGTGGATGTGATACGGACGGCTTACTTTGCTCTCATTCAATCACATATGTGCTATGTTTTAACGGGTTGGGGTCACAGCACTCATGCTAACAGAGTATTTGGACTGCAGCGTAAAGTTATGAGAATTATGGCAAAAAAAATACAGAGACGATGTTAAAAGCACTTTTACTGAGTATAATATTCTCACTTATCCCTCCTTATATATTCTCTCTTGTCTCTTACATGCTAGATCCAACAATAGCTACATTCTGAATAATGAAATTCATGATTATTACACTAGACAAAATAGTCTAATTCATATAGATATTCTACGCCTAAACTCTAGTAAATCTTGTTACAATTACTACAGCAAAGTATTTTTTAACAAACTCCCACAAAAAGTGAAAGAACTTCCTCTTAAACAATTCAAAAACGTAATAAAGTTGTTTCTAATTAAAAACGCATTCTTTGATTTCGGTGAATTTCTGAATATACAGTTCACAAATGACAGCTTTAAATCATAATTGAAAATTTGTACATTATTTTTATATCATTTTAATTTAAAAAAAAATTTTTATATGTCCTGTGTTTTGTTATTTGTAACTGTGCAATTAATTTAATTTCATATTGTGATTTAGTTTTAATTATATGTTGTAATATACAAGATATTTTTTTATAATGACAAATGTAAACTTATGTATAACATGCTCAATAAACTGAACATCTCGTACTAAATTATGGTATTACAAAACAATCGAATTATACGAAAAATTGAACATAACAGAGGGGTTCCTAGAGAAACTGAATAACAATAAGCAATTCATTCAGAGTTATTGGTAGGTACATTGAACAGATTAAAGAGAGGAGAAGGGTTTACTTCAATCTGGCTGTTAACTAGGTTTCCGGAATTTTTATATTTATTGATGTAAAGGGATTCCCAACAGTTAGTTTTGTGGAGACTATTTTCTAACTGTAATATCTTATAATTGTGATTAAAGGTATGGTTTTCTTAAATAATATGGCAAACTAATAATAGCAGTGGAAAATTTATTAAAAACATTAAATCAAAAATCCATAGAGATGAACGTACGTGTGTTTATAGACTCAACTGTAACGATTGTGAAAAATTCTATATAGGACGTACAATTAGAAATTTCAAAACTCGAATACACAAACACCAACGTAGCTATATTAAGCAGAAAACTTACTCTAATTATGCGTGCCATCTTATTCGAGAAAACCATATACCTTTAGTCACAATTATAATTTCTTACATTTAAAAAATAGTCTCCACAAAACCAATTGTTGGGAATCCCTATACCTCAATAAATATAAAAATTCCGGAAACCTAGTTAACGACCAGATTGAAGTAAACCCTTCGCCTCTCCTTAATGTGTTCAATGTACCTACTAATAACTCTGAATGAATTGCTTATTGTTATTTAGTTTATCTAGGAACCCCTCTGTTATGTTCAAATTTTAGTATAAATCGATTGTTTTATAATACCATAATTTAGTACGAGATGAAGTCAATGTTATGACGAAACGCGTTTACTCAATAGATTCTCATTTCAACCTGCGAAAAGTTAGTTTTTTGATTTCTATATAAAGTTATATATATATACATACATAGATTCTTGTGGAAGTTTTGGCAAAAATAGACCAACGGATCATCGTCACTAACTTGTTAGTCGATTGGCAATAAATGAGCGAGAGAATTCTTTCACTTCAGTAATTCAATCCCTTTCTAATCATCCCAGGAACCGTATAATATAAGTTAACTGAAAGACACAGGAGATAGGCCGTGGGCTGTAATCAAAGGACTAATCATCACTTCATCTGACAAGTAATTTGCGCATAACTAAGTTAGTATTGCACATCGCTTCCTTCGGCCGTTTCCCTTCCAAGTTGCAATTTCAAGAGCCGTTACCAGAACGTTGCCGTTATATTGTATTAAATAACCCTTAGTGATTTTATTGAATTATCCGCCGGGACGAGATTCGGAGATCCTCTCGAAATACATACGGTTCCGTTATTGACGCGTCAAATTGTTTCCGAGACGTGCTGACTTCGAGAACAACTTGCCGTCAAACTGACGTTATATCCAGCGACGTAGGTATGTGACTTTGAAACTTGAAACGCATATTGAACTCTCTAGTTTCAATCACTTCAACTTTATATGACCAAATATTCTGGGGTAATACCACTAGAGCTCAGATTTAGCCGGATATTTTTTCGTCGTTGTTTTCGAATACTTACTTTCATTGGCAATTTAACGAGAGCTGTTCTGACAAAATCACGAGAGCGTAGCTCGAGTGATTTTGTCTGAACAGATCGAGTTAAATTGCCAATGAAAGTAAGTATGAGAAAACAACCACAAAAAATATCCTGCTAAATCTGAGCTCGCGTGGTATTTGGTATGACAATTCCATGAATTATTGTTAATGCCAAATCAGTGAAAGGATTGAAAGTAACATTAAATTTTTCGAAATACATTGTTTGCAACATTTTCGCGGTTGTGTTCCACATTGTTTTCACCTTATATTCTTTATAATCTTTCCCATTCTGTTTCTTCATATTAAAGCCCCAGTCCATCAATATTCCTGCCACATTTTCCACTGACTGTTCGGTTTCCAAATTGAAGTTTCGTTGTTTACAAAATTCGCTAAATTGATTCCAAATGGAAGAATATCTTTTTTCTGTATTTTCAGGAGCTGATTTTTCGATCTCCCTTATTATTTCTGCCTCGCTAATATTTCCAAATCTCAACATATTTACTGGAATATTAGGTATTTGTTGTAAAATTATGTTTTCGACATTTACAATTGTCAAACTGATGCAACGCTTGCTAAACGAATAATTGCTAGCGTTGGTAAGGTAACGTAATTTATCCGATATTTTTATCCACTTGCATTATTTTCTGTTCCTTCCTATTTATTCGATAGCAAACTACGATTTTCGTTCTCTCAAAAGGGAATTATTATACATGAGTGGAATTGTCGACATTATGAAAGGAAATGAATATAATATGGAAAATGCTGACGGATAACACTCTAACGTGCGATTAGGAACTTGTATGCAAACAAATTTAGCTCCTTTTTCATTCAAGTATTATATTTTTCAAATATATCTGCATGCGTCTATCCTATGGCATGTCCTCTTCTCGTCATTTATAAATGATATTACGTATCTGAAGATCAGTGGAGAAATTACGCTTTTTGCGGATGATACGAGTATTACTTGGAGCAATCCTAATTCTGCGACGCTGCACTCTGAAATGACAATTTATACTTTGCTTCAAACGTAGACAAAACCGTCGGTTTGTTTCATAAAGATAACTCCCAGGATCTATTCCTGCAAAACCATGCCATTATTTTATTTTGATATTTGTCACTCTCGGTTCTATTGTAAAGTTTGTATATATTTTGTATGGAAATGTGGTGTGATTTTTATTTCTAGGTATTACATTGTTTAGTTTGTATATTTTTTGATTGATGTGTGTTCATTTTTATGTTATACATAGTTTATTTCCTTTATTTTTCGCTTTGTCAATAAAGTGTATAATTTTAAGACAATAAAGCATATTTTGATTTGATTTGATTTGAAGAACGCAGTTAACAAATTGTGTTTGTTTTCGTGTTATTCCTAAATTTTTCGATGAAATTTTTGGAAATAGAAGCTCACAAAAACGTTTCTATCGACTTTTAAAAGTTCGTATTGAATATTTCAAAATCGATGGTGAGCCTATAATCTAATACATCGCAGAAAATGGGTCACGATATATTGGATTACGCATGAGATTTCTGATTTCAGTGAACGATCGCTTTGGGATCCTTTACTGATTGGTAGATAGATCAGGTTTCCAAGCTACTGGAAAAAAATTCACCTTCTTTTTGTTTTCCCCATGAAATTCTTCAGCTTTGGAATGCTAACATTACATGAAAACTGAATTCAAGGATATTTCTTCGATGAATATGAATATATATATATATATATATATATATATATAAATATATATATATATATATATATATATATATTCATATTCGTCGATATATATATATATATATATATATATATATATACTATATTATATATTTATTATTTATTTTGAATTGTAGTTGCCTTTTTGAACTATTTCTATACTTTTTGGTAATTATCAGCAATAACAGGCTTGGTGAATCTCAAAAAAACCTCGATTTTATTAAAAAGTTTAACGTTTCGCCACGACATTCGTGGCTGTTTTCAAAACTTTTGAAATATTGATAATTTCTTTCAGAAGAAAAATTTATACATATATATATATATATATATATATATATATATATATATATATATATATATATATATATATATTTTTAAAATTTTATTTTATATATATATATATATATATATATATATATATATATATGATTGTGTAAATATTATTCATCGTGCTTGAAAAACATATCTCTTACTTCTTCATGCCAAACATGAACGTAAAATATATAATTGTAATTGAAATTCATGACTATAAAACATTAACCCTAAATTTTTACAGAATAAACTTTCTACTTGTTTAGCGTTCAATAATAAAAATGGTTAATTGACAAGAATATTAAAGCCGATATGAAATTGCACCATTAAAAATTTTACCTGAAAAAAACACTTATATCATTTGGTATTAAAAAATTTCCCTACGTTTTGATGACCTTAATTTTTTCTCTTTAAAGGAAGATATTATGAAGTTTATATTTTATGTTATATGCTTGCACGAACATAATACACCGACTTCCTGGATCGAGAAGATTGTAAAAAAGTGAACATATAAATTTTGTTGTAAATAAAACTTCACAGTTTTTGATTTTCGCTTTATTTTGTTAACATGACAGTTGTTTCGTCAATACACAGTGGCTTCTTCAGATGTATAATACATACTAACATTCTAATTTTTACAACGAGAATATTGAAAGATGGAAGAAGGGAATATACAATAAGAATGGGGAGAAACCTAAACGCAATCACTTAGCAGGTAGAAAGTACAAACTCTTAATGACTTGGAAAAACAAAAATTATTGGATTGTTTCATGCTATTAATTTCAAGAGCTTCTAATGAATTGAGTTTATAGCCATTCTTTTGTATATGCAATATTGCAAATTAACTATTAAAAATATGATTTTGTTCTAGAAGATGTGATGCATAAGTAGAATCAATTTTTTCTTGTCGTAACTTCTTTTATGTTCTGATATTCGAACGCCAAAGTTCCTGCCAGTTTGGCCAACATTTACTTTAGGACATGAACAACAAGTTAGCTTATAGATCTCTGAAGTAGAAGATTGTATAAGGCAGCAATTTTTCTATGATAAAAACCTTAAATTATCAATTTATATAGGTGAACTCAAAATTTCAACCTTTTTGTCAAATCGAAATTTAAAAATTCCATTCAAAACTCAGAATACCATTGGAAAACATATTAAAAATTCAAGAAATAGAACTACACAACGAAATAAATCAGGAATCTATAAGATAACTTGTGGTTCATGTCCTAAAGTATGTTGGCCAAAGTGGCAGGAACTTTGGAGTTCGAAAATCAGAACATTAAAGAAATTACGACAAGGAAAAATTAGATTCTACTTATGCATCACATCCCCTAGAATAAAATCATATTTTCAATAGTAAATTTGAAATATTACATATAGAAAAGAAAGGCTATAAACCCAATTCATTAGAAGCTCTTGAAATTAATAGTATGAAACAATCCAATAATTTGTTAAATGACCATTTAGATATGAATAATTCACTGTTGCTAAATATCTTCTAGATGTAATATTGAATACTTGTGCCTGTTTTGTTTTTCTCAAGCCATTGACAGTTTGTACTTTCAACCTGCTAAGTGATTACGTTTAGGTTTTTTCCCATTCTTATTGTATATTCCCTTCCATCATCTTTCAATATTCTCGTTGTAAAAGTTAGTATGTATTATACATCTGAAGAAGCCACTGTGTTTGGCTAAACAATTTCCATGTTAACAAAATATAGTTGATGGAATCCGTCGTTACTACGTGATAATTTAACATGATTAACAAAACTAAATTTGAATTTACTACGTTTATTATCACAAAATATTTTGAAAAATATAACTGCGATTGCAATTTCGGTCACTAGACCATCATCGGGCAGATTGAGTTAAGAACTGAATACAAAATAATTATTGATTTGCGCTTACGGGTGGGAAAGGATTATTGCAGGTACCTAAATGTGTAATGTGATGTAATTGCTTGTTTTAAGGGCACCGCGAGACAATTAGATCAGTTCTTGAATTATATTAATAGCATTCACCCAAATAGAAAGTTCAAAATTGAAAAAGAATTGGATCGACAAATAAACTTCTTGGATTTAACTATCTTTCATAATAATAATACTTTGAGTTTCGATATATATAGAAAACCAACTTTCACGGATATATGTATTCCGTCGGATTCAAATCATCCTCTTTCCCATGAACATTCAGCTTTTAATTCAATGATCCACAGAGCGTTTTCAATTCCATTATCCGTAACAAATTTAGCGAAAGAAATTTCGACTATAAAACTAATTGCGTCAAATAATGGTTTTCATACAAGTTTTATAGATAAAATAATAAACAAGAAACGTAATCAACTAGCGTACAATAGCATAAATCCCCAATTAAAAGTAGAAAAATCGGAAAAATTCACATCTTTAACATATTTTGGTCCTCTAACAGAAAAAGTTGCTAATGTCATACCTAAATGTAATATTAAAATTGCTTTCAAACCTAAAACAAAACTCTCAGGATTTTTATTCAATGCCAAAGATATCACTTCAAAATTTGAAAGTTCAGGAGTTTATATGTTGATTTGTCCTGTATGTAAAGGAGTATATATAGGTCAGACTGGTCGATCGTTCAAGACAAGATTTAAAGAACACCAACAATCTTTTTTAAAAAATAAAACGGATTCAACGTTTTCAAATCATTGCCGTGAAAACCACCACCCATTTCCACAAATAGATAATTTTCAAATCATGCACAAATTACCGAAAGGAACCAAACTTACTTACTTAGAATCATTAGAAATTTTTAAACTCAATAATAATGCAAAAGATATCTTGCTGAACGACCAGATTGACTTGATATATTCTCCTATATTTAGTGTATTTAAACAATAATGACTTTTCTAAGAACATTGTATTGTACCAATTTGTGAAATTCACTCGATTAGCCCTTCTTGAAATATGTTCCTCTTGTCTATATATAGGTACCTGCAATAATCCTTTCCCACCCGTAAGCGCAAATCTATAATTATTTTGTATTCAGTTCTTAACTCAATCTGCCCGATGATGGTCTAGTGACCGAAATTGCAATCGCAGTTATATTTTTCAAAATATTTCGTGATAATAAACGTAGTAAATTCAAATTTAGTTTTGTTAATTAACAAAATATAGTGAAAATCAAAAACTGTGAAGTTTTATTTACAATATTATAATGGATTTAGATCAAGTATCGGCCCAATCAATTAGTTATATAAATTTTGACTTTTATAACATTTTTGAACGTTGTGTGTATTTTATCGCGAACGAAGTAAATGTATACCTCACCTTTTTCGTAAACCCTCGAGAGGAGACCCGTTCTTCATTCTAAAAATCTGTGGAGACGCCGTATCTCCCAAATTTGACCAATAATCGAGAAAATCTGCTTCTAGCGTTGGTTTCTACACCGGCAAAAACTTAACCGAAGCAAAGTTCGGTGCCGAAGGAATTATGTCTCGTCTTCGATTTCACTTTGCCGTGAGATATACAAATAGATAGCGCCTTGGAGCCGATGTCATGCGATATTTTTCCAGATTGCTGAGATAAGGAACGTGATTCTTTTACATTTAGCTTATTTTGATGCAAAGTTAGACTTCCAGGGGTCAGATAGAGTTCGATATAATACGTGACTTGAGGAAAGGTGCCATTATAAGAAATCTCACGACTGTATATTTCGTTGATTGTGGGTCTTCTGCAATTTCTGCTGGAAATAAAAGTGACACAAGCTGAATGGAAGTATCTAAATATGTTGATGAGGAATATATTTATTTATTTATTCTCTTGCTTTATTGGAACGAAGTTCCTTACGGCAGGCTTGGAGGAGATGGGGATTTCGCTGCGGGACCAAACTGAAAAATATGCAAGACTATAAAATATGGGAGACTAAAAATGTGACGGAAATAGACTGACTGACGAAAGTCACGCTTTTAGTTAACACAAGCGAATATTGTATACCTTTCTCTTTCTCCATCTTTCTTTCCGTTCTCTCATCCCTTCTCTTTCTGATCCCACTCCGCCACGTCAATCGCCAATGCATAGTATGTACTCATGAATTCATGTACCTACAAGCATTTCGGCTCCTTTTGCGGAGCCATCTTCAGGAGAATTAGAAGGGAAAATAATTCAGATACGTGGCCTTAATCTGCCTACTCCACGAATCGAATTAGGAGGAATCGGAAATAATACGATTGCGTGGTCTCAACCTGCCTACTCCACCAACCGTACTGCTTCCTGTCAACTCTGAAGTCTCAACCTGCCTACTCTTCAAAGTCAACCGACGGGCCGATCGTCGCGTGGCCGTATTTATAGGGAAGGGAGGCGGGTACTCCATTGACGTAGTTATTGACGTAGTTATGACGTCAATGGGGTATTCACGCACGGTATCAGTGCGGGATGCACTCCGATTGGGTGTGACACGGCGACCACTGAGAAGCGGCTTCCATGCTGATGGGAGTCTGTGACTGTCATCTCTGGTGTTCAAACAATTTGGACGTTTTTCTATTTCTACAGCTTCACGAAAAATTCGGGATTTGAGAGTTCGGACGGGAGCAATAGTTCTTGTATTGGGGAAATCGATAATGTGGCCTGTTTGGGTGTGATGTTGGGAAAGGGCGTTGGTGATATCTGAATGTCTTACTGAAAGTGAATGTTCCTTGGCACGGACCTGAATACAAACCCATACAAACCGTTATCTGAACGCCCAGTCTCACCACCATCCCTCTCAACTTAACTCTATAGTTAATACCCTAATCTACCGCTCCATTCGACTATCTGACGACGAACACCGTGAATCAGAACTCAAGACTCTAAAACATATATTATTACAGAACGGTTACAACACATATCAAATCAACAAGAACACACAAACATCACCCCACCTCTACCACGTTCCAATCCCACTGACCAAGAATCTACACCTAAATTATTCCTTCCTTACATCAAAGGAGTAACAGATGAAATCGCAAGATCTCTCAAAAACACAAACATCAAAACAATATTCACCACCCAACAAAAACTCTCCCATCTGGTCAGATCCGTCAAGGATAAAATTCCTAACGAAAATCACGGTGTTTATGAGATTCCCTGTTCCAATTGTCCTCGTTCTTATATAGGACAAACGAACCGACGAATTCAGGTCCGTGCCAAGGAACATTCACTTTCAGTAAGACATTCAGATATCACCAACGCCCTTTCCCAACATCTCACCTAAACAGGCCACATTATCGATTTCCCCAATACAAGAACTATTGCTCCCGTCCGATCTCTCAAATCCCGAAATTTTCGTGAAGCTGTAGAAATAGAAAAACGTCCAAATTGTTTGAACACCAGAGATGACAGTCACAGACTCCCATCAGCATGGAAGCCGCTTCTCAGTGGTCGCCGTGTCACACCCAATCGGAGTGCATCCCGCACTGATACCGTGCGTGAATACCCCATTGACGTCAATACTACGTCAATAACTACGTCAATGGAGTACCCGCCCCCCTTCCCTATAAATACGGCCACGCGACGATCGGCCCGTCAGTTGACTCTGAAGAGTAGGCAGGTTGAGACTTCAGAGTTGACAGGAAGCAGTACGGTTGGTGGAGTAGGCAGGTTGAGACCACGCAATCGTATTATTTCCGATTCCTCCTAATTCGATTCGTGGAGTAGGCAGATTGAGGCCACGTATCTGAATTATTTTCCCTTCTAATTCTCCTGAAGATGGCTTCGCAAAAGGAGCCGAAACGTCGAGATTTTTCAAATCTTTTACGCGGTCCATCCCGAGAACCAAGTTTTTCAAATACTTCCGACCGCGGAAATCTTTCTGAACATATATATATATATATATATATATGTATATGTATTCAAAAATAATATTTATAATACAACGCACCATATCATTTATTTATTTTCGCACTCAATTGATTGAATCCCAACTATTCAATCATGAAATTAATACAATATTTCATTTGATATGTCGGAGGGATATAACAATACGCATTATGAAAATGAATTTTGACGTTAAATTCTCAAATGTAGGGGGAATACGACTAAGTATCATAAATCAATATTCATGGTAGTTGCATAATAATTGCAGCACGATATTATATCGCAAATGGTGCAACGTATAGCTGTCACAGATCATGTTAAATAGTTGGTTGCTATAAAAATGTTTTATCGGAAAATGCATATAACAGAATAATTTAATTTTAAGTTGATAAAAATTTTTTCATTATTCTTTGTTTGGATTTCAATTATTCTTCCTTGAAAATCTGATATGGAAACGACACTCTCATATAGAATATAGGAAAAAAATGAATGAGGGCTGTAAATAATTAAAGTAGTTTGTTTTTCACATTGTGAATCCCTGATTTATTCAAGTTTTCTCTACAAAAAGTTTATTAATATTTTGTAGTTCTTCGATGTAAACATAGTTGGAAAAATCAAAAAACTCTTCTTGAGAGCGTGAAAACCTTTTTCTTATCGCTAACTTATTCCCATCTTGTGGACGGTGAATGTTTGTGCTTTGAATGGTGCAATAATTTTTAAATGAAATTGGTTATATTCAAACAACGGTCACATACAAATTTTGGAGAGACTTCCCTTTCTTTCGATGCCAAGTGCAGAAATGAAGCGAAGTGTAGGTACTTCTTGCGTTATTATAATTAATATACCTGTAAATTTTTATTTATCCGTCGTTTCAATATGTTTAGTATCAATTCAAAATTAATTTTGTTTATTTTTGATGAGACAATCACGGTTATTTATTATAAAACTGAAAATACCTAAGATCTGAGACGATATTGAAGCGAAGCAGTAAAATATATTTTTGTCCTGTATGTAAAAGAGTGTATATAGGTCAGACTAGTCGATTGTTCAAAAACAAGATTTAAAGAACACCAACAATCTATTATTTGAAAAATAAAACGGATTCAACGTTTTAAAATCAATGCCGTGAAATCCACCACCCGTTTCCACAAATAGAAAACTTTCAAATTATGCAGAAAATACCGAAAGGAACCAAACTAACTCACTTAGAATCATTAGAAAATTTTAAACTAATTCATAATGCAAAAGATATCTTGCTGAACGACCAGATTGACTTGATATATTCTCCTATGATTTTTCTAAGAATATTTTATTGTAACAATTTGGGTAATCCACTTCTATTAGCCCTTCTTGAAATGTGTTCCTCTTGTCTATTTAGGCAATAATTATTCCCCACCTGTAAGTGCAAATCAATAATTATGTATACAGTTCTCAACTCAATCTGCCTGATCATGGTCTAGTGACCGAAATTGCAATCGCAGTTTTATATGTTTCAAAGTATATTTTTATGATAATAAACGTAGTAAATTCAAGTTTTGTTTTTGTTCATAAAATATATTCGTTGAATTTTTATGAATTTCTACCAAATAATGCATCTGCACGAATATATTACATGTCAATAGAAATAGTCTCAATCTTACGAAACTACCTTGCTATTGTATTCAAACTGCTACCAGCAGAAGCTGTTTGTTTCAACTTCAATTTCAGTCGCGTGAGAGGTCAAAACTATGAAGGAAAGTATAGCTTGTATACCAGTTACCATGCTTGAAAAACATGCGAGAACGGATACGACTAAGCCACAATATGGAGAGTAACGTGCAGAACCTAAATTAAAATAGAAAATCCTCTCGTACCGTGAAGGACTTTACACTCGTAATTGGCTTCTTTCAACATGAGTATTTCAAAGTGGAAAGTGAGTATTTTTCGTTCTTTCAGCTTCGTAGTTCGAAATTCCTTTAGGGTTTTCACCTTTGTTGCGGAGATGAATCTGTAAAACATTTAATATTCTGGTAGAGCTTTATATTATGCTGAAGGGTATTTCCATATCTTTCGAAAATGTTTAATTAGTCTCACAGACAATAGAATGAATGATTAAACTGCTGTTGGTACGTACAGTTTTTATTGTGATGATCTTTCATACTCAAACCAACTTCTGCATGCTACAAGCTTTGAGCTGCTATTCCACTGTGATTATAGAATTAGAACTTCAAATCACTCATAGAGCAAGATCCCAGAGCCGCCTGACGTTACTTATTTTCTCAGCAATAATATCTGTGGGATGAAGTAGTGCTCGTATGTATTTCCAGTGTATGGATACCTGCTACCTTGTGCTAAAGATGAAAAAAAACTCAACTTACTTTTTTTATTTTCTCAGTCTTTATTTTTATATATGATACTCAGGGAATTATTTCTATACCTTATGCAAGCGGCCAGACCGATCGTATGGGCCAAACATCCCGCCACACACAAATAAAGTGTCCCTATCTGTATGACAGTATGAGCGAAATATCATGATTCGCTCATTTAAGGGCGATAGTGATTATCTATGTTTAGCCCTTTCGATCTGTCTGGCTACTTACAGAAATTATTGAAATAGTATCAAATCTACTTAAGATTTCCCACGAAAAAATCCAGTTCTATAACTGTGACAGGATATTTTTTAAAACATAACAAGTATTTTCATTTTACACCTGCTTTGAACAAACTCAATAAAATAATATAGACCATTTTAGGTCACGTGACTTTGACAGGTCCTCTATGTTCACTTGGTGGGCAGACAAACTTTATTGTGTCATTACTGTCATTTGATACTCGTTATTGATAGAGGCATTTGTTTGTTTTTTTGAGTTGTATAGTATTTCAAAGTGAAAATTCAACAAATTCTTGAGTTATGTCTCGTAGTGAATATTATTCAACTCTTACCGATGATGTGAAAGCCCGCTACGACAAGAAATTGGAGAGGATCTGGAAGTAATCCCTTCAGTATCTTTGATGGATTTGGTAAATTATATAATCCTTAGTCATAGCTTCTACACTGGACAGCAGCTTAAAAACTACAAATCTTTATTGGCCTACAAATATTATGAGTCTGGGTATGTCCAAGATGTTTTGGCTCGACAAATGAATGATATTGCCTACATTGTTGTTGGAAAGGTAGGCATAGCAAACAATTTTATTATTTCTAAATGTTATATTTCACTATTATATTTTTTTATCAATAACTTTCTCATTGTTACAGATTAGACTTTCTCAAGAAGCAAGGTTTGTCTAATCCCGTTATCAGATGGGGTTGTTTCCATTGAACATTGCACATGTATGGCAGGTTTGGGGGAAGTTTGTAGTAATGTGACGGCATTTTTGTTTTGTTTCAGCTTGTCCAGCTGAAAACGAAAATGAATCTGTTTCCTGCACACAAAGGCTTGCACAGTGGCCTGTACCTTCTACGAAATCCATTGACTTAGTTTGTTGTCAAAAATGAATAAATAATTTTACATTACCTGTTTTTAATTTGTCAACAACATTACATAGGGTTGAAAATAAGCAATATCTGTTTTTAAATAGCTTTATTATCTCCAAGAAAATACAAAGTGATCATAAATTAGAAGTCACCTTACTCTAAACAATTGATTAACTATTTCAATCTTTGGCACGCTTATTGTCATAAATCCTGAAACAAGAATATGTGTTATTTGATCATGAACATAACCACTTATTAATCTTTTTGAATCGTTCATCTGACCTCAGTGTACTTCTTTCGTGTCGATTCAGGGACTGTACATCTTTTTTTTTCACCAACTATATAAGTATCCCATGTTTTGAGTGGGTACCCAATCTGAGTTATTCTTATTCTCTAGTAGGGCTGGTTGTCCTAAATATATAAGAGCATTACTTTCATTTAGCTTTCAGCATCATTGTTTTGTTGTTCTTTTAGTACCTTTTTTTAGGATATTATTTTGAAAAATCAAGGAACCAAACTCAATTATAATCAAAATACTCACCCAATAGGAAATGTCTTGAACAAATTCAAGCCTTTCTCAGCATACTTTCGCTCAGAGGACCCCTTTTTTAAAGCCCTGTCGTTGTTTTGACAAGGCATTTAAATAGTCTCCACGGTTTTTCAGCGCGGTGGGAATCCTGAAGAATCGAATTTGGTCTCTTTCCGATCTCATTGAACACTTAACAACACAACAAAACATTGGCATTTTAATAATATATTGCAAACTCCGTAACGACTTTTACACTGTAAGCATAGGCCGAAATGTTTGTCTGCCCACCAAGTGAACATGGCGGATTTGTTTTGACAGTTGTGTGACGTCATCCTAAAATGATCTATAGTATATAGTAAACACGAAAGTACGTATTCTCAAACATAGAGCATGCTTCAGTAGACAGTAAATATAGAAGGGATATCAACGCGCATAAATAGATCATCACTATCGCGCTTAAATGGGCGAATCATGACATTTCGCTCATACTGTCATACTCATAGGGATACTTTATTTGTGTCTGGCGGAATGTTTGGCCCATACGATCGGTCTGGCATCTTGTATAAAGTATTGAAATAGTTTCCTGAGTATCATATATAAATATCAAGACTGAGAAAATAGGAAAAGTGAGTTGAGTTTTTTTTCATCTTTAGCACCTGATACCTGAAAATTGGCCGTAGGCACAAGGTAGCAGGTATCCATACACTGAAAGTACATAAGAACACTACATCATCCCATACATATATTTTCTGAGAAAATAAGTGACCTCTGTCGGCTCAATGATCTTGGACTATCAACGCATAACATAACTCTCCACATAACCACTAAAAGAATCTCCAGATTCGTATGAAAGAAACTGAATTAAAGGTATATATAGCTCGTTAAATTTGGTGGAAGAGACTGAATGACTGCATCTGTCGTTATATTTTCTAAGAAGGTAAGAGGAATAGCTACTTGTTAAAGCCGGATGTCTTTACTTCTTTCAGTGTCCATATTACTACGTTAAGTATATTAAAGTTATTAAGATATGAAGGTTGAATGTCTGAACATGGTTCTAGTGGAAAATGGACAAGGGGTTCCTGTAATCTTTTTTTTTTCTGCTTCCTCCATCGCCTAAGGTCCTCGATCGCACTGTCTAGGTTTTAGCAACTACTTCATGCGAATTATGAAGATTGTTCATCTTATCAGCACTAAGTGAATTTAATTTTTTCAATATGTCTGTTTCTTTATATCTGCTCTTAATGTTATTGATACAAACAGTTGAAGAAGATTGATCGTTGTGCTTGAAATGGAAGTAAATTTGAACGTGACTGACGTAAAGGTTATCTGCTTAAAATGTAAGATGGGATCTTCGAAAGCCTTTAAGATGCCAGTTTCTGAGATTGTTGTCTCGTTTCGAATTCCATTGCGTATCACCACTATGGGTAACGTTTCGTATATTATATACAAACTTAAATTGATCATGTATGATTTGTCAGATTTGGTTTGTAGCATTAAGATTCTGAACAACTAATGCCTTTGTGTGAATGCAACTAAAATTCAATTAGTATTTTGAGGGACGTTATATTCACTTTATAAAAAAAGTTAGTTCCGATTCAGATTGACTTTCCTGAGTATTTCAATCTATTCAATCCTGTATTCAGGATCGAATGAATTCTTCACTGAAAAATATATTGTATTTATCATCTAAAACTGAATCATACTGATTTTTATCACTGACCAATTTGTAAAAAATATTGAACAATTTGACATGAAAACTACTTCAAGGGCTGAATGGTCAGCTATATTGTTCAACGCATTGGTAATATTTAATCTTTTTTTATTAACGAATAGTTTGCTGCATTGAGGTCGTTCGATTTCTGCGAAAAATTTTCTAAAGACTATTTATCCACCTACTCTCTTCAAATTTCCTGCTTGTCTCACCGAAAAACTTTTCCCCAAAACTCTTCCTAAGCCGTGTGCATTGTCAGTTTTAATTTATAACCTTCTGAAACTTAGCAGAACTCTCAACGTTCAAAGTCAGAATTAATTCTGTCAGAAGTTTTTAATGCCAGGAGAGGATAGCAGGATAAAGTTTCGAATAAAAATCTAGGCGATATCTCAGCCAGTCATTTTAACAAGGTGACAGAGTGATGGGTAATCATATTTTACTGGATGTAGAACGTACCATTTTCCAGTTTTCGTAATATCTCTAATCTATTGATACGCGAAGAGAAACATTGTACCTTTTTTAAACGTATTTGAGTGCACGAAAACGTATGAATTGTAGTTTGGCTCATATATAGTGCATAGAACTAAAATTCATATATAATTTTATTTTTCACTTGTATATTATTTATTGATTTTACCTTAGATACGGTTGCTATAAATACACTCATTATGCCCTAGAGCGTTTGAGCGGGCATTATGGATCATATCGCCCGCTTATTGTACGAAGAGAAATGAAGCAACTTCCATTGATTAAATACTTCATAATCCTTGTCGTATTCTACTCTGGATGGATTTCTCCGGCAATGAATTATTCGCAGCTTTGGCTGCATTTTTTATGATATTCTTGGGTAAATTCATTTTCATTTCCATTGTTTCTATATGACTTCACACAGAAAGCAGCAATGACATTCACTAAATATGATGACAAAAATATTCACAAACGTCAAAATATCAACAAATGACATGCCTACTATGAGAAGAAAAATGGAGAGTATAGGAGCAAAGAACCGTTTTTAAAATCGATTTTTCATTATAATAAAATAATTTTTTCGTGAAAAATAAAACCTTTTATGCACCACGTGCGTTACTAGATCCTAACGCCCATCGGGCGATAGGATCTATATAACGCACTTGGTACACAAATAACTAATGCGTTACCAACTTTCTAGGCCGGCTCCTTCGCCATTTTAGACAAGTCGAACACGTAATATTCCGTCTCGAAAATTTGATTCATAGCGTTCGGAATTTGTTCAGTAATATATTTGAATATTATCACTTATTCAACTGGAAATAAAGGTTTCGATACACTGCTATTCACCTTCTTCAGATGAATACACACTCTCCTTATGTGGATATTCTATTCTTGTAGAGGGATTTAAAATAAATAAATAATAAATATATATTCATCTTCTTCAGATAGATACTATCTTTGAATCCAGATTTTATTCTTGTAGAGCGACACAAAATAAATAACTAATAAATATATATTAACCTTCAGATACACACTAACTTTATGTAGAGGTTTTATTTTTGTAGATGGACACAAAATAAACAGACTATCTTTATATGGAGATTTTATTCTTGTACACTGATACAAAATGAATAATTAAATCAAATCAAAATATGCTCTAATGTCTTTAGAATTATACAATGTATTGACAAAGCAAAAGTTATATATAATAATAAATAATTGGTTTGCCATTTTGGACAACTAAAATGCAGGCGGACGAAGGCCGCATTATGGCAAACTTATAAAGCCGAGATAA
Source organism: Cynegetis impunctata (assembly GCA_030704885.1). Taxonomy (NCBI): domain Eukaryota; kingdom Metazoa; phylum Arthropoda; class Insecta; order Coleoptera; family Coccinellidae; genus Cynegetis; species Cynegetis impunctata. The sequence continues at coordinate 185,176 of JARQZK010002959.1, read as the reverse complement.
GGAGATCGGCCCCGTCGATCGCCGCCGACCTTTTTTTGTAGTGCTTAGGCTACGTCCCGTTCCCGACCGCGACGCCGATCTTCGATATCGAACGTTTAAAGTTTGACGTTCCTCCGAAATTCGCGAAAACGTCTGCATTCCCGACGCTTAAGAACTATTTTCGCGTCACATGGACTCGAATTCACGTGACCGGCTTTGAAGCCGATAGTTGGACGGGTTGAATTCTATCGAGAAGTTTCGGCACGGCGAGGCCCAATGGGGTCGTAGCATCAAGCCGATACCGCACGAAATCGAAATTGACAGCGAGCAGATGGCGCGCCCGTTCGACAGACGCAGGGACGGGCTCAGCACTCGACGCGTCTCGTACAGTTCGAAAGAGGCAGGGACGGGCTTTGCACTCATCGTGGTTCGAGAAACTATATTCTCATCGATCTATATTTTTCACGGATCTATCTGATAGGCGATGGAGCCTCTCACTAGTAAGAACTAAACAATGTAATACATAGAAATAAATACACATCAAGCGAAAAATATATGAACTGAATAATGTAAAACATAGAAATAAAACCACATCAATTCCATATTGTACATTTCCATATACAATATATACAAACTTTATATTACTAATATTAGAATCGCGAGTAGGTGTCAAAATCTTTTTAAGTTTTTTCAAATCGAAGTTCATGCCTGTGCTATTCATTTTGACCATATCAATCAATGCTCAGAATAGTTGTCCTCTACAAAGTGATAAGGTATTTCAAGAAGATTTTGGTCGTTTTCGAAATTAATGAAGGTATATTGACCTTTTTCGCTTATTCTTGTAGAGGGACACAAAATAAATTAATAATGAATGTATTCGAATTGTATTGGCATTTGCTTGGTTAAAATTCATATTCATAACTTCATAAGGAAACAGAAAACTAACTTTTCACAGGTGGTAGAAATAAAAATCTATTGAGTAAACGCGTTTCGTCATAACATTGACTTCATCTCGTACTAAATAATGGTATTACAAAACAATCTATTTATACGAAAAATTGAACTTATCAGATGGGATCCTAGAGAAACTAAACAACAATAAGCAATTCATTTAGAGTTATTGGTAGGTACATTGAACAGATTAAGGAGAGGAGAAGGGTTTACTTCAATCTGGTCGTTAACTAGGTTTCCGGAATATTTATACTTATTGATGTATAGGAATTCTCAATAGTTGGTTTTGCGGAAAATATTTTTCAACTATAATATATTATAATTGTGAATAAAGGTGAGGTTTTCTTGAATAAGATGGCAAACTAACAATAGCATTGGAAAATTGATTGAACATAAAGAATCTGAAATTCATAGAGATGAACGTACTGGTGTTTACAGACTCAACTGTAACGATTGTGAAAAATTCTATATAGGACGTACAATTATAAATTTCAAAACTCGAATACACGAACACCAACGTAGCTATATTAAGCAGAAAACTGACTCTTATTATTCGCGCCATCTTATTCATGAAAACCATACCTTTTATCACAATTATAAAATATTACAGTTAGAAAATAGTCTCCACAAAACTAACTGTTGGGACTCCCTATACATCAATAAATATAAAAATTCCGGAAACCTAGTTAACGACCAGATTGAAGTAAACCCTTCTCCTCTCCTTAATATGTACCAATAATATGTCATTTAGTTTATCTAGGAACCCCTCTGTTATGTTTTGTAATACCATAATTTAGTACGAAATGAAGTCAATAATATGACGAAACGCGTTCACCCAATAGATTTTTATTTCAACCTGTGAAAAGTTGGTTTTTTGTTTTTTCATAAAGTTATAAATGTATTTACCATTCTGGAGCAATTCCAATTTCAATAACGACTGCTATATTTTAAGATGAGTTTTTTGTGTGTAGGGATTTCAAGTGATTTATACGACTTTTCCCTGTTTGGATAATGTCATGATTCAACATTATCCCAGACATTATATACTAAATTGTAATTTTTCATTTCGTGAATTTTCCTGAATTCTGCTGCACGTTCTCTATCTGCGAATGGTTTGCACGGAGGGTCGAAGAGCCACATGCGTGTTTAATTAGTAGATATTTAAACAATTCAGTGCCAACTCGCCCTCTCGAATCCTTTTCGCCGAGCTCTCGTGGAGGGAGAAATACTAAGAGTTAATTAATTCTCACAATAAGGTCTCGTTTATCTCGTTTAGGAATAGTTCAAACATGTTCTTTGTTCAACAGACAAGATTATTCATCGAATTCTGTTGGTTGAGAAATATCAACGGTGCCTTACTTCATGCTGAATACTGCTAGGAAATGATATTACACGAAGAGATGAATAGAGTAAGGCACAAACTTTAACCCAATTTCTTGAAGCAGTTCATTCAATATCGAGTTCGAAACGTGTCGATTTAGTTGATATCACATACCTGACATTTTACCAATATTATCGTTATTTATTAACGTAGGTTATACACATTCAAAGCAGATTTAACAGACGAAAATGACACTGTAATATTCTGTTGAATAAAGACTATGTGTCGTATTTTTGATACCAAAAATCAATCATTGATTTGAAAGTACTTGATGGAATTTATATTTAGTTCACATCCTTATAACAATTTATAATGAAATAATTATTTTCATAGTTGAAGAGAATTATTATTAATTATGTTTTATCATCGTTTTATTAAGTATTTTTTTCTTCAATTTTCAATCCATAATTTTTAACAAAAATAACGTCCCTCTATCTTTATATGAAGTTTTTTTTCATGGTAAGAAATTTTCGGAAAAGAATTATTTTTTCATAATCTAAGAAAATTTACTTGCATCAGCGAATTAATTCTAACCTACTTCATGAAACGCTGTCTAGTTCAGGTTGTAATTGATTCTTCAAAATGGCCAACATTGCTTACTTTGCATTGACTCTTAAGACCACCTGCAAATAAATATTAATCAATACGTGGTATACAGGATTTTTTTTATCAAACTACATTTTTGCTTATTTCCTTGCTAGTGTTATTTAAGTAAGAAATCATCGTTCCATTTATTAAGTCTTTGTAATATTAAACAACATTCAAGTTGGTATTATTCTAATGTTTGTGAAACATGTTCTAATGTTTGTGAAACATGTGTGACGAGACGTTTATTATCACGTTTCCAATTTTCCTAGAAAAATTATTAAAAATATTATTGTAAGATTGATAATTTTTCTGCAAAGGAAATTTTTCTCAGAAATTGAAGACTGTTTAAAGATTTTCTCATATTGATGAAAGTTCACTGCATATATCAAACAAAAATACAGCTATTGGTTAGTGCTAATGTCAAACTGCATATCCCAAGCACTCAGTTTCCTAAGCTGACTTGTCGTACACTGTTGCTTATATTTTTGAAAATTTTGACAAAATATAGTTTCTTGAACCAATTACCGATTGCCTTCAATGTCATACTACTGGTCTGATTTATTCTTTGAGCATCAGTGAGGGCTGAATATTTTCACCGCCTCAAAAAACAAATAGAAAGGAATTTATTACTACTAGAAGTTCATGGAAATTCAAGGCCAAATAATAGAAAACGCAGATCAGTACATATAACTTGGACATGCAGTAAAGCTTGGAAAGAAAAATCAAACGGCGGAGATAGGCAAAAGAGTAGCTTTGACATGGTCGTCCTTTGGAAAGCTCCATTATATATTCCAATATGCGCATAAGGTTGAACCGGAAGGTATATGAAGCTTGCATACTGCCAGTCTCAACCTACGGTGTAGAAGCCGCAACATTAACAGAAAGAAGCAGAAAAAGACTTAGAACGACGCAATGAGCAATAGAACGGAGAACGCTATAAGTCTGAGGGACAGAGTACAAAATGAGACCATTCGACAAACAACCAAAGTCACCGATATCATAGAGCGTGCCGCACACCTTTAGTGGAAATGGGCTGGTCATGTGACTAGACAAAACGACATCAGATGGACGAAAAAGTTAATTCAGTGGAGACCCAGAAAAACAAGGAGGACCATAGGTAGACCTCCAAAAAGATGGCTAGATGAAGTGAAGAGAACAGCGGGCACCCATTGGCAGCAAACAGCTCAATACAGAAACACATGGAAGAGATTAGAAGAGGATTATTTTCTGCAGTGGGAAACAATTAGCTGAAGAAGAAGAAGTACATGAAGCTGTTTAATGAGAGCTCATTGAGAGGGAGCATGTTACACACGTAAACTCAAACCAAATTTCTATATTTATTTTCTTAGGTGTTATTTCTGCAACATCATGAATTTGAAATCCCCTCCAAGTATTTCTCCAATTGATTCAGGTTAATCAATTAGATCTATTCCATTCCTGCGAGTTTTAAGGTACCTGGAAAATATCTTACGAATAAACGTATACGACTGGGACACCAATTTTGTTGAGATTATATAACTCATATGTGGATAAGCCAATAGAATTCGTGAATTTTGCATAGATACTGCGTATTGATAATATATAGTGAATATACCCTTGACGACGTTGTAGTATCGTTTTGGTGTTTCCCCTCGTGTCAAAATGTGAATGTTTTCATATTGACGAACATTTTGACGTCTGTCAAAAAAAAAATCAAGTTTGGTGAAGTTTCGATTAATTTTTCAGTATGCAACATTTTGGTTGTAGTTCTGGCGGTGTGGTTTATTCGTTTTATTAATCGTAACGAATACCAACTCGAGCAAACGACTGACCTCGTCACTAGACATATTTTCTTAAAACACCACTCGAGCTCCGCTCTCGTGAATGTTTCGCAAAATACGTCACGTAACTCTTAAGTATAATCAATTATTTTCGTTACTCTTGTTATATTATAACTGATAATGAAGTATGACAGGATTCATAATCGAGTCATAGGGTAGCATAACAAATTATCGCATGGTCCATAGACAAAGTTTGTCATCAATTTGTCGTCCATACATAATATCAATCGATCAGGATGTAGGTTGGTAATCAGTTACATTGAAGATCGATGATGGAGTTACCAGCCGCACGTTACACGTGTCGGTGTCAAATTAACATTCAATAATCGGTTTCCTACCTCAATTATCGCAGTACATGAAGAATCGATGGCAATGTTTCTTGAAACTCCAGATGCTGATGGCAGAGAATAACCGATAATATTCCGAGCTGAGCTCCTAAAACTCTTGTTGCGAGAATTCGATAAAATCTTATTCGTGAAGTTTAAAATAATCAGTAGAAAACGGTTCAAAACAGTTCAAGAATAGCATACAATGAATCAACTACGACCAAAACTGTTAAATATATTAGAAATAAAAATTATCTAATGTACATCTATTTCGTACCTTCATCGCTCATGATGAACTTTAATAAACTACAATTCAACGCTCATGATGAATTGATGAGTTCTATTTTGAGTTGAATAAGAAATAATTGATTATATGTGTCAGATATATATAGGACTTCCCAGTGAAAACTTTACGTATTTACGAATTGTTAATTATCTATTGAAATCGAAAGGCAATAACTGCTCAAAATTTGTACCCAGTTATTTTCAGCAAATGTAGAGCTTGTCTATGCAACATCTCCTTACATTTGCAAAAACCTTTGGAGTTAACTTTGCAACTCCTACAATTTGTTGTCCAGGATTTTCGGGCTGAATTGCAAGAACGACTGATATCAGATTTCTCCAATGAAAAAAAGTTATTTGGAAATAAATCTAGAGCTCCACTCCTACCCAATTGCATAAATCTCAACTTTTTACATATTACTTCAGAGTCAGTCCAGTTTAAAATTCCAAAAGTCATATTACTATGAAAAGGAGGCAACTACAATACAAGTAATTATATTAATCGTTGTCCCCCTTAAAATTAAAAATCGGCCTGTTTTAGGTTAACGAAATATTCAATATATATATATATATATATATATATATATATATATATATATATATATATATATATATATATATATATATATATATATATATATATATATATATATATATATATATATATATATATATACCGGGTGTCCACGGTAGGTGGCTCGCCCCTATAACTTTTCAGACATAATGAAATAAAATTTAGAGGATCCGTTTGATGCATAAAACTGCATTTTTTGACAAGTAACTCAACTTCATGCAACTTCCGGTTTCACCGGAAGTGACATAAACTTTCGATTTTAAATGAGACACCGGGTATATTTTCAGTTTTTATGTCTCCATATGACATTTAGAATACAACCATGTATCATTTGTTACTTTTTGTAACCCTTTTTTTTATTTTTTTTTCGAAATAAATTTTCATTCTAGAGGGCTATGGATGCGTTCAAATAACTAATTTCGGTCCTAAAATGTATGTTAAAATACAACTTCACTGTTTTCGATCAAAATGTTCCAGCTATGTGAAGTTTAATTTTAAACTTTTTATTACTATTTTTTTTTCAAATGGCAACATGGTGGCTCGTCGGGTTAAAAAAAGAGATAATTTTATTACGATTAATTTGATACCGCACTCTAGGTATTAGGTTGAAAGAATACTTTCGATAAAAACCTGAAATCCCATTACCTTAGAACTTTCTTTAAATGAAGAATCTTATTGAGATTAAAATAACATTTGAAATCATCGAGTAGCCTGTGACCAACACAACTGAAACAAAGCCACGCCCACAAATCTACGTCCCTGGACGGCAAACAGGTCCATTTTAGAACCGAAATTATTCATTTGAACGCGTCTATAGCCCTCTACAATGAAAACTTATCATGAAAAAAAACTTGAACAACGGCTACAAAAAGTAGCAAACGATGCATGGATGTATTCTTAATGTCATATGGAGACAAAAAAACTGAAAATATACCAAGTGTCCCATTTAAAAATCGAAAGTTTATGTCACTTCCGGTGAAACCGAAAGTTGCATGAAGTTGAGTTACTTTTCGAAAAACGCAGTTTTATGCATTAAACAGATCCTGTGAATTTCATTTTATTATCTCCGAAAACAAAAAAGTTATAGGGGCGAGCCACCTTCCGTGGACACCCGGTATATATATATATATATATATATATATATATATATATATATATATATATATATATATATATATAATATATATATATATATATATATATATATATATATATATATATATATATATATATATATATATATATATATATATATATATATATATATAATCTGCTATACTATTTAAAATTGATATTTCATTTTTGCAAAACTTACATTTAATTAGGAAATTATAAATATTATGTATCAACTCTACCGCCTATAATCCAAAGGGTTAGTGCGGTTATTTGAAATAAAAAAAAAAAAAAAAAAGAGATAATAATTATTTTTCATTGTTACAGGTTAGTGATTCCATTCTATTCATTGAGTAAGTAGAAAGCATTGAATTTATAGTAATACCTAATCACTTTGATAAACAAAAATTAAGGTAAATTTTTCTTATTTTAGCACGATTTACGTAAACCTCTTGTACCATTGGAATTTTTCAATTGAGTAAGGAACAAAATGATATAAGTAATAATGTTTTGTTCGAATTCAATATCATTCCATAAATGTAGATATCTAAATGTTCGAACACTCCTAACAAAGTAGTATATAAAATGAAGATTTATATATACATATTCATCTCTAAATGAATTCCTTCTTTCATGCCTCTCAATAATTTGGTTAATTAAAAATAATTTGTCAAATCATTTACAATTTCTGAATGAGCTTCGTTGTTTTTTTCGATTGGATGTATCTAGAAGAAAACTGAAATGAGTCCAAGAACTCTGAAACTATGATTATCAGAAAACGTTACAATTATACTATCCTTTCACACATTCAAATTTTATTTAAAAATTTAGCTCTTGCTGAATATAAAGAAGCTTGGTGACTATCAGAACCAAAATGTGAATTAATCAATTCAACATTAATTTATTGATAGGAAACCGTTGCCATCATAATTTTGAGTAGAAAGAACAACAACAAGGGATATGTCTACAATATACGCTAGATTGATGCTTGTATTATTCAAGTTTATGTGATATGAAAATAGTTATTATGAAAACTCTTGTAGCTATAGGTATTTGCAACATTTTCTTCATCGAAAACTAGAAGAATGTTCGCGAAACTCCCACAAATACTTTCAGAATCATGAAATTTGACTGCAGTAGGAGAAGAGAAAAATATAGTCGGGTAAAATCCCTGCAAAACTCTTTGGAATCCTTAATATTTCGAATGCGGTTGATGTTTCTACGTTTCTCTTCATTTAACGATTACAAAGTTGGGAAACGAATCTTTTCCAACGTAAACTTGACTGTTTCAAAGTCTCTAACACTAGTCTATTTCTGAAATGAATACACCCTTTCTTCCCTCTCGGACTCCAGAATCAGGGTATCAATTTAGGAGCTGCTCTCATTCAATGCGGGTAAATATTGACGTAACTTTACGTCATTTCGCTTAATAAATACAGAGCCGTTTGTTTCCAATTCTACGTTGAGTGAAATGTAAACATATCTTCAGTATGTTCAAGAAGGAAATCCGGGATATATGTCCGTGAAGGGTTTTTATTGTCATCGGCTTTATTCTTATTCGAAATATAATTTGTCAGAAAGAGAAGTCCGTTGAGATCTTTAACTCGAAAATGGAAGTTTGAATGAAGTTCCTCTCGCTGTATATTATTTTATAAATAGCAGGCACCATAAATCGACAATATATTTCACATGTAGAATCTTGCTCAGAAATTATTTCAGAATAGTTTTGTAATGCAGGTACTATCTATTTGGATGATGATAATCAGGGATCGTATTGATCCATTGATTTTCAGTTTGTTATTATTTCACCAATTTCCCATTTTATTGATAACTGACACTGCAGAATTTGAAGCAGCACCGATATTCGTTGAGTTTATGAGGAAATTATTGTCGTCAGCAAACATAATAGCGTTACAGTCATTATATGAGCAATCTCCAGGAAGCGAATTTATGAAGACTAGAAACAAAAGTGGCCCCAGGATACTACCCTGTGGTACCCCCTTTGTAATCACTCAGTCCTCAGATAACGTATGAAACACCAGCTCTCTGTTTACGATTTGTGAGGTAGCTGGAAATTGAATCCAGCTGTCTATCTCTAATCTCACACACTTCGAGAAAAAATAGGAGCAATTTGTGATCATTAAGATCAAAAGCTTTCGATAAGTCGAAAAATAGTCCTAACGGTACCTCACTTTTCTCAAGAGCGATGAGTATAAATCAAAGTAAAAATCGAAAAGAAGTCGCTGAAGCAGGAAATTAGAAAAAAGGAAGATAGTATATTTGAAACTTACATAGTGCTTACATACACTATTTAAAGGGTTGAAAAAAATCCATTTTTCACAGGGGATTCTGCTTCCCGTTTTTCAGTCTCATTTTTACGATTTTTCAATAAAATATTGTCGAATAGAGTCTTCTTTCTACTACTACTTCGGTACATTTCAGCTATCTTTCGAAAACGTACTATGATTCAAACAAGAAATAATAGGAACACGCAATTTACTCATGAACGCATGGGACAACTATAAGTTAAGAATTGATTTTGTATGCAGCCGAGGAGAATTTCTAAATTTAAATCTGAACAGCAAATTTCTTTGGGCGAATGGAGACGAAATAATCAGAATAAGTAGGTAATTTTGAAATTCATTATTAACATAATTAAATCAGTATGAATTGATAAAAAAAATCTCGGATTTAATCGATAAAATCAGATTTTTCGATTCTTTCCAAAATATCGTGATTTATTGTAACCTTGAAATTTCATGAGTAATAGGATCACTGCGCTATGCTGTTATGTATATATATATATATATATATATATATATATATATATATATATATATATATATATATATATTTACAGGGTGTTTCTTAAAGGCATGCTAATATTTAAGAGAGTGATTCTTCCACTCATTTTAAGAAAAAACTACCTTTGAACGTATGTCCTAAAAGTCTTAACTTTTGAGATACAGGGAAATTTTGAAAAAAAACTATTTTTCAGTAATAACTGAGAAACCTCAATTTGCTTTCAGTCGACGTAGAAACATTTCCACAATACATCAGATATTTGAGGAATTGATCCTGAAGTAAAACGATTTTCATTTCTTTGAACGAAAACCATGCGTCGGACAAAGAAAACGCATAAAATCAAATTTGCTCAAATATAAATGAGGATCTCAAAATTTATTTTTATTTCAAGAGAAAGCAGTGGTGTAGTATTTTTTTTCAAAAAATATTTAATGCAAATCCCGTTCTAACGCCACTGGTAGAGAAAATGAAAATTTTTGTACATCACAGAATGCACCTTGATGCATATAAGACATGCTCCAAATATTATAAAGTTGTCTACAATATTATCTCAGTTATTATTGAAAAACTGAGACTTTTAGGACATAAGTTCATAGGTAGATTTCTGCTGATACGTTCATAGGTAGAATGAGTCAAGGAAAAACCTCTCAAATATTAGCGTGTCTTTAAGGAACACTCTGCATATATATATATATATATATATATATATATATATATATATATATATATATATATATATATATATATATATATATATATATATATATATATATATATATATATATATATATATATATATATATAGATATGTATATATATATATATATATATATATTTATATATATATATATATACATATAGTGCTATTATTTATGTATCGCCATCTAGCTTATTTCTGAATGGTAGAAAAAATATAACAGAACTAGGCGTAATAAACCTTATTTTCATTTATTTCACACTTTAAGTTTAACAGAAAATTTACCTTTCTATATGTGGTTAAATATCATAACTATCAAACCTCGTTAATTTACTTCATTATGCATGTAATTTAATACGTTATATATAGAAAAATGAACTCTATTCCAACCAGGTGTTCCACGAAGCCTCTAGCTTTTTTTTAATCGAAAAATTTTCACCTACTAGGTTTCGAATCTGGACAAACTCGAGAAAAAAACGCTCGTTAGTCTCCATAATGAACTCAAGGGAATGATGCGATCTTATGGCGTCTACGATCACTAAATTCTGATTGACTATTATCTCGCAAAAAATTTTCCATTCTTTCCGAGGTCATAAAGGGCTATGAGAATAACGATGGTCGTAGATCTGAATGGATCCTCGAGGGATAATGCGTAAGCTGTGTCCATTATTTCTCATTCTATTAGAAATCCACTGATCCAAGAGAAAGTCTCTATTGCCGAATATACTGTCGTAGTACTGATCGCAAAAGTTGAATTGAATAATGCAAAATTTTACCTTAATTTTTATGTGATAAAAAACCTTCATCATATATTTTGTTACAAGAAGATATGTTGAATTTAATGAAGAAAAACTTTATCGCAGCGAGCTGCATTAGAAAAGCAGGTTCACGTAACATATTCAGTTTGAAAAATCTATATCTTCAATCTAAATTTTTAAAAAAAATTCGAACCAGTTTTCTATCTATTTAGATTACCAACTTTCAACCCTATTTCTTCAACATATTTATTTTCTTCCCTGTGGCTCAACCCCCAACCAATTAGTACCAAAACCAATCTCATCCAAGATATCATACGAAACTGCCTACTCAAAAACTTTTAACCCTATTGCTCCAAGATTTCGCCCTTTATTGTGTAAACAAGTTTAAAATACAGAAGCACATACATACATACGAACCTATATATATATATATATATATATATACATACTTATATATATATATATATATATTTATATATTTATATATATATATAAATATATATATATATATATATATACATATATATATATATATATATATATATATATATTATATATATATATATATATATATATACATATATATATATATATATATATATATATATATATATATATATTTATATATAAATATATATAAATATAGATAATTTCTTGATATTTATTAGCAAAAACAGGTGTATTAAATCTCAAAAAACTCGATTTTATTAAAAAGTTGACGTATCGCCACGACATTCGTGGCTTTATAAAAAAAAAAAATAAAGCCACTTATGTCGTGGCGAAACGTCAACTTTTTAATAAAATCGAGTTTTTCGAGATTCAACAAGCCTGTTATTTCTAATAATTATCAAGAGATAAGATATAGTACATAGGAAACAACAATACGAATAAATAAGTATATATATATATATATATATATATATATATATATATATATATATATATATATATATATATATATATATATAGAAAGAGAGAGAGAGATACATATAAAATTAAGGTTTTGGTGCCAAACATCATAAAAATCATGAAGGGAAAAACTATCTTGACTTTGCTAATCGCACCCATTTTAGTAAGCAGATTTTCAAATTGAAAACCTATTTAAAAGTCATTTTCGATACAGCATCGAATTTTGTCGACATATTTCAATATGTTTTCAACACTGGCATTTTGTTGTGACACTCTAACTCGAGGATAAGTTTCACTTAAATTCTCCAAAGTCAGGTTAAAATAACGAAACCGCCAATAAGAGCATTTGATTAACTATCTTCAGATGATTAAAATATCTCTAGTAGGATCTAAAAATCGCTTAATTAATTAATTAATTATTCCCAATCAAAATGCTCTACTGAGATCAGTCTATCGCATCAGCTCCATCTTTAAAACATTTATTCAGAGCTCTCCAAGTAAATTCTTCAGGTAGCATTCTTCGACGTGGATTCACTTGCGAAACTTAAGAGGTATGAAGGACACTCAGATTGAATTAAGTTATTATAGGTACCAAGTAATAGAGCATGATCCCAGAACCTCCAGACGTTACTTATTTTCTCAGCAATAATATTTGTGGGATGAAGTAATTCTCGTATGTACTTTCAGTGTGTGGATACCTGCTACCTTGTGTCCACGGCCAATTTCCAGGTATCAGGTGCTAAAGATGGAAAAAACACAACTCACAAATTCTCAGTCTTGATTTTTATATATGGTACTCAGGGAGCTATTTCAATACCTTATACAAGCAGCCAGACCGATCGTATGGGCCAAACATCCCGCCAGACACAAAAAAAGTGTCCCTATGAATATGACAGTATGATCGAAATGTCGTGATTTGCTCATTTAAGCGCGATAATGATTATCTATGCTCGTGGATCTCCCTTCTTTACTTATTGTCATGACATTTTGCTCATACTGTCATACTCATAGGGACACTTTATTCGTGTCTGGCGGGATGTTTGGCCCATACGATAGGTCTGGCTGCTTGCAGAAGGTATTGAAATAGTTCCCTGAGTATCATATATAAAAATCAAGACTGACAAAATAAGAAAAGTGTGTCGAATTTTTTTCCATCTTTAGCACCTGGTACCTGGAAATTGGTGGTCTACTCAAGGTAGCAGGTATGCATACACTGAAAGTACATAAGAACACTACTTCATTCCATACATATTACTGCTGAGAAAATAAGTAACGTCTGGCGGCTCTGGGATCTTGGACTATAAGCAAGATCTTTTCAAATCTTCTGAATATATGATTTACAAAACCATGACATACTTAATTTTCATTACTCTTTGTAGAACTAAAAAAATATTTACTTTATTCGCTTTGCATAGTTGTTATCTCTAGTCTTCAGGATTATGTTATACTGAATAGCTTTATACAATTTCATGGCTGAAAATCAATTTCTAACAAACTGATATTACTCTGTTAGAATTCGCGTAAATATTTACGTAGTATTGTAGCAATTCGCTCGATAAAATACATAGAGCCCTTCATTTCGCATTTCACTTTATGATAGGAAGAACAAACGCTCCCTTAGGCTTGTCAATCAAAGAACATTGTATGTTCCAGACATTTCAACTACAATATCCTCAGTTTAATATGCCTGTTTTTGATCTAAATGTTCACCTCACTAAAATAATATGAGATAATATATATATATATATATATATATATATATATATATATATATATATATATATATATATATATATATATATATATATATATATATATATATATATATATATATATATATATATATATATATATATATATATATATATATATATATATATATATATATATATTTTCCTTTTGATTTGTTTTCTTGGGTAATTAAGTCTATTTACAACTGATGTTATATCTATATTTACATCAACAGAAATATGTTTAACGTTTCAGCAATCACTGTTGCCTTCATCAGAAAATTTTTTTGTTGTCATCCATAGCTAAAATTTAAATTAACATAGTACAATACAGCAAAGTAAGTCGACAAAAAACAAAAGCTGATACAAATCTTATGAGAAAATTCTACACAAACATTTTACCATAACAAAAGAAATAATTCCTATAACCAGCTCACATGTTATATACCGACTATCCATTTCAGTTGTTTTACAAAAAATAATCAGCTGTTTCAAGATCGCTCGATAAATATATGTATTTCACTGCACATTATATTTCAGTTTAATTCAAACCGTTCCACCGTCTTTCAACAATGTTTTTCGTTTTATATTACATGTAATTTTAAATGAATTCGCCACTCTTGTGTACGAAAGAAAGGTAGATTGTTTTATTTTTGTGTATGTTTGTTTTTGTTTTTTGTCGACTTAATTTGCTGTATTGTACTATGTTAATTTAAATTTTAGCTATGGATGACAACAAAAAAATTTTCTGAAGAAGGCAACACGGATTGCTGAAACGTTAAACATATTTCTGTGGATGTGAATATAGATATACCATCAGTTGTAAATAGACTTAATTACCCAAGAAACCAAATCAAAAGGAAAATATATGTAAACAGTCTAAGAAATCAAGGAAAAATCCGAAAACCGAAATATATATATATATATATATATACAGGGTGTTTACAAAAAAGGTGACCCCCTCTCTAGGATAGGTAGAAAACTGAAAAATAATTGGGGTTGGCTCAGTGAAAAATTTTCATAACGCCATCCGTATTCAAGATACAGAACGATGAAGAAAAAAAAATTATACACATTTTTTAAGATTTTGCAGAAACTTCTGGCAGCATTGTAATGAAATTTTAAACGAATATGTTTTGAAAGCTGATACATCCAATGAATCCGTTTTTATGTCTGACTCTCATAGAGGGCGCTAGTTACACGGTTCATATCGAGTAGTATTGAACATAACTTTTTTAATATTAGATTTATTAAGCAAAATTTCAAGCTTACTTAAACATCATTCAATTTCACACAAAAAAGGTACTCTTGGTAAAACTCGATACTGTGCACCGTTTTCGGAGTATTTTGATTTAAAAATTATGAAGTAATAACCGATGCTGGTATGAAGTAATGATAAAAAACGCATTTATTAAACAAAAATCAGAAAATTCAAAAGAAGCTAATAACATAAATAGGATTTCAATTAGAGCAGGTGTTCAAAATGTCCTCCGTTCTCACGAATACACAAGGCTATCCTTTTTTCTAAAGAATCCATTAATCTACTAAACGGTTGGGAGTCAGCTATCAGATCATTAAAGTGTCGTTGTATTCTTTCTTTCAATTCTTGAGGTGAATTTACCTCTGCAGCAAAAACTTTTTCTTTTAGATACGACCAAACTGTGTATCCAAGGGATTAAAATCACATGACCGAGGAGGCCAATGAATCGGAGCTTCTGCACCTCTACCAATCCATCTATTCGGAAAATGGTTACACAACCAATTACGACACCTTCTATCAAAGTGCGGTGGAGCTCCATCGTGCATAAAAAATAGATATCTTCGCTCGTTCACCGTTAAATTTTCTAATAACTCGAATAAGTGATTGCTTAAAAAGTCCAGGTACATATCACCATTTAAATTTCCAGGTAGAATGTGATAACCTATTAATTTGTTACCTAAAGTTGCTGCCCAAACATTAAATTTAAATGAGTGTTGGTAATGTGTCACCCTTTTGACATGTGGATTCTCATCACTCCAGTAGTGTGCATTATGGGAGTTAAACATACCTTGTCGCGTAAAAGTGGCCTCGTCCGTAAAAAGAATACATTTTAAAAAATTTGGATTGAGGGCTGTCCTTTCTTGTAATGTTTGACAAATATCCATTCTAACCGGTAGATCGTCTGGCAAGAGCTCTTGGACTTGTCTGTAATGATAAGGATGTAGCTGCTGCTCTTTAAGTATCCTCCAAGTACTTGCAGAAGACGTATTTGTTTGTCTTGCCACATTCCTTACGCTAACTGTTGGATTTTGATCGACTAAATTTAAAATCATATTTTCTTTATTAATGGTTCTTGTTGTTCTTGGCCTACCAGAATTTATTTTTTTAGGTCTCACACTCCCAGTTTCTCGACAACGTCGTTCGATGGCTCTAAATGTATTTTTACTTGGTAAGTTTCTTCGAGGAAACTTTTCTGCATAACGCGTAACAGCTGCATTAGCGTTTCCTAAACACTCTCCTAAGGTTAATAACATGTCAGTGTATTCATAATTTGAGTACATTTTGATTAACAATATCTAATTTAACAAATAGAAATGTAATTATTGTTGACTAAACGTCACAAATGAAAGACAGTTTACCATGGCAAACTCAGAGAAAATGCTATTGCCGTGTAAAATTCATCGGTTATTACTTCATAATTTTCAAATCAAAATACTCCGAAAACGGTACATAGTATCGAGTTTTACCAAGAGTACCTTTTTTGTGTGAAATTAAATGATGCCCTCTATGAGAGTCAGACATAAAAACGGATTCATTGGATGTATCAGCTTCCAAAACATATTCGTTTAAAATTTCATTACAATGTTACCAGTAGTTTCTGCAAAATCTTAAGAAACGTGTATAATTTTTTTTTCTTCAACGCCCTGTATCTTGAAAAAGGATGGCGTTACGGAAATTTTTTACTAAGCAAACCCCAATTATTTTTCAGTTTTCTACCTATCCTATCCTTCTTTTGAAACACCTTGTATGTATATATATATATATATATATATATATAGATATATATATATATATATATATATATATATATATATATATATATAAAAATATATATATATATATATATATATATATATATATATATATATAATATATATATATATAGAATATATATAGATATATATATATATATATATATATATATATATATTATATATATATATATATATATATATATATATATACATATATATATATTCTCACAAAAGATGGACATTCTTGAAAAATTGAATTTATTATTTTATGATTATTTTTTGGATATTTTCTTTATTGGAAGATGAGATTTTCTTATGTTGTTATGGCACTGCTATTTATAACTGCTAGTTAGAATGGAATCGTTGAAAGATGGAATTCGGTTGTATTTTAACCTCAAATTTTGAGGAAGATTTTTTTATTGCTCGAATAAGCGAAAATTAATGCTATAGATGAAAAAAAATTTACGTTTGCAAATTTACTGTTTCAATAAATTTATTTTATTAAATCAAAAACTTGACTGGATATGGTTGCAATATTTTCATCATTCCTCATCAACTCATACCTACAACGACCATGTATGAACTAAGTAATTGCACTAAATTCCATTTTCTCGAATTTTTGTTTTTTTTCATCACCGCCGGTTATCGAAAAAAATAAAGACTTGATTAGTGACAAACACAACAATCAAGTATACATTTTTTTAGTTCAATAGTTCTTCAGATTTTAGTACTTCCTTATAGTGATAAAAAAATAAATACTCAGTAATATCAAATGAAATATTTCATAGATTAGGTTTCATAACATAATTTATAATTATTTGATTCAAGAAAACTTTAGTTTATTAGGAATATTTCATATAATCTTTCTTATAATATATGACTTTATTACTCTTCGACAATTGTTTGTATTAAAGACGTTTTTCGCTTCAGAATATTCAAATATTTAAAAACTCTATCGCAGCGAGCTGCATTAGAAGAGCAGGTTTTCATAACGTATCCAGTTAAAAAAATCTATTCATTCAATTATCTTTTTTGTTCTGAATCCAAAAAAATTGCGCCATCTAATGTGTAAACAATATTTATTTATTCCCCGGGGATCAACCCCTTAATCAATTCGTACCAAAACTAATCACATCCAAGATATCATATGAAACAACGAACTTACAAAGTTTCAACCCTATTTCTATAGAATTGCGACCTTTATCGTGTAAACAAGATTTATTTCTTCTTCCGGGGGCTCAACCCCCAACCAATTCATATTGAAATAAACACCATCCAAGATATCATTCGAAAATACCTACCTACAAAGTTTCAACCCTATGGTCTCAAAATTGCGCCTTTTATCGTGTAAACATGATTTATTTCCTCCCCTGGGGGGTCAACTCCGCAACAAATTCTGTACAATATATCTTACGGAACTACTTACCCACAAACTTTCAATCCTATTGCTCCAAAATTACGTCTTTTGCCATGTGAACAAGATTTATTTCTTACCCCAGAGAGTCAACCCCTAACCAATTTGCACCAAAATCAATTCCATCCAAAATATCTTTCGGAAATACTTATTTACAAACTTTCAACCCTATAACTCCAAAATTGCGACCTTTATCGTGTAAATAATATTTAATTCTTCCCAGGGGGGGCCAACCAATTCGGGTCGAAACCAATCCCTTCCAGATATTCTTCGAACAGACCTAATTACAAATTTTCAACCCTATTACTCCAAAATTGCTTTTATCGCGTTAACAATATTTAATTCTCCCCTGGGGGGTCAACCCCCCAACCAATTCGAACCAAAACCAATCCCGTCCAAGATATCATACGAAATTACGTATTTACAAGCTTTCAACGCTATTGCTTCAAAATTGCGCCCTTGTGTAAACGCAGGTTTTCAAAGTGAAAACTTACTAAAAGACGTTACACGATGAAAGAACCTCAATCCACTGAATACTAGAAGAACTTATTTCATTGAATCGAAATTTAATCAATAAATGATTTATAGTTGAAGTTTTTTTCTTCAGTGTATGTACCATTTCCTGCTCCATCGCATTTAATGATTTAAACTCCTGGCGTAGACCTCTCGACTGAAGTTTTTAACCGAAGAACAATCGGAATTCATTAAAGGGCCGTCTCTATACTTCAACTCTAATTTTCCGCCATTAAGGACACGTGAATATAAAAAACGTCCCAAGCGCCAGGATCGGGCGTCGGGACGCATGCAATAATCCGGGACGTCGAACTATGCCGCATGAATAAGGAACATTCCATCCCGTACGACCCCAGGAATTTCACTCACCGACTCCGATGCTCTGAATTAACGCCAAAAATGTGCCCGAGAATTTTCATCTTTCGGCGTTTCATAACCATTTCAATGCCTACGGCCGCTTTAATTTCGAATTTCGCAGAGTTCGCGATGGCCTGCAAATTATGGAAAGGCGATGCCGGAGTGATATTCAATCGGGACTCTATGAACAGATGAATTTGACGGGAATATAGAATGAAAAACTAGAAAATGAGGTCTGCTTAAATAATGGTCGATTTGGAATTGACAAAAATTTGAATATTCAATTCTTGAAGACTTTTACGTCTCAGATAGGTGTTAATTTATCGTTGAGGCTCAATTTTCATCTTGGAAATCGATATTCGAGGTAAATTAATTTTTCCTTTCATTTTCTCGATATCGTATCGAAATCTGTTTTTGATTTCCGGATCTTATTCGTGGGAGGTGTTCTCATAATTCTTTTTATTATAATTGTTCTTTTCATATTATTTTTCTAACTTTTTGAACACTCTTAGTTTATTTTCTCAGCTCGGTTTGTTGTGGAGATAGAAATAAATTCTTATAAGATTCACCTGAACAAATTTCTTCACACAAAATGGTATGAGCGCCATACCAGCTACCTTCAAATGTATCTATAAAATTAATTTTTACAGACACTATATACAGCGGATTTTCATCATTATTTCGCATGAAAAACTTCCCCATGAAAAAACATTCTGATTAGTATATATATATATATATATATATATATATATATATATATATATATATATATATATATATATATATATATATATATATATATATATATATATATATATACCGGGTGTCCACGGAAGGTGGCTCGCCCCTATAACTTTTTTTTTTTCGGAGATAATGAAATAAAATTTAGAGGAACTGTTTAATGCATAAAATTGCATTTTTTGACAAGTAACGCACCTTCATGCAACTTCCGGTTTCACCGGAAATTACGTAAACTTTAGATTTTCAAATGGGACACCTGGTATATCTTAAGTTTTTTTGTCTCCATATGACATTTAGAATACAACCATGTATCATTTGTTAGTTTTGGTCCTTCTTTTTATTTTTTTTTCGAAATAAATGTTTATTCTAGAGGGCTATGGATGAGTTCAAATAACTAATTTCGGTCCTGAAATGTTTGTTGAAATACAACTTCACTGTTTTCGAACAATATGGTTCAGCTATGTGACGTTTAATTTTAAAACTTTTATAACTATTTTTTTTCAAATGGCAACATGGTGGCTGGTCGGGAAAAAAAAAGATAATTTAATTACGATTAATTTGATACCGCACTCTAGGTATTAGGCTGAAAGAAAACTTTCAACAATCAAATCATGAAAAACATACTAGTCGACCATGGTCAATTTCATACATTACATAAAGTGAACAAGGAAAATTCTTTGATAATTTAAAAAATTATCAAACAACTTTCCAAGGAAGCTGGTTATACGTATTCAGCAACGCAAATTCTGCATTCACAATCGAACGGTGAATTATAGAAATTGTCAAGTCACCCCGACTCAAAATCTGCATACAGCTGTTTCGATCTTATTAGATCTCATCAGTGCAGCTTATTTGACTCGGAGTGAATTAACAAATCTCTAATTGTTCCCCAATACAAATCGTGGTCAGTAACACTGGTCGGATAACAATCTAGAGCGCCATCCCACCAAAGATATTGGGAAACAACAATTCACCGCTTAGACTGAAAATGCAGATATTCGTCGCTCGAACACGTACCTCCTGATATGAAGATATCTACTCTACAACAGTGGTGTATATGATTCCAAGGCACACTAACATAGTGATTTAAAACCTTTGGAAATACCCACGAGAGCGCGCTAGTCACTTAGCGACTAGAATATTCGGAGCGCGAGTGATATTAAAATAAATGATATTAAAATAACATTTGAAATCATCGAGTAGCCTGTGACCAACACAACTGAAACAAAGTAAGTCCGAAGCCACGCCCACAAATCTACGTCACAGGATGGTAAACGCATCTATAGCCCTCTAGAATGAATATTTCTTTCGAAAAAACAAATAAAACAACGGTTACAAAAAGTAACAAATGATACATGGTTGCATTCCAAGTGTCATACGAAGACAAGAAAACTGAAAATATACCAGGTGTCCCATTTAATAACCGTTGAGTTACTTGTCAAAAAATGCAGTTTTATGCATTAAACAGATCCTCTAAATTTAATTTCATTATCTCCGAACACAAAAAAGTTCTAGGGGCGAGCCACCTTCCGTGGACACCCGGTATAAATATATATATATATATATATATATATATATATATATATATATATATATATATATATATATATATATATATATATATATATATATATATATATATATACATATATATATATATATATATATAATTATTTATTCGAATTGTTGTTGCCTGTGATCTATTTTTAATCTCTTGATAATTATTAGCAATAACAGGCTGGTTGAATCTTAAAAAACTCGATTTTATTAAAGAGTTGACGTTTTACTTCGATATCTTAAATGAAATTTCTTTGACATTTATTGATGTGTGAAAAAAATTGAGAAAATAAGGCTGCTTTGTCTTGCTAGATATTTATTATATAACTATTCAGTCTAATATTAACATTCAAAAAATGTTATGATTAGATGGTAAGGGAAACCAAAGAAACCTTTACCTACGTAATGTTTGAAAATAAAAATAATAGGGTATTATTTATCTAACAACAAAGAAATGAGTCATGGAAAACATTGAAGATTGGAGTAAATTATCGGTATAGTGTACGTTTATATGGAAGCAGCCGTTGACACGTGGTTTCGGACTCTTTGGTCCTCATCAGCAACGGCGTAGCAAAGCATTGGATTGAAAAATTTGAAGATGAAAATAGTACAACAAACAATTGTCTTCCGTATCAGAGGATTTTGTTTGTTGTACTATTTTCATCTTCAAATTTTCAATCCAATGCTTTGCTACGCCGTTCTGATGAGGACAAAGAGTCCGAAACACGTTCATACGGCTGCTTCCATATAAACGTACTATACCGATAATTTTACTCCACATCTTTAATGTTTTCCCATGACTCATTTCTTTGTTGTTAGATAAATAATACCCTATTATTTTTTATTTTCAAAACATTAACGTAGGTAAAGGTTTCTTTGGTTCCCTTACCATCTAATCATAACATTTTTGAATGTTTAATATTAGACTGAATAGTATTATAATAAATAACTAGCAAGACAAAGCAGCCTTATTTTTCAATTTTTTCACATCAATAAATGTCAAAGAAATTTTCAATTAAGAATATCGAAGTAAAACGTCAACTCTTTAATAAAATCGAGTTTTTTAAGATTCAACCAGCCTGTTATTGCTAATAATTATCAGAGAGATTATATATATATATATATAGTATATATATATATATATATATATATATATATATATATATATTATATATATATATATATTATATATATATATATATATATATAATATATATATATATATATATATATATATATAATATATATATATATATATATAAACGTAAACTTTTTACGGAAATCTCGTTTATTACGTTATTTCAAGTTGGATTTGTTATCATTAAAAAAATTACCTCCACATTATTGTATCTGAAATAAAAGCATTATTTTCATTGAAATATTTCTTTCAAGAGTTTCGCATAAATTATCTATTGATTTTTTCTCGAGTGAAGATAATTTGTATGCTGTTGTGGAAGGAAAAATTTATTTATCACTCTTTGTCATCATGTAATTTGTAGCTTCATGTTCTTAATTGTTGACATTCGGAGCTCACGCGATATCAAACAACGAATGCCCTTCTAATAGCATTAAATTATGTCGTAAAGTCGGACAAATCGTGAATAGTTTCGTGCAAGTTTACTATCGGGTCGGTAAGACATAAACACGGCACAAGCTTTTCGTCAACTAGAGCTCCGTCAAATCACGTACTCAGCCCTACTGAGGCCGAGTAGTTCTATTGAAAAACCGATCATCAATCACGAATAACCTTCCAATTTCACCGGATATAGTTGAAGTTGAAGGGTCGACAACACAACATATTGATCAATTGATGAATAACTTTGGCTGTAACGCCAGTTTTCAGTTGTGAATAATGTACGTTAAGCGAAAAATCAAAATTGCTATTTTCACTAACGTTTGAAATGGATTTTCCGATACATTCCATATTTCACCGTGAAGCACCGTCAAGTTTTTATAGATCCAATATACATCATTACTATTTTCAAGGATTTCATGTTTTCTCTAGCGTCTTCAGATATCAGGTGAAAATTGGGAAATTTTAAAATGTTTCTTAATAAAGTTATTATCGAATTGGTAGTTCTTGATTTCGTCCTAACGAAACCAAAATATTGGCATTAAATCTTATATTTATATATATATATATATATATATATATATATATATATATATATATATATATATATATTGGCTTGCCATATTTTTGGTGAGTGAAACCAGGACACATCAATATGGGAAATTTTTCAAAAATCAGACGCAAAACGGTGAGTTTTTAGCCTTTTTTTGAGCCTCGCAAGTGAAGGGAGGAGATAATTTGGAACCTCAAATTGTGACTTCTAAGTAATTTTTGCTACTTGAAAATATATATTTGTCTCTTTTCGATGATAATTTTTTTCTGGTCTACCATCTACAAAGGAGTGTTAATGAAATAAAGTTTAAAATACTTCATAAAATTGTTTAATTAAACAATTACTAAGTCTAATTGTCTTTTGTAATACTATAACTTTTTGTGTAACTACAAAAACAATTATAAAAAAACTTTTATTTGTCAAACCAATTGATTTATCAGTTGTTAATGTTAATTTTACATTTCTGAACAGAGCGCTCACGTTTATCTTGCCGATGAAGTGTACACCTCTCACTAGGTAGCGCTCACCCTTCTCATAAGCCTGCTGTTGTAATCAAACTACTTACAGCCATTATTCATTAATTTTTACATTTTACAGTCGTTTTCCGAGACATCGAATATACCAGGACGTATGGAAAGCCTATATATATATATATATCAGGGGCGGCTAGTCAAAGGAGGCTAAGGAGGCTAAGCCTCCTCAATAATATTCCGTGTATCACTAATATATATATATTATATTGAATAGTCAGCATTCAGCATATTCATATTAATCAAAATCATATTATTTTATGCACCTACCTTCCTTTCAACCTACATTATATAATATAATTTATTAATTAAGATAGAAGGTATTTACATTTACTGCATTTCATTCATTTCAAGATTTGTGGCAACGCTGCGGAAAGCTTAGAAAGGTATATTCTCAACGTTCATTATGCCTGCCACAGAAAAGCTAACTCACACCACTTAAAAACAAATACTCCGAATGAATACTTTTGAAATAGAAAACCAAAACACATGTACATGGCAACACCGATAAACTCCAGCCTTATACAATGTCGACCAATCACAACTATAGAATCTCCCTGACATCGAGTAAAGTCGTTGATTGAATCGTAGTATGATCGTAATTCGTATTCGTACTGTCTGAATAATGGACGCCGGAATCAACTCGCGTTACGCGTATTGTTTTAAAATGAGTGATTACTGAAATTAATTTCAAAAATTTCAATGGTGACTTAGTGGAATATTTGTTATCCCATAACTTTAGTGCCCTAAGTTATGAGGATAAAGTTTTGATAAAAACAAAAAAACCTACCCCTGAATTAAACAATTTGGTGCAGCGTAACAGAAAACAAAACCGCGGTTTTAATACACGGAATTATGAGAGAAATCCTTGCCTAACCGGATCACAGGTAAAAAATAAATTATTTTGTTGGCAGTGTTTACTTTTTACTAGTGAAAATGTCTCTGTTTGGGGCCGCTTAGGATTTGAGGATTTAATTCTATACCTAGTTGAAAGTGAGGAATTTTTCACCGATAAAGTAACTTTAAATACAGCACGCGGATTAATATCTTACTAACAAGATAAGGAATTTATATATTTTTTAAACATCTTTAAATTAATTTTTGAACAAACAGAAATAGTTTTTCAAATCTTACAGCACAAGTTTTCAGATGTAATTTACTCACGAAATCGGCTCAAGTTTCTTTTGGAAAAAATTTCAGAATTTCGTGCAGAATTTTATTTTAAAAAACTATTTTCTGTATTTCAAACTACTGATGATACGACTCAATTTAGCCCAAAACGAAAGAAATTCAGTTACGCAGATATGGAGCTTCACTATAAGCAAATATTTTATGAAATTTTGGATACTATTAGGGGTCAAATAGAAATAAGGTTCTCTGATTTGAAAGAACTGCATTTCTTCGACTTACTCAATAAAAATTTGTTCACCGGATTTTTGGCTAATTTTCCAGATAACCTTTTGGAAAATTTATGTCAAAAATACACTTTTTTTGATAAGGTAGCCATAAAAAGTGAACTGTGTGTTGTTTATAATGACAATGAAATTTTGGGGCACAATGAAAATCATGTGAGGACTATTAAATATCTTTTTGATAATGATTTCAATCAAGAATTACCCCAAGTTTATAAACTCTTATGTCTAATTGTTTCTATCCCGGTGACATCGGCTTCCGTAGAGCGCTCGTTTTCCACTCTTAAGAGAATTAAAACTTATTGACGAAATTCAATGAGCCAGGATCGTTTGAAAAATATTAGTTTGATGTCTATTGAAAAGGAATTGGTAAAACTTTTGGCGAAAGACAAAAAATTTTATGAGGATATTATAGATCATTTTGCTTACGTTAAAGATCGCAGAATCCCGCTAATCTTCAAAAATATATAATAACATTTTATTTGCTCTCACCAGCTGTTAAAAAATTCGTTAAGTAGGTAGGTAGGTACCTATTATGAGAAAGAAAAAATTTGATGAATAAATGAATTGATTAATTGGCTGAGAAGAATTTTTGTGAATATTGTAAATAGGAGTTGTAGGTCTCAAGGTAGACACTCGAAAGTGAAAACAAATTAATAGCTTAGGGTGCTTGTTTTACTTTGATTTTCTTTATATTATATTGACCTTGAAATCCTAAAAATTTTCGGCTATGGTGTATTTTTAACACCTCTTGTAGCCTCCTCAAACCAAAACCTCACGAGCCGCCACTGATATATATATATATATATATATATATATATATATATATATATATATATATATATATATATATATATATATATATATACATCTGTCTTGAAAGAGAAGTATCTTCATTGTAAAACATCTTTTTAATATCCT
Source organism: Cynegetis impunctata (assembly GCA_030704885.1). Classification (NCBI taxonomy): domain Eukaryota; kingdom Metazoa; phylum Arthropoda; class Insecta; order Coleoptera; family Coccinellidae; genus Cynegetis; species Cynegetis impunctata. The sequence goes on along the minus strand of JARQZK010002959.1, from coordinate 158,677 downwards.
GATCCTGAAAGTTTATAACGATAGTCGAAAGCTTGGTGAATGAATCAACAAGATATTAGTAGTACATTCTATCGTTTTATTGATACCTCTAGTATTTGGGGAATCTCTTATATATTTTATATGTATATTCTCTTTTATACTATTAAGTTTTTTTCCAGTACCCCGATACTTCCTTCATATATATATATATATATATATATATATATATATATATATATATATATATATATATATATATATATATATATATATATATATATATATATATATATATATATATATATATATATATATATATATATATATATATATATTAATATATATATATATATATATATATATATATATATATATAAATTATTTTTTCCGTAAATTCATTTCGACATGGAATTACTAGGTTTTAGTTTTAACAAAAATTACCAGAGAAATTTCAGATTTAATTCAATCTATCTGAAAATATAGATATTATCAATCAATCAATCAAAATACGTTTATTCAAGATTTCTGGGGGGATGGGGTACATTTTTGTTATCAAGCTAAATATTTTATTGTGGGAAGTTATAAGGTTTTGCAACCTTCTTCAACCCTGGCTTTACTTAATTAATTCTCTAACATTTACAATATTAATAAAAATCCTAATTTTTCTATCGGGGAATGCGGCTGCGGCAAACTTTTTTGCTAATTACGTGCCATTCAGTCCAAGGTCAATATATTTCAACTGACATTAGATGGTAAGGGAAACCACAGAAAACCTTTACCCACGCAATGTACTGATATTCTTAACTTTATTATATATAATTTATAAAAATGGTTTGACAATAGATGCATTTGCTGACGTAGATATTATACGAATTGTGATAGTTTGTAAAATTGAAAATAGTTGATGGAATCTGTCGTTACTACGTGATAATTCAACTTGATGAACAAATACAAAACTTGAATTTACTACGTTTCGGAAAAATTCACATCTTCAAAATATTTTTGGCCTCTAACAGAACAAGTAGCTAATGTCATAACTAAAGTTTATATTAAAATTGCTCTCAAACCTGAGACAAAACTATCAGGATTGTTATTTAATGCCAAAGATATCACTTCAAAATTTGAAAGTTCAGGAGTTTACAAGTTGATTTGCCAAGTTTGAAAGGAGTGTATATAGGTCAGACTGGTCGATCGTTCAAGACAAGATTCAAAGAACACCAAAAATCTATTTTGAAAAATCAAACGGATTTAACGTTTTCAAATCATGGCCGTGAAATTCAAATTATGCACAATTTACCGAAAATTGAAAAATTTTCAAAATCAATCATAATACAATAGGCGATATCTTGCAGAACGACCAGATTTTTTTTTTTTTGAAAATAACTTTTATTTTATCAATAAAAAATTTACAACAATGTTTTATAACAATCTCAAATCAGTGCCAAAAGCTCTGGCCTCGAGATAAAATATTATAAGGATTCAACAATATACTATTTTTCCATTTGTTTTTTCTTAATATTAATTTAAAGATGACTAAGGTATACTTGACAACTAATTGCAAAAATATCACATTTTACTTTATTCTATTTCCAGAAAAATACTTAGGTTTTTGAGGAATACATTGTAGTTTCTTATCAATCTTAGATTTTCTGGTAAAGAATTATAAAGTTTAGACGCACATTGTACTGGGCTATAAAGCCCCAGATTTATCCCATTAGAGTTTACTTATACATTATTTATGTAACGCGTATTATGGCTATGTATTTCGTTGGTAAATGTTATATTTGTATTACTCTTTTGTTTTCGTAAAATTATTTTATGCATAAGTTTACCTTGCTCAAGCATCAATATCTTGTCCAACCTACAGAGACACAGTTCACTGTATAGGGTATCTGTACTTGTAAGTATATCATAATTGAATAAAATTTTTATGACTTTGTTCTGTAAAATTTTAATTTCATTAAATCTAGTTGAACAACACGTACCCCACACAGGCAGTAGGTAGCGCAAATGGGACAGAAAGAAGGCATTATAGACGTTCATTTTTGTTTTAACTGATAGATAATTTCGACATTTATAGATAATGGGAATCATTGGAATAATTTTGTCTTTAATTTTGTTCAAATGGTTCTGCCAATTAAGCGATTCATCGATAATTAACCCAAGATATCTGATTTCGGTAACCCTTTCTAGATTTGTATTGTTGATTATAACATTTACTCTATCGATCCGCTTATTTTTTTGCTTGAAAAGCATATATTTAGTTTTGTCAGCATTGATTTTCAGCTTATTGCAGAAGAGCCAGTTAAGATATAAGTCGAGATCTTCATTAACTTCTTGTATAAGTTTATTCACATTTTCTCCCGTGTATACTAATGCTGTGTCATCGGCAAAGGCAAAATATTGGGCTTTAAGGTTTGCACAATGAAGGCTTAAAACATATAAGGAGTATAAAAGAGGGCCAAGGACAGAGCCTTGCGGAACTCCATAGGAATTTGTGAGCAAATCACTATTTACATTGTTTAATTTCACATATTGATATCTATTACTCAAATATGATTTAATAAGCGTAAATATAGGTCCCCAAAGCCCATGATAGAAAGTTTTTTAAGCAATATGTCTATACTGACCACATCAAACGCCTTGCTTAAATCGACAAAAACAGCTATAACAATTTTCTTTTCATCTAATGCCTTACAGATGTAGTTAACAAAATCAAAAGTAGCGCTCAAGGTGCTACTATTTTTAATAAGCCCATATTGGAACTTATCAAATGAAACATTGTCATATATAAAAGATGTCATCCTTTTTTTATAACTTTTTCGATTACTTTTGAAAAAACGCTTATAACTGAGATCGGCCTATAATTACTCATACACTTTGGATCGCCCGACTTATAAATTGGAGCTACCCTGCTCTTTTTCAGTTATTGTGGAAATATTCCAGTGGTAAGTACCTTGTTTATTAACATTGTTAACGTTTTTAAAATAAGTTCCCGTAAATTTATAATATCAAAAACAGTTACTTCATCATACCCCGGTGCAGAATAATGTTTGAGTTCCGATATGGTTTCATCAATTTCAACCTCGTTTGTGAGTTCTATACTCATTACCTTATTACATTTGATCTCTTCAAACTGTCCATTTAAATCCCTCTGTAAAATGTCTTCCGCTAACGATTTTACTATTTTTTCACCTATATGTGCAAAGTGTTCATTCAAACTATTTACAATACTAACGTTATCCTTAACCTCCGTTCCCTCCACCACCAATGAATCAATACAAGTTGAACCAGGTTTATTCAGAAAAAAACTATTAACAAATTTCCACTGTTTTTTTATATTACTACCCGCCTGTTCCCATTTTTTATGAAAATATAAATTTTTCGAAGCCTTAATTTTATTATTAACTTTATTTTTGAGCTTTTTAAACTCAATATCATAATCATATCACAATTTCTGGATTTTTAACTTTCTTTTTATATGCGTTATCACGTTGTTTCATCGTTTCCAGAAGTTCCTGGTTTATCCAGGTGTTATTTCCCCTTATTTTTATACTCCTTACATACTCCGATGCAGTTTTTGTCTCCTTTATTAAGTGGATCAGGTCATGAAACGACGAGACTTCCCTACTGGCATTAGGTTTACTAATTTTAACATTTTCCTGAATTTTAAACATCAATAAATTATGGTCAGATAAACAATTAGGTTGAACATTTGAAGAGTGAACAAAATTTGAACCATAGTCCAATATAATATGATCGATAAAAGTTTTGCTGTGTTGTGTAACTCTGATTGACTTGATATATTCTCCTATATTTAGTGTATTCAAACAATAATGATTTTTCTAAGAACATTTTATTGTATTAATATTATGACTTGCTTTTTCATTTCTATATAGATACATTTGAAAATTATTATTTCGCATCGAAGAAAAATTTTTCTGTTCATAAATGACATATTTATTTGGGTGCATCAGAACAACAGTGGTTCAAGTCCAAAATTTTGATTTTCTTTTTTATTCTCGATTCAGTACCCCTAATGCGGTTCCTTTTCAGAGCAACAAAGATCCAAGTCCACTCCTCAATAATTGCCTTTAAAATACCACTAGATCGGTATTGCTGTGAATTAAAAATGAAAATGTTCAGAGCAAAGGTGACTCAAGTCCTATTTTTTCTGTCAGGACACGTATTGCTTCAATTAGTGGATGTGACTATGTGACTCAGAATTCAGTTAATCAACTGAAGATTCAAGTCATCAAATTCAAACGTGGACAACCATTTTCTTTATTATTTAGAGAAAATGTCTCAAATTTCATAAACTTTCAAGAGATTTCCTTAATAAAGAAGTGCGTTGGAAAGAAATTCACATCTTTAGCAGCGGTAAACCGTACATGCAACGACGAGCCATAGCTTTAGTAAAGAAGAACGATAAAAAATCGCTTCTACCTTTTATACCACCTATTTTTCATCAATTTCATAAAAAATCTTCCTGTTAAATTAATACCTGAACATCCTCCCAAGATGACCAGGATCAGAGTCATCAGTTGTTGAGTGATGAAGAGTTCAACAACGAATACCAATTCGACGAATAGATTAGCTAGTTTTTTTAATATTCATGTTAAAATTGGTTTTTGATATAAATTTTATTTTACTTACTTGTTTCAGTCTAAAAACATCTGTGGAATCCTAATACACGCACGAAATATTTGAATTTTTAACTCTACAATTCAAATTTATTTTCTGTAAAATTGTAAAAAAATATTTTCAGAGCAAGTAAGATAAATAACATGAAACCTTTTAGCTAAATTCAGTTTTATTCTTGTGACTTGGATTAAACAGTGCACCTTAATATGAATTCGTTCAGTGCAACACTGATCTAAGTCCATTTTTTTTCTCTTAATTGATTGATTAGTTCGATGTTTTTGAATTTATCATTCTTGAAGTATAAGAGAAATAAAATTTAATATATCACCAAAAATAATCTAATGAATCCAATTTGAAATAAATAACAAGAAATAACCTATAAACACAAACGCAAATATCTTAATGAAACAACACTTTGTGAAATGGACTTGGACCACTGTTGTTCTGATACACCCATTTCATCTCTACATTTCTTCTTATCATAAAAAAGCAAATGGTTGCTAATTTGTAAGATATGTTATTCATCACTGAAAGTGTGTCTACAACCAAACGAGAAGGACGATTATTTCCAACTTCCTACTAACTGCTTTTGGAGTAAATTGATGCAACAAAGGCTCTTTTTCATCGCAAATCCTTTTGCTCCATTTGTGGGAGATACTTTCAGTGTAGGTAAATTTGTTTTAGTTCTTCAAATATTCCAAAGTAGCGATTTCTAAAATGAAAATTACGTTGAAACTTCCGAGTTGTTATCCTACCCTCATTTCAAATTGTTACATTTATTTCGTAGTCTAAGCGAATCCGGTGCAAACTCACAAGCTACTAGCACTTCGGTCAATTCTGTTGTGTACATAAGGGATGATTAAGTTTAACATAGCGAGCAGTAGACTTGTTATTTACTTTTTTTTATACTCGTTTTCCACTTTCAGCAGTACAAAGCCGCTAAAACCTTCACCGCATTTGCCAGACTACGAATTCACCCTTCAGTCTAATCAGAAGGACTTTCACAGGTTTTACTGATGTGAGAATTTTATTACTAATACTTTTATCTACTCCAATTGAATAATATATTCATGATTCAACTGCGTTCTAGCAATTAATAGTATCTATTACCAAACAGCGTGAGTAATAATAACTCACTGCTATAACTCACTATATAGTCTACTAAGATCCCAAGTAAGATCGACTGTCACTCATCCTCTCATGTCACTTGAATAATTCTGACGTTTTCAAATTGAGTTGATACTACCTTATTATTGTAAATTTGTATTTGTATCTATGTATTTATTGTTATAGTCGTAGATAAAGTATAGTATTCAACTTGCGGTAATGGTCATAACTCACTTGATGATTTACAGCACTCGCTTTCAGCTCGTGCTGCAAACGTCATCTGCGTGAGTTATGACCTACATTACCGCTCGTTGAATAATATACCATTTTTTCGAATCATCAATTATAACAATCGTTTGTTATTAGACTACTATTTATTACTTTTTTAACACGCTTTTATTAGCTTGATACTTTTTTGTGCAAAGGAATCTTTGAACGTGATTTTCACCCACTTAAAAACGTCGGATTGATTTGAAACGATGACATAATAATAATAATAATAATAATAATAATAGTTCTTTATTCCAAAGTCATCCCATTATAACGGTTACATTGAAAGAAAGTGATACAGAAATAGTGTCAAAATTCCACATGTTTACAAGTTTGCCAGTATGTACTCCCCAACACTATAGGTTTCCAACTTCATAAGTACATCATGTATCATTCTATTTTTTCTGAAGTTATTCGTTCGTTTAATTGACCCTGGTAATTTATTATATTTTTACATTACATAGAAACAATTTTTTTTTGTCATAGTTAGTCTATGTTGTGGATATATATAATTCAGTAATCTGGTGTTATAGAACTGTTTTCTATCTTTACAGTCTTCGAATAATTATCTATTTTTGAAAAGGACAATAAACATTCCTGGGTATAAACAGCGTAACCGGTTTAAATTTTGTTTTTTTTTAAATGGCCTCTACATCTTTTTAAGTATCACACTTTCAGCATGATTCTCAAAACACTTTTTTTGTATTATGAAGATCGAATTTAGGTTGGATGCTCCATAAAACATGTGACATAGTTGATCTCATTATCCTGATCAGGACCTTCAGGATCAGCGATTTTCCAAATCCGATACCCGGTATCGTCTTCGTGTCAAGTACGCCGATTATTCGTTTCTACGAAATTATCATAGTTTCAGAACTAAAAGAGCAAAAAACAATAATAGTTGAAAAAATAAAAAACCCGCCTTTGTAGTTAGCAGAACTAAAACATAGAAAATAAATAATAGTTGAAGAAACTAAAAAACACGCTCTAATTAAAAAGTATATTATATAAAATATTTTTCAATAAATTCCAATTGAGAATAGTATTATCAAGAAATAAAAAATTCCATTGTATGAAAGCGTGGGGTGCTTTTTAAGATATTTCTATTATGAATCGACTTTTATATTTTATCAAAATTAGTCTTTATAAATCCTTTATCACATATCAATAAAAGGAGCTATTATAAACAATTTCTTGCACTAAATTTCGGGTATTTTCAGTTAATTCACACGTTGACACTGTACTATTGAGACATTCCTTTAACACTATGACGTAACAAACATGACCCCTTCGTTGCGCGTTTGACAATAAACGCGCAACGAAGGGGTCCTGTTTGTAAAATCATATAAATTTAAAATTGTTTATAAATAATTTTTGAAATTGTTTCAAGTGTTTTTCGCATCGACTAAGTATAATTTATGATGAAGTTTCAAAATACATGAAAAAAATTGATAATCCAAGATCCCAGAGCCACTAGACGTTTCATATTTTCTCAGCAATAATATGTATGGGATGAAGTAGTGTTCGTATGTACTTTCAGTGTATGGATACCTGCTACCTTGTGCCGACGGCCAATTTCCAGGTATCAGGTGCTGAAGATGGAAAAAACTCAACTCACTTTTCATATTTTCTCAGTCTTGATTTTTATATATGATACTCAGGGAACTATTTCAACACCTTCTGCAAGCAGCCAGACTGATCATGGGGCTAAACATTCCGCCAGGCACAAATAAAGTGTCCCTATGAGTATGACAGTATGAGCGAAATGTCATGACAGTAAGTATAGAAGGGAGATCCACGAGCATAGATAATCACTATCGCGCTTAAATGAGCAGAACGCGACATTTCGCTCATACTGTCATTCTCATAGGGACACTTTATTTGTGTCTGGCGGGATGTTTGGCCCATTAGATTGGTCTGGCTGCTTGCATAAGGTATTGAAATAGTTCCCTAAGTATCATATATAGGCAGAGAAAAAAAGAAAATTGAGTTGAGTTTTTTTCCATCCTAATCACCTGATACCTGGAAATTGGCCGTCGGCACAAGGTAGCACTACTTTATCCAACAAATATTATTTCTGAGAAAATAAGTAATATCTGGCGGCTCTGAGATCTTGCTCTATTAGATCAAATTATCCATTGCACGGTATTTCTCAATAACGTATTTTGCTTCATCAGGGCCGGCCTAAGGCGAAAATTGCAAGTGTGCTAAACTCAAATTTTAAGCCCCTGCCGGAGGGTCTGAAATTTTTTGAAATTTAAGGTCCAAAAACACAGTTATTGTGCACTTTTTCACCTTGTAGAACATTAAATTTATGTATGACAATTTGATTTCATTATTGATTGACTTGATATGCTCAGTAGGTACTCTTCCTTGTACTTTAACCACTATTATGTCAAATAAACTAATGAAAGCTTAACTCTTCATTGTTCTTGTGAACATAAGAGAGTTGTTCTTTACAACTTACAACAGAATAATTATTTTCCCCGCAGTAAGTTGGTAGATTTTTCCATATTGAATTATACCAACTGATAATGTGCAATTTTCAGCTTACCGAAAACTTAGGGTTTTTGAAGTCCAATGCTATTCCAACGAAACTCTTCCACTTTTATCGGATCTGAACCTGAGCCATCATCCAGAGATTATTGTATTTTCTTTCATATAACAACCAGATATACTATTAAAATAATAATAAATAATCTTTATTTGCACAACCAAAATAACAGTTTATCATAACATCAAGAATATGAAATAAAACTTGACTCTATAGCTAGGTAAAAACTAAAATATTCAATTATATAACCAGGAAAAACAGATATTCTATGAAATGAATCAGACTCTTAGAAGTCCACCGTACTTCTAAGGTATAGGAGAGCTGCTATACGTCAGGAAAATTCAAAAAATATAATAACTCATTACGTTCAAATCATTTAAGTAGAGTATTCATGTTAATTCTTTTATTTCATGTTGTTTCTTTCAGTTTTGCTGGTAAGTACTCAGTTTTGTACATTATACTCAAAACCTCTTCAGTTGGTAATGAAACTAGACATGTCAGAGATGTTTTCTTGAAGCTTTTGAAAGTTTTTTTACTTTTTAAATAAAAAGGTGTTCTATCATACTGCCTTTTCATGTAGTATGCATAGTTCCTCTAACCAATTAATTTATTCGTCCTCTCCTTTATTTTATTATTGATTTTCATGTTCAATCATAAAAACTTGATGTAGGTAGGTTATCTACTGTTGAACAGAGATAATATTGTCCTCAATCGAAACACAATGAACCACTGGAAAATACGAAGTCCAAAATAACACAAATTACGAAGCTAAACGTTCGAAAACTTAAAATGAAATGAACGTAAATTCCATTACAAACAATGTAAACAATCCGTTAATGGCCCATGCTCTAGTACCGATATTAGCCGTTCCGGCGCTACGATCTTAATTTCAGACGCCAATTGGCTAGAAAAGCAAAGCCGGGTTGAGGGGGGCAGGAAGATGAGTCACAACACTTTCCGCGTCCCGCCACGAGACGACTGTTCTACTGACCTTGGACCTTGGTCAAGGGTATCAGACTTACTGTATTTCAGAACTCATTGGGGTAGCCGGGTAGATCTTCGGTTTTACCTTGAATTTTAACTGTAATAGTTTTAAGACAAAATTCCTTCTATAGTCAGCGGCAAATCATTGGAAGCTTGGGATTTTTAGCTGTGTGAATTAATTTTTCAATCCACAAACTGACAACGACGCTGGGCGAGGGGTGTAGAGGCTCCCCTCTACTGTACAGCTGTTTAGTGTCCAAGCTTCCAATGATATGCCGGCGAGTATAGTTTAAATATTTCTGCCCAATATTTAAATCAGTTTCTAAAAGTTTTCCAAATTTATTATTTTTTTTTTACAAAAATTGGTCAATTTAATGCCCCTCCAAAAGGCTTGAGTGTGCGGCTGCATACTTCGCACACCCCTTAGGCCGGCCCTGTGCTTCATGAATATTGATCTAGGTACTCAGATTATACACATCATTATTTTTTGCAAGATTGTAACGAAAATATTCGCGAGGATCCACTTTTCTAGTTTGCTTGACCAATGTCTCCGTTCAAAATAAATATAATATAAATAGTTATTATTTCCTTTGAAATCTGATGGATGATTTCAGAAGGTGAGAATTATAAGATATATTAAGATCACTGATGTATAGAAATAGGGTTCTCGCATATCTGATAGTCCTAGTACAGGATATAAATGACCTTCGCTCAGTGGAAAGCTTTTATCTTGATATAGGATACGAAGTTAAATGTACAAAACGGATTCAAATTCTCCACGTATTTCTTCGGTGAAATAAATCTTCTTTTCGTTTGACAGCAATGATCGAATATAAAGATAGAGAAATATCTTCGAACAAGAAATTGTGGTTTCACAAGCTCTGTTGTCTTCTTAGCAAAAAAGTTGTTTGTTTATCGGATTTCATTTATGGTATTTCGTGGTTTCCACATATCACATTTTTAAAACATTCAAAGTACGTAACATTAATGATTTTTCCGATTCTGACAAAAATATATAGCACTATAGTTGATGGAGAAATTGGTTTCATAATTTTTGTTATATATACTACAAATAATTGTCAGCATTGATGAGGCTGTGATATGGTTGAAATTCATGACAATTTTAATAGAAAAACACATGTTTATTTTTAACAAGAAGTATAATTGAATATATAAGTTTCTGGAAGGAATATACGCAGTAATCCACCATATAAGTAATCCACTATATAAAATTTGTTACCAATATGTTTATTTTCAATTCATTCTGATGAAGCCACCGTGTGGTGAAATGCTGCGCCATAGATTCATATTATAAACAAATCTATGTTCGCATTTTTGAACAATTCGAGAAAATATCTCATTTGATGCAAATATACAAAACAACTCAAAGCTATCAAAACATTTCTTAATGAATGGAGTAAAAGCGGTGTTTCCATTACTCTTATATTATTAGGCCAGTCAGTTAAGACATTGAAAATCGGAAATTTAACGATAATTCCAAAAGTTTTCAAACTTTGGTCGAGTGAATGCTACATGGGGATAGGAGAAAATCTCATTTTGCGACCTTTTCCGAACATTGACATTTGCTGTATGCTGATGAAAAAAATTCCAAAAGTTCTACAGACATGGAGTAGTATTAAATATATTATTTCATATCACGTATCAAATTTGCGACCAATTTAAGGGTATGGAACATTTTTTTATTCAGAATTAACGTTTTTCTTCGATAAACTGGCCTTAAAAATTCCAAAAGTTGTATGAAGTTGCATATAATTTTACGTTGACCGGAACATGTTTATATATAATTTTTTTAATTCGTAGTAATTTTTTTCGGGCAAGATGGTCTCGAAGTAATTTAAAAAGTTTTGAAACTTGGTTGCAAACTTAGAAAACATCTATTCTGATACTTTTGCAAATTTGCAACTTTGTACGCGGTCCGGAACTTCATGCAATATGCAAAAATATAAAAATCCAAAAATCATATTTTTGCAAATTGCATAAAGTTCCGGACCGTGTACAAGGTTGCAAATTTGCAAAAGTATCAGAATAGATGTTTTCTAAGTTTGCAACCAAGTTTCAAAACTTTTGTAATTATTTCGAGATCATTTTGCCCGAAAAAATTACCACGAATTAAAAAAATTATAAATTAACAAGTTCCGGTCATCGTAAAAAGTTGCAAATTTATACATCTGTTCGGTATATTTTTCCAAAGTATCTGTCAAATTTGCAGTACTTTTGGAATTTTTTAGGTCAGTTTATCAAAGAAAAACGTTAATTTTGAATTTAAAAAATGTTCCGTACCCTTAAATTGGTTGCAAAGGACCCCGCACGGGAACCCATATAAAATGGTTCTCGTTGGAATTTCTCAATTTTTTTATATGTTTTTATATCCTTTGTTGTCACCAACATGTGAAAGTTTTAAACAGTTTCTATGTCTAGTTTCGATTTTATGAATTTTTGAAATGTTGCGATTAAGCCAATTGCGATAATTGTTTAAAAGAATTTTTCCATGTGCAATTAATTTATTGTAATATTTTTGAGAAAAATTATGTAAACAATTTCCAGAGAATATATATATTTTATCATTTTTCTAACAATTTCAGATCAGTACCTACAGGGTGGCTCTGAAATAGTCACAGAGTTGGTCAAAAATTAAATTTCATAACATTTTTTGAAATATTTTCTTGAAACTTTTATTGGTATTATATTAAACTCTTTTGAGAAAACATAAGGAATTATTTAAGTACTGAAGGTATCTAGATCATATTATAATATACATATAACGCAGTTATGATGGTAATTTATTCAAACTATATTTAGATAAAATTGAATATTAGAACGTATATTCACAATATCAAAAAACTGTTTATTAACTATGGTGGCCTATTAACTGCATTCTAAAAGAAGCCTACTGGGCTATTTAATATTATTTTGGTGACGTGCATAGCCCAAATACCACAAGACACTACAAATATGGGAACGATTTTTGCTAGTTTTGTAACTGTCATGTTGAGCTGTTTTGCTTACCTGTGTAGGTCAGATCAGAATACAATTTTATGGTTTCTATTTAGGTGGATGATGAATAAAGAAGCGTTTTTAATATTTAGATTTTCTCAAAAGTGTTTAATATAATACCAAAAAAAGTTTAAGAAATACTGTTATATAAATTAATTTTTGACAAACTTTGTAGCTATTTTAAGTAGGGAAAAGAATCATTTCCGATCTGGAATTGTTAAAAAAAAAATGAAAAATATATATTATTCGTGAAATATCTACAGTTGGTCCCAAAGTTAACAAAATTTATTTCACACGTACAAAGTTTTTAGAGCATTATCAGATCTATTGGCTTAGTCAAAAATCCATAAAATCGAAACTAGACATAGAAACTGTTTAGAACCTTCACATTTTATTGATAACAAAGGATATAAAAACATATGAAAAAATGAAGAAATTCCAACGAGAACCATTTTATATGGGTTCCCGTGCGGTTCCATACATGATATGAAATAATATATTTAATACGACTCCAAGTTTGCAGGATTTTTGGAATTTTTTTCATAAGCATACAGCAAAATTCAATGTTATTGCAATTTTAACAATGTTCCGGAACTTCGTTACAAAATTTCATAGTTTGTTTTTATATCTTTCCCGACCCTACATTAAAGTTAGAAAACTTTTGAATTTTTGTCAATTGATTATCTCAACTGACTGGCGTATATAGTTGTGATGGGTTAAATTCTCATGTTTTCTAAAATTTCATTACACAATAATGCAGGTGGCATTGGAACAAAGCACGTACTTCAATCAATCTCATGCGCACCGACAATGCGAACGTATCATCCTCTAATTTAGGAGGTGTAGCATTGATTTCCGCATAGGGCATAAATTCACCCGTATCCGTAGAACCCTTTTCATTAGCGACAATGTATATTGTCGTCCGGGGTACAATTTTGAATTTGTTACTCCAATATATCTGATACCTTGTTACTTGTGTATAGTGCCGATTGGACCTTTTCACAACTTGGAGGATGAGTAAAAAACTCTTGTTCAAATGTACGGCACAAATTTAAAAAAATTTTATGAAATTTATTCAGAACTTGAAGGATGAGTAAAAAACTCGTATACAAATCTACGGCACAAATAAAAAAAAAATTTTATGAATTTTACAAAATTACTAAAAACGAGAGATATTTATGGAGCGATAGCATAGAAATCTAAAATGACTGTTGATGTCTTTATACACCTGGTTGGAACGAAGTTCTTTTCACTTTATATTATGTATTGAATAGCAGGCAGAATGAAATGAACGTACAATTTTTGAGAGTAAAAGAATGAAAAAAAAAATTTAAGTTACTTATATTATTATTTATTTATTAATTCAAGAGCAAATGGAAACTATTTGAAATAATAATCTTTTCAGAAATGCAGAGTTTATTTTGAATTCAGTAAAATAAATACAGTATTCTCATTAGGACCATTTTTAATGTTAACATATTTTCTAACAGTATAACCATGAAATTATATACCTAATCTTTATTATATCATAACTTTCAGAAATATATAGATTATTATTCGAGTTATTCTATAGATATATATATATATATATATATATATATATATATATATATATATATATATATATATATATATATATATATATATATATATATATATATATATATATATATATATATATATATAATATATATATATATATATATATATATATATATATATATATATATATATAATTATTTATTCTAATTGTTGTTGCCTGTGATCTATTTTTAATCTCTTGATAATTATTAGCAATAACAGGCTGGTTGAATCTTAAAAAACTCGATTTTATTGAAAAGTTGACGTTTCACTACGACATTCGTAGTTTTTCAAAACTTTTGAAATAATTGAAATTTCTTTGACATTTATTGATTTGAAAAAATTTGAATAGACAAAGACTACTTTGTCTTGCTAAAAATTTTTTCCGAATGTGGTTGTTCTTTGTTATTTATTACGTGCTATTCAGTCTAATAACAACAAAGAAATTAGTCGCAGGAAAATATATGGAAGCAGCCGTTGACACGTGTTTCGGACTCTTTGGTCCTCATCAGAACGGCGTAGCAAAGCATTGGATTGAAAATTTGGAGATGAAAATAGTACAACAAATAAAAACCTCTGCTACGGAAGACAATCACACCTTTGTGGACTATTGTTCGAACTCTCCGGTTTGGGAGATTTGGTCAAACTCTGCCACGGGGGCGATTAATGCCATCCGCGAGATCTCAGAAACGAGTAAATAAACAATAATAAAGAAATTAGTCGCGGGAAAATATTAAATAAGTAGAGCAAGACAAAGTAGTCTTTGTCTATTCAAATTTTTTCAAATCAATAAATGTCAAAGAAATTTCAATTTTTTCAAAAACTACGAATGTCGTAGTGAAACGTCAACTTTTTAATAAAATCGAGTTTTTTAAGATTCAACCAGCCTGTTATTGCTAATAATTATCAAGAGATTATGAATATATATATATATATATATATATATATATATATATATATATATATATATATATATATATATATATATATATAGTTTTGAGTAGGTAGCTACGAAATTCGTGTTGAAACGTTAAAAGCTTGATTAAGAGGGTTTCAAACTCGAATGGCCTGTTATTGCTAGAAAAAAGGTAAAGAAATATATGTATTTATACATTTGTGTATGTATTAAAATAGCTATTTGCATTACTAGGGAGGGAAGTGGCACTCTTCCTCTAGTAGGATGTAGGTTACTGCATACAAGAGAGGAAACGGCACTTTACTTCCGTGTAATGCATATGATTTTTCCTTCTACCTCAAATTGAACCTTTTTTGAAACCTTATTTATAGCACAAATAACGAATTTATGTTTAATGTTTCTGTCAGTCAGCCACGGCATCCTACATATTCAAAATGAGAGAGGAAAAGTACTTTTTCTCCCTGATGTGAAGGGGGAAAGTGAATACTTTCTGTAGGGGTAGAAGGAAAAATTTGTTTATCGTGTATTTAATAGTAAAGTGTACTTTTTTACGGCACAAAGTCTTAAAACGAAGTGACTTTCTTCTAGTTAGCAACACTTATCCATGCTAGCAAAACATACCACTTTTATAAAAAAAAACCAAGAAGGTGTCGAATTTCATATGATTTTATTCTGAAATAGTTGTCAATATTCTAGTTCAAAATTGATTTTTTTTATATTTAATAGTAAAGTGTACTTTTGTACGTCGCAAAGTCTTAAAACGAAGTGACATTCTTCTAGTTAGCAACACTTATCCATGCTAGCAAAACATACTACGTTTTAAAAAAAAAACAAGAAGGTGTCGAATTTTATATGATTTTATTGTAACATATTTGTCAAAAATTCAAGTTCACAGATTAAATTATATTCTAAATAATTATTGTATTTATTTTATTAAATAAGATAATTTAAGTACTAGCATATTATGCACGTAAGAGAAGCTATTTCCAGTTCTTAGATATAAACATTATTCCTACTCATTGGAAAAATCTCGCTTTTTTATACAAGTATAACAATATACTATTTTTTCAGTCATTCATCTCCAAATTACTTCAGAACCATACAATTTTTGAACAGTTTTTACTTAAATATAAAATTCTCTAGAATATGTCTATATCTGAAAGAAGAAATATTAAATAGTGTTCAATGCATGATGGATTTATCCATCTTTGGAACTAAACATGCCGCACGCGTAGGTATATGAATACAGCTAACCTTAAGAATATTACACCTTTATTACATTTTATAATGTTTCATTGGCTTAGTGTCTGGAATGTTACATGCATTAATGCAGTTCAAAATTAATTCGCAACTGATTGTAGAAAGTTTTCTACACTTTTTTTGGAAAATAAAATCAATTTATTTAGTTAATTGTAATTGATGATATGTTTCGTAATTGTGAATTCATATATGAAGGCTTTAAACGAACTTCTGCTCATGTTAACCCATTATAACCCAAGAAATTATTTCGAGCGGAATCAATTTTCTTTGTTGTTTTGGCAAAATATACGTTGTTTGGAACATAAAAGTAAATGTAACCTATGTTCGAAAATTCATGGGTTAGCTGCGAGACCCATGTACTCTGATGAGTACATTGGGAGAATACGATGTAAAAAAAATAAAAAATTTTTGATTCAACTACAAACTTTATTAGAACCAAACTCATATTTTTCAAAAGTAAACGACAAAAAATTATGAAAGAATTAATTGAAACAAGTTATAATATTACAAAAACAAAAAATAAAAAATGGTGAATGGCAAAACAATCTCTTTCAACACATAGAGCCACTTTGCATTTTGAACATGTGACTCGTTTATGACACAGGGTACATTTCACTTGTTTTTCTAATTCAAGTGGAAAATGGCCACCTTCATGTTTTCTCACATTTACTGGTAGTTGACTAGATTTTATATTTTGAAGCCAAATAATGACGAACAATTTATTATTCTCTCAAAATCAACAAGACTAATTGGCTCTCCCTTCACAATTTGAAATATTTTCCATGCGTTGATAAGAGTCATGTTTATCACATTTGTGAACATCATCCACCACCATTTTTACCTCGAATGGAGATTGGAGATCCTATAACTGCTCATAGCTTGATAATTAGACGTAGAACTGACAAGGGAAAATTGAACTCAGCATCACTGTCTTCGCTCTCACTGTCACTTATTTGCCAAACTTCCATTTTGCCAGCGACTTTTTGAAGCATTCACAACTCATCTTGAATATAATTTTCATCAAAATATTCCTCATCCGTCTGTGAATCAAAATCGGGAGGTATAATCGAAAATCGGGAGGAATAATCGAAAATCGGGAGGAATAATCGCAATGTCGACTTCATTTCTGATCTTTGTTGAAGCAACTTCTTGTTGATATTTCTCCCAACCATAAAAAATTCTGATTGGAATTTCGGGAAACTACACAGTACTTATGAAAACTAGAAAAGAAATGCACTGACTTCTATGGAATAGTAGGTAGTATTGAAATATAAAAGTAACGCATCAGCCGATTGTACTCAAATGGGTACAGTAAGAAATTTCTACTTACCATATTTTTCAAAAAGAATTATGTATTCAAACAACACTAAAAATAGATAAAGCACAGTTATAACATGCTGAAAACAAAAGATCCGTACAGTCGTAAAGCAAAAAATATTATTTTCGGTCGATTATTTACTACCATGTAAGGAATGAACAACATAACCAACGTAACGGCTGAAAAAATCGCGTGAAAAAATTACAGGATGTGAATTCTTCTGTAATATATAGGTGCTGGCTATGGAAAAATATTGAAACAATCAAAATTTAATAGTACAGTTGATCCAACTGTTACTAGATTGTGTAAAAAAAATATTTTGTTGGCTGTACTCTAATGAGTACAATGGGATATAATGGGTTAATTTTCCAGTTTGCGAAATGACTTCAAGGAAAAGCAACTGAGTTATATCGACTGTACGATTATTCGAAACTATCCTGGTATTATGGACGAATTAGAAAAATAATCTAAACGTACGTTACCGTTGATATTTTATTCATGGCATTTTGATATATGAAAACACGCTTGACTTCGTAAAGGGAATAATTGCGAGATAATAGCTATCGGCTTCATAAACTGATTCTCTCTAGTTTCGAATTCGTTGTTACTTCAACTAAACACGAATGCTTACTGTTCACCCTTTGTTGTATTCGAATTGGTTCATTGTTAATGCGGTTTTCAGTTATTTTCCATTCTCTGTATGAATTCGTAGAAGGTATAACAACGATGCAACATTCGGAAAACGTAGACAGATATTTTCTGTCCAAAGTTATAATTAACTTTTCGAAACTAGATGCTGACTGTATATGATAAAGTCATATATTACAAGGCGTAATCGGAGTTCCTAGTAGTGTGTTTTATAAACTCTTAGAATAAACTTTAAAATATAACACACTTGGCTTGAGTTTCACTATATAAAAATATTTAGATACTGTATTTAGCAGTAAAGAATAGTCGACATGTTTCGAGTTATGAACTCATTACCAAGACTGGCTACAGAAGAGGAAGGAAAAGGAAACACGCGTGTTCCATTCCTCCCTGAAGTATGTGTCAGGGAGGCGGGCAGCTTGAGTTTGGGATTAACTCCTTCAGCCAGATCAGAGGATACACTTGTATGTACAGGCTGTCCCATTTTCGATGTCCTTACGGGGTAACTCGGTTATTTTTAAAGATAGAGATTTGCGGTTTTCGCGAACGTTGGCTACTTTTTTGTGAATCGCACGATACCGTAAACAAAATTTTCATAGCTTGCTTCGTTTTTGAGATACAGGGCGAAGTTGAAAATATTGCATTTTGGCCCCCGCCTTGTATCACAGCTATCTTTCAACTTATAGGAAAAGTAAAAACTGTGTTTTATACACTTTTTTACGTAGAATCCAGTGGCGTAGTGAGATTTTTGAAATGAGCTGTCACTGTTCAGATATAACCCAAAGTTATATTTTTTTAAATGGGACACTCTATATATTTTTCCATATTCAAAACATAAATGCTTTGAGCTCTTTAAAAATATATAATACTTTTATAATATTTCAAGTATTAGCCCTGTATTTAGATAAATTTCATTTTTGTTATAGCAAGTCAAGACAAATATCACTTTAGTAGAACGTTTAGCGCAATAAACAAATATCACTCTCATTTATATATGGTAGCATGGAAAGTATTCATTGAAAAAATATTATTTAATATAAGTTACTAAACAAAGATTAATTTAAAAATTATTATAACAGAAATTAAAACTTATATGAAACACTGCTACAAAACAAAGCTCTATTATTTTTCGGTTGAAAATATTTTATGAATATTGTTCAAATTGCTGTCCATTCTGTTGAAGACACAACCGACATCTTCTGAGGATAGCGTCAATCGACCGCAGTAACAACAAAGGTCTTATGCGTAAGAATTCGAAAGCTTCTCTCGTGGCATTCATGAGAGCATCTCGATTTTCTTGCCGCGTGTGGTTTATTTTATTTTTCATAAAGCCCCATATGAAAAAATCTAATATCGATAAGTCAGGGGACCTTGGTGGCCAGTTAATGGGACCATTATTACCAATCCACTGGTTTTGGAATCTTTCATTAAGAATCTTGTTGGAAATAACTGTGTCCGTATTGAGCCAACGGAATTTCGTCAAGTAGTTCACAAAGACAATCATCCAAAATTTCCAAAATGCGGTATGCCAATCTTCCTCCAAAAACGAAACAAGATACATTGAAGCCGCGAATCTGCCTTGCTGTTGACGAGCCACCGTAACGTGCTCATTTTCATTTGACCAATAACGATGATTATTTCGATTAAAAATGCCAGCGCTACTTATATAGCTTTCATTCTCCCGTCTTTTGTATATACCAACTACAAAACTCAATGCGCTTCTCAGCATCACCTGGGTGCAGATGATGTATAGTTTGAGGTATGTAGGGGGTATATTTATGCATTTTCAATATCTTCGAAACTCTTGTCTTTGGAATGCCAATCGAATCTTCAATTTCTCTGCAAGAAGTATTTTTGTTCTCTTCTACCTTTGCGAGGACACTAATTTCAACATCTTCAGCATTTTCTTTCCTATAACTTTTTGGTCTAGGCTTTTCAAAAGATCCAAAATTTTCCAAATTTCTTTTTAATCTGCCAAATATTCTCCTACTCGGTTGTCTCCTTTCAGGAAACCTAAATTTCCTATCTTATTATCTTACTGACACCCAGTAAATGGGTAATAGTAAATACCTTTCAACATAGAGGTCCATCGCTTGATTTGGATTGAAACCTACTTGGTAATATATCCCAACCATATATAATTTTTTTCGTAATTTTGATATCTTGGATTATCATTCGCCATTGTGAGAAAAATTTGTTAACTTTGACAGGTAGGTGACAGGACCTATATACATTCTGCACTTGCTCTTTTTCCATAGCTACCTACTAATTAGGTCCACAGCGTTTATGGTCGATAAAGAGTGTTTCATAAGAGTTTAAATTTATTGTTTTGTCAAATTATTTAGTGACCCATACTGAATAATATTTTTTTAATGAATAGGTACTTTCCATGCTACCATATACGAATGAGAGTGATATTTGTTTATTGCGCTAAACGTTCTACTAAAGTGATATTTGTCTTGACTTGCTATAACAAAAATGAAATTTATCTAAATACAGGGCTAATACTTGAAATATTATATAAGTATTATATATTTTTAAAAGGCTCAAAGCATTTATGTTTTGAATATGGAAAAATATACAAAGTGTCCCATTTAAAAAAATATAACTTTGTGTTATATCTGAACAATGATAGCTCATTTCAAAAATCTCACTACGGCACTGGATTCTACGTAAAAAAGTATATAAAACACAGTTTTTACTTTTCCTATAAGTTGAAAGATAGCTGTGATACAAGGCGGGGGCCAAAATGCAATATTTTCAACTTCGCCCTGTATCTCAAAAACGAAGCAAGCTATGAAAATTTTGTTTACGGTATCGTGAGTTTCATAAAAAAGTAGCCAACGTTCGCGGAAACCGCAAATCTCTATCTTTAAAAATAAGCGAGTTACCCTGTAAGGACATCGAAAATGGGACAGCCTGTACAAGTGCGTTAAGGATAGGTGAGACGGGATATTTATGGAACATAGGAAGTGTGGGTAAGGTTCAAAGGATTAATACTGGCCTAGCATTCGCCTTATAAATTTGCACGCAGTGACTTACATTACCATGAGGAAACTTCTGAAAAAAACTCATGGCAGACCAGTCGGCCCCGGGGTTTGAACCCGAGACCTCCCAAATACTAGCCAGCGTACGCTAAGTACTCGACTAACTAACTTGGTCTACATGAGAGTATTACAATCTAGAGGAAAGCGCCTTGACCTTCTTGAAATTCTTGAAATGAGTTCCGCCCATAATAGTAAATTACCCCTTATAAACGAATAAATTGATCTTCAGGCACCACTTTTGCTATTGTCTGTTTTATAAAATTAGATTGTACAGAAGAGTATTACAATCTTATTTTATAAAACAGACAATAGGCAAAGGTGGTGCCTGGAGATCAATTTATTCGTTTATAAGAGGTAATCTACTATTATGGGAGGAACTTATTTCGAGAATTTCAAGAAGGTCAAGGCGCTTTCCTGTATTACCTGAATGCAACAATTGGGTTCTGTTGAAATCCAGGAAATGATTAAATTTCATATATATTGGAAGAGGCGAGTGGTATTTTTATTTTGTAAAATTAACTTTTTATGTTCGCCAACACGAATGTTTATTATGCTTCCTGTTTGTCCAATATAAAAAGCAGGATATTCGTCGCAAAATATCCTGTAAACACCACTGTTTTCTCCAATGTTAGATTTTTATTTATTATTAACCAAGAATAACTTCAAGTTTCTTTTATTTGTACAAATTGTTTTAAAGTTATTTTTCGATAGTCTGTTACAAATTTTGCTACTCAAATTCGGCACATAATTTATTGGGAAGTATTTTGTTCTTCATTAATAGTTTGCGTGGGGTATATTGAATGCAATAGATTCTTTATTCGTTTTTTCCCAATGAGCTTATCGATAAGAAACTCTTACAATCTTGAAAATATTCACTTTATTTTCGCTAGTATATTTTGTAAGATATAAATCAGTTAAAGTTTTTTTTATTGTCAAATCAAATTTCAAGTAACGGTTCAATGAAGACATAATTTTCATATTTTCATTTTTCGAGGTTTATCTCTTTTGAAAGATTTACAAAATTATGAAGAGTGAATGGTAGGAATGTTGAAAGATAAGGTATGGGTGGTACCGTCTTTGAGGTCTTTAGCGCTGCTGACTTGGAATTAATATTATTGCGGGTTCTAAATAGAGTTTGTAATTGAATATTGGAATCCAACTACTCAATCCTGATGATGTAATTGCTTAAGTTCTACCCACCTAAATCGAGTTTCTTGATCGTGTCACGCACAACTTTTGGACTTTGTTCTTGATTAACAGATCATTCATCAATAAATTCATACAAAATATTCTAGTTAACCATGATCAATTTCATATTATGATGTTATGGTATGCGAAATCCGCATTCACAATCGAACGGTGAGTTATAAAAAATGTCAATATCTGCATACAAATCTAACATCGGAGAAAACAGTGGTGTTAACAAAATATTTTGTTAAGTCCTGCTTTCTATATTGGTTAAACAGGAAGGACTTTAAACATTTTAAACGTGTTGAAGAACATAAAAAGTCAATTTTACAAAATAAAAATACCACTGGCTTCTCCGAACATTGTATAAAATGTAATCATTTCAAGGATTTCAACAAAACCCAATTTTTGCATTCAGGTAACAAAGGAAAGCGCCTTGACCTTCTTGAAATTCTCGAAATAAGTTCCGCCCATAACAGTAAATTACCCCTTGTAAACGAACAAATTGATTTTCAGGTATCACCTTTGCTTTTGTCTTCTTTATAAAATAAGATGTAATACTCTCTTGTAGTCAGTCTTGATAATGAGTTTATAACTCGAAACATGTCGACTGTCCTTTACTGCTAAATACAGTATCTAATTATTTTTATATAGTGAATCTTGAGCCAAGTGTGTTTTATTTTAAAGTTTAAACTTTATAATCTATTTGGTCGCTTTTACCAACGTCGGTCGTGCATCACCGGGAATCAAGCTTCTTCACATGTGGCCTGATAAATTCCCTTGGTGTCCGCATTCCCTCACAAAAGAGTGTCACATAATTCTCTGTGGCGGACATAAACATCGCCAACTTTGTTACACACATGAGCGCGTTCTTTCTGCTGCTAAGCAGAGATAAGGACGACACGGCTACGGCGTAGCCGTCGTAAAATCTGCAAAAACGCTTTTGCATTTCGGCTCGCTTTCCTTCAGGGTAAAATTTCAGCCAGAGTTTGCCCCCACGCAATGTTTAAAAATTCACCATAAAAGGAAACTGCGCAATTTTACTCGCCGTCCCGACTAAATGTGACCGTCGATGTTCACTGAGACTGTTTGTTCAGTTTTATTCACGCTTATTATCTCTTGAAATATATTTTTACAGTTTGAATTATATTTGTCAAAATTCAGAAAGTAATGGTTTGAGAATATGAAGACATTGTGCCCTATCGGCGGGTTCTTTTTGAATGGAATCTGACTTTCGTAATAGTATTAATATGGCAATCGGTTACAATATTCTAAAAATTATTTCTATGGAATGTTTCCATCCGCCACCATATTCACATACATATATCTAGTTTTCTCGTGGTTTTAGAAAATTTGCTCAGCTCCACAGCTTCTGAAGATTTACTTAGAGCTTTGTTTCTCAACCTGTGGTCTTCGTAACTCTGGGGGTCCGCGAGTATATGTATGGGGGTCCGCAGTCTCATCTCTAGACTATTTAAGAATAATAAATGAATAGGGAGAGATGGCAAGACCTACCAAACTGACGACAAAATTAAAATGATGCTTAAAATGTTGACCTTTGAAAAAATCGTACAATTCAGAAAAACTACTCAATTTCCTACACTGTACCAGCATTTTTGGAATCCTCTGATGAAGCAATGTTGGCAAGAAAAGTACAATAAGAAGTAATTAAACTCCTTCCTGCTTTCAGATCTTCATTTCGGGTTTATTTTTCAATACCCCACGAGTATAATATCAGACATTTTCTACCTCATCTATATGCTAAAAACAAATACAGAAACAGATTACAAGTGAAATTCGAATAACACTAATTTAGTTGCAAAAAACACCAACATTAAGAATCGTATGCTAACGCTTTTATGATAACGAAAAAAATAAGAAAGAATTTAGTTTTTTATGTGTAGTACTGAAAGGAATAGTCCAAAATTGATTCCTGTTTTTTCTACTAAGGGGGTCCTTGATAATTGCTCTTGATTTATCAGGTGTCCGTGGCGGAAAAAGCTTAGAAAACGAAAAGTTAGAGTGTTGAAATTTAGTACGTGGATTGAGTACGATCCTTTGAGGTTTTCAACTCTTTTTTTCAACCGCTGTAACTTGTAAATTCTCTGCTTAACCGCCGCCACTGAATTGTTGATTAAAATACCGTAATACACGCTATTAAATGCTACCTTACTGGACTCGTCCAAATACTTTTGTTTTACCTCTTAATAATAGACTCGTCCAGTCGCGAATGACTTGCGTACGACCAGAATATCGATATAGCGTCGGATTGCACGTAAAACATCTTCCCTTTTCGCAAATACCTGTTGAGGAAGCAACATCCCTCACTTGGTTAAGTTTCAAATTATATTCAATAAGTATTGAGCGAATAATCAGTAAATAGAAATTATTAATTATCTGTGGCGTCTGATTGACGTCACTTGGCTGGAGCTAGAAAACATTCTTGGCTGGAGCCACAAAGTAACATTGGACGAGAATTTCCGAATCGTGGGGACCAGAGAAGAATCTATGAAACCACTTTGAGGGAAACTACCCATTTCTGGCAGTAAGACCTAGGCATTCAACCGAATATAACACCAACTTAATTAGGATTAGAAAAACCTCGACAGAAGCCATTTGAAATATGAGATAAGTCTTAATTGTTTATGTGAAAGAAAGAAGTAAATTCCTTCATTCAATACATTGTTATTATTCCTGTAAACTTACCAGAACCTATATATTTGACCTCTCTCGGCTACCTCGGGCATATAAAAAAGGGAGAGTGGCTACACCGCGCTGTACTTCGCAGAGGCTATTCCGTTCGCATTGCATCTCGATCTGCTTCGCTATCAGTACGCAAAGTACTTCGTGAATAAAAAAGTAAATATTTTCGTATGATATCTTGGATGCAATTGGTTTAGGTTCGAATTGGCTGGGGGGTTGACCCCCTGGGAAAGAAATAAATCTTGTTTACACCATAACCCAGGTAGCACATGACGTCTATATGACGTCAAAAGGACGTCACTACATATGTCCAAATGACGTCAAATATACGTCCAATATGACGTCAAAACGACGCCGTAATGTCACATCCAATAGACGTCATATTCTGACGTCCATTGACGTCTAATTTGAAACGAAATAGACCTAAAATTGACGATATAACGACCTCAAAAAGACGTAAAATATGGACCCCAAAAAATTTCTACATTTATTTATATATTTGCACAACTTGGTTACAAACTTCCATAGTAATTATACATATTTACAACTTCATCATTCTTCTTCTGTCCTCTTTTTCGGTCTGGTGCATGCTTCAGCCATGTCTTTATTATATCCTGTATTTCATCTAAGGAAGCCCTCTCAATTTTTAATTATGTTATTTCTGGAAATTAAGATTACAAATTAGCTAGTTTTATCAATTTCCTATTTTTCAAAACAGTCATGTACATAGGGTGATTCAGGTTTTAGTCCTCAAACTTCAACAAAGTGCTTTATTGATCAAAATATTAGGAAAGTTTATAGAATGATTTTATAAACATATATATTATAAACATTATTTAAATTTTAATGACCAACAAAAAGACATCATAACAATTTTTGATCAGTCTCACTAATTTCGAGCGCCTTTATATATATTATTGAATTTAGCAAGTATGGTCAATAATTTCTCATCAATTTTCAAGGTTTGATCAAATTTTCAAAATATATGTACATTATTTGATATCTTGTTTTCATAAAATAGGCTTTAAATTCAACTTACTAATAAGTGCATTGTTCAGACTAAGTTCCGAGAATATTTTCTTGCCTTTCTTTTTATTTTTAATGGCGTCAACCAGTTTTCATGAACTACTGCGAGTCCTTCCCGCCTGTTTCATCAAGTTGCAGAACGCAGTACACATACCATTATTTCACCTAGTTCGCTGATAGTAGAATAAAACACGCAACACAACTAAAACAAGTTACAAACGAAAAAGTGTAGCCATAGTAGTAAGTAGTTCTTTGTATATCATATAAATAAACGCCTAACCACAACACAACTTTCTGTCTTTCTGTAGCGTAGGAGGAAGGAAGTATATTAGTATACGATAGTTTGCCGGCAGTGTTGCCAGAGTGAAAAGGCTGAAAATCGCCATCAACTATGATATAAATTAAATAACTGAGATGAGACGACTTGTAGTCGCGTTTTGCAAATTGTTTATATTACCGACGAATGTACTCTTCTAAAGTATTCGACTTTTCTCCATAAAATAGTAAGTCGGTCAGTCGCCAAAGTGAATCATTTTTGGACAATCGTCGCCAAGTCAACATTTTCGAGATTTGTCGCCGTGAATGGCAACGTGGTCTGCCGGTAACAAAGGTATATAACTTATCGGTAATTATGTCAGAGGCGTCAGGTGTAAAAAACGAAATCTCTTAGAAATTCAAGATAGAACTGACATTTGGAAAAATAAAATAGTATTAAATTCATTAATATTAGGCTTATTTTCTTAAATTTTAATTAATTTTTGTCATTTTTTAATTTGAAAAATACACAGTTTGTTTTTTAATAATTTTATTTGATGGAGTTAATCTAGTACTGATTGATTTGTAACAGCAAAACATATAAAACATAGGTAAAGATACTAATCAATTTTACCAATGAATTTTGACCCGGATCACTCAATTTTGAATTGAAGACCTTTATGAGACGCCTAAAAGACGCCTAAAGGACGTCTAAAAGTTGACGTCTAAACCATGTCTTAAAAATGACGTTATAGAGACGTCATTTTTTGGTCACCGGAGTCAAAGACCAAAAATTACTAAGAATTGACGTCTTATAGACGTCAATAACGTCATGTTGGCTACCTGGGAAAGGGCGCTATTTTGTTGCAATAGGGTTGAAAGTTTGTAAGTAGATAGTTTCGTATAATATCTTGAATGAAATCGGTTGGGGGGTTGACCCCTCGGGGAAGAAATAAATCTTGTTTACACGATAAAGGGCGCAATTTGTTTTTTAATTTGGGATAAAAATCATAATTGAATGAACAGATTTTTTAAACTGAATAAGTCATGAAAATCTGCTTTATTAATGATGCGTTAGAGTTTTTTTTTTAATTGTAACGCATACCTACATCTTTTCTCGAATTTTCCTGCAAGGCGAAGGAATTCACGATCCAACGACTCGCTCCTTAATTGATCCATTTAAAAATAGACGATGTCTCGTCCAAGTTGTACGAGACTGGCCGGAGGCAGAGCACATAATGGAAAAGAGATTTCAGTCGATAAAGAAGAACAGACCTTTTGTTCATGAACACAATACGTAAATTCAATGAGAGCAGCAGAAGAACGAACGGAATACTTCTCGACTTGGCCCTTTCGCGGCAATCAATGACGCGTATCCACTACCATCATCATCGTAGCGAAACCCAATTAATAACCGTGATGTATTTCCCCCAACTGAAGAAAAAGATCCTACGTCCATAATGGATATCGTATCCGTGATAATGGCACATCGGGATGGATGTACATTTCCATCTCTCTGTGTTCTCGAGATTTCTTTGTGATGCAAATCGTCTTGTATGGCCAATCGATCTGCAGACGTTCACGTACACTTCGCAGAGTCGGATATTGAAAATCATAGAAGCGCTATCGTAATTAACTTCCAAGTGCTCCGCCATGTGCAGACTTGTCAATTTCCATATTATAATTCTGTGAATTACTCAACCTCAACTGTTTTGATGTTGTTCGAGGGGAAATCGCTGTTCGGCACTGATTTATGTTAATTATTCTATCCGAAATTTATCGAATTCGCTGTTTGAATTTTTGAAAAATCGTGAGCAGCAGAGCTCTATTAATAAGGGGGCAACCATTAATTACGTGAGATAATTTTGGTGATTTTTTGATTCCCCCTTTTCCCTTGGTGAGATGTCGTGAATTCTTGCTCGACCCCCTCTCCCCCTCCCCGAATATCACGTGAGATTTTTTTAAATGCTTATTTGTTATATGAATGAGTGAATCTGTGCTAATTCTATTAGTTCAAGTAGATCAGTAGTATTTTATAAAAATGTGAACAAAATTAAGTTAATAATAAAACAATGGTTGTAAAAAGTTACAGTTTTTTTCAGTGAAAATGATTAGTGTATCGTATGTTTATTATAAAAGGTTACGGCATTATTTTTTTATGGATAATATTCACATCGTACCGTATATGAAGAGGAAATATTTACTCCAAAAAAAGTATTCACTGTTGATAAATATTTATCAATAGTTAACGAATAATGTTAGAAAAATACTTTTATCTACAACCGTACGTAAATTATGTTTTTACACACCCATATTAGTGCGGTAACTATTACTTTAACGCACTAATGCGGTAAAAGTCAGTTTAACGCACTAGTGCGTTAAAAATCATTTGAACTCACTAGTGCGGTAAAAAATTAGTAAATAAATTTTTGTTGAATTTTTATCTTCAAAAAATTTATATCAGGAGCTTCTTCCATGAACTTGTTGACTTCCGCGCGCGTAAAAACCTCGGACTTCTTCGGTTTATTGCCTATGGTTTTTCTTTTCAAATGAGCTATTAATCTTGGAAATTTGTCTATCTGCATGTTCTTTTTTATGAACAAGGTGGACTTCAGCATTGAATAATAGCACCAAAGCGACTTCTTTTCCTTGAACTTATCTTCAAAATAGGCAATTAATACATCTTCATTAATGTTATCCACTTTTTTATGGGAGCACCATTCGATTAACATATCATAGGCCTTTTCGTAGCGAATTCCGGATTTCTGTGGTAGCAAGTTCGCCGTAGCAGCTTCAACTAGCCGTGAAATCTCCATACTTTCGACTGACATTTTGACTGACAACTTCAAAGTGGCGTTGCTTTTTTTTGTCGCTATGGCATCCTGATTTTCATAACAATAAAAAAAGTTAAAACATTGCTGGTGACCAAGTTGGGAAATTTTAGACTATAATTAATTTGTATTTAATCAAAACGAACGGTTGTAGATAAAATAGTATACATAACTCGCGTGGTAAAGGTTTTTAGCACACTTAAGTGAATGAAATGACTCGCCTGCGGCTCGTTTTTCAAACTTCACTTAGCGTGTGCTAAAAACCTAGTTACCACACTTATTATTATGTAATATACTATTACATATTTAATAAATGAATAAATTGGATCCAACCAAATGAATTTATTTATAGTTAATAAATTCTTCCATCAGTGCATAATTAAACCGCGATACTTAAACTATAACGGTGAAAATTATGTCAAAAAAAAAGATGAGACACCCAGGGTTGGAACAAAATTCCTTTTGCTATATATTATATACTAAATAGCACGTATAGAAAAATAAATAAACAACTTTTGGGCTAATACGTAACATTATAATCAATCACATATTCTCAAATTGTAATTTGATATTATTAGTTCAATATACATACTTGTTATCGTGAAAAATTAAAGTACTTTTCATCTCAACTGATTAGAGATAACAGGTTACTTTTTAGAATTATTTTTCGAAATTATATTTTATTTCGTAGAACTGTGTAGATTGAATCTGAAATTTGATGTGACATATCTTAAAAAATAAATGGCGTGCAATTTCCCTCTTCTATTCAATGAAAAATTAAATAATCTTCATTAGATCAACAGTGAGTACCTATATAATGTTAAATTTCAACATTGAGCATAGTAGTTAATGAAGCATTAATTGAATTTTGGAAACAATAAGTTTGTTGTGGAACAACAAGTTTATGTATATAACTATACTGCGGTTATATTCCGTAGAAATGCAACGCAGTTATGCATGGCATGTTGGGACTGTGATGAGGAATGGTCCCAAGGTTTCATTATCGCTTGTGTAAACATATTCGGAATTCCTGGAGGCATCTATATAATCTCTACGACTAGAATGTTAAACACAACTGAATTCCTTGCTGGGAAAGGTTTTTAATTTCCTCCAATTACTAGATTTCGCTTTGCGAATGGAAACTAACAACTGTGTCCGACACGACTGACACGACAGAATTTCTAGGCGTGCGCAGCAGCTGTATCCGTATATGCGTATTTTTGTTATTTTATTATCAGAAACTGAATTGTGAAAGTGTTAAAAGTTCACCATAATAATATCAGTGTATTATTGTAGGTTAGGTATGATTTTGAAGTGAAGAATCCATCATTACTACAAACAATCAATTATCTGTTTATATGATGATGATCACTGATCGGAAAGGATGATTAAACAAAACAAAGTTTTAACATTTTTAAATTTTCGAATACATGAAAGTAGTGATTTCTGCATCAACTCTTCTCATAAGAACTCGAAACCATCGTAACTTTTCTTTTGGGGGAAAATGATTAAAAAATCACAACGATGCAGTGAAAACTACACTAAGGTAAAATACCACAATCAATGCAGCTTTTTTAAGAGACTCTTTAATTTTACCAATAATTACTAAGTTTGAATGTACTGATTACATATTATAATAGTCATAATCAGTTAATTTCTAATAAAATTATATTTTGATAACTTTTTGGGGTTTACTCCTTGAAATACTATTTTCATATTTCACCCGCGGTATGAAAATTTTATGAGGAGTAAAATCGAGCGTTAACTGAAAGTGAAATGTTACGTTCCTTTGCGCACCGTACTATGCGCACCTTTCACTTCGAGATTATTAGTATACCGCCGCATATATTAGGGTATACCGGCAACAGTTGTTGCATGTATAGGTATCAATATCTGGTGATACTTATATTTGTGCACAATAAAAGAAATCTTCAAGTGATTGAAGTCAGTTAAATATTGTAAGATATAAAAAAAAACTGACTTGAATGACAATGAATAACGAAGGAGAAGAATCTAAAAAATACGTGGACGCGGTTTGTTTTATTATTATTATTAATTGAATTCACGGACACTTGTATGTTGTTTAATGTATGTATGTATGTTTGATTAATTGCATATATTCTTTATATTTTATTTTATATATTATGTTATTAGAACTATTTTTGGAATTTAGGCCGCATAATATATACATATATATATATATATATATATATATATATATATATATATATATATATATATATATATATATATATATATATATATTTTGCTATGGTTTATTTATTTGCATTATTAGAATTGAAATATGGTACAATATAAAATGATATTGATCAAGGAAAGGAAAACTTCAATGAATTTAAAATAGATAGTAGTAAATTATAGATGATTATAAGATATATGAATATCTAATCAATGATAAAAATTGAACATATGAGAAAGAAGAAATATGCAAATGGTTAATCAATGTAATAATATTATTGAAATTTTAATTAATGTGAATTTAAATATGTAAAACTGATTTACAAGAAGACTAATGTAAATGTATGAATTATAAATGATCAAGAATAACTTTTAAAATCAATTATATATGATAAACACTTGTAGAATGTCAGAAACTTAAAATGTCATTAATCGTTGGAAATAAATATCAAGTAATTCAATAAAAATTCATGAAATATCAGAAATATAGGAAAATACATGTAATAAAATCTTTGTAAAGAGTAATTAGAACAAATTAGTTCAATATAACAGACTTAATTTAAGTAGGATACATATAATTATGAAAATTTATGTATCGTAGAATCAACTAAATTTGAATATCAGATAATAAGTTAATTTCAAATCATTGAAGGTAGTTAATCATATATAAAGATATTAGAAGAGATTAGTTAACTGTTTTATATATAAAATTATTGTAGAATAATGTAATAAAGTAGAATTTCAAGGTAGAATCAGAAACTATATATAACGAAATGTCAAATTTTTCAAGTATAAATAATAACTGAATTAAAGGACAGAATATTGAAAATTTTAATACAAAATGAGCAGAATATTCTGTAGATGAGATTAACTAAATGATTTCAGTTTAAAATATATGTTTTATTTACAAATTTGTTAAAAATTAATCAAATGTCTTTTTATTATTCAAAATAATCAAATTAAAGTACTGAGTTTAAAATTTTTTAATTAATCACAAAGAAGTTGTTATTATTAAATAGAATAATATAAAGATATGTACAATACCTGTTAGTATAATATTTTAAAAATGAGTAAAATCATAAAAAGGATATTATGAATGTACTAGAAAAAGCCATCAGGTTACTTGATATTAATGAAATAATATAAGGTTATATAAGTAGGTAGAACATCCGGCTTTAGTCAGTTTCTAATTTGCATTCAAGAGATAACCATTGTCGGTTTGAGATCTGATTCTTTTGTTTTTGTCATCCATATTGAATAATAAAAAATAGAATGATAGCTGAAAGTAAAAAGTAATAATCAATCATCGATATATGTATATAAGAAAGCTGATAATACCTGTGAGTGAAATTAATCTCAATTAAGTGACGAAAACTGTGAATTGTGACAAGAATTTCTAATAATATAGAAATTAAGTGAGGTTACTAAAGGAATAACCGAGACCATAGAGAGAGTTGCTGTTTTGCAGAACGAATACAGAAAAAGAGAAAAAAAAAATTTGGAAATTCATTGAACTCATGAAAAAAGAAGATCAACCATCAGTGAAGTAAACAATCGTGAGTTTTTACAAAATTTCATATTGGTCAATAGATTTCGTAAATATTTGCAAATATAAATTAATAGGGGGTAAAATATAAAACTATTAAAAGGTATCATAATAAAATTTCAAAGAGTGATTGTTATTGTTAATATTTGAACTGAATTTGTATCTTGATAATTTGTATTAATAAAGTTGTAAAAATTTTATTTCGAATTTATTGAAGTTTTCAATTATTAGAGTCAAAGTTTCAGAAAATATATATAGAATCCATTTCAATATAGGAGAACCTTCCTTGAGAGTATAGAGTCAATACAAAATAAAATTAAATTAAGAATAGAACATATCATATCAATTAAAATTATAATTTATAATACTAAAATAAATAAAAATAAATAGCAATTCATATAAATTATATAAAAATAAATATATTTAGAATTTCATATAAATTGACTTCACAGAGTGGGGTTAAAATAAATATAAAAATAAATTGGAATTCATAAAAATTGCCACACCAACGTGGGGCTAAATAAAGTGGAATTCATAACAATTGCCACACCAACGTGGGGCTAAATAAATTGAAATTCATAACAATTGGCGCCCAACGTGGGGCTAAATAAAGTGGAATTCATAACAATATATATATATATATATATATATATATATATATATATATATATATATATATATATATATATGATAACAAATACAACAGCAATCTAACCGTCAATTTGTGTTTTGATTCTAGAGCGTAGTTTATTTATTTATATGTAGTGATACTTATATTTCTGCACAATAAACAAAATTTTTGAGTGAGTAAATAAAATATTGAAAGGTTTAAAGAGAACTGACGCATGTTGTTACTTCATTTCATTGTACCTGCTCCATTTTTCCAGGAAACGTATGGAAACATTCTTTCAATATTCATTTAAATGATTCACGTTTGTGCTCTATTTCGAGTCAAATATTTCTTTTACCTATTACTCTCGAATTTTCTACAACCCATTTGAAAGTATTATGCAGATTTATCTTGTGCTAAATACCAATATGAGTGAGTTAACAGTGATAAATAGCTTCCTCGCAATATGTGCACGAAAAAGGCTCATTTCGTGTTATTGGAATTGCCAGCGTAAGATATTTTCCACTTCCAGTTTACCGAGAAATTTTTCACTATTTAATTTCGGAAAATCATTTTCGCTACCGCTTCGGCAGATATTTCATCACATCTCCGTCCTAAGCTGTTTTCAGCTGATATTTCCAATTTACAATCGACAGAACACATTTTGTTGCCTCTCCCGATGATAAAAGGCTTATGTGTCTCCAAGGGTTCACACTCGGTTGGAGAATAGAAATTGTTGTTTTATATTACATAATGCAGTGCGCGATAGGATAACTCTTTGTTCATCCAAGCGAAGCACCGTTTATTAGATACTCTTTCACTTCCCAAGACATTATAAGCTATATCTTTACGTAGCGAAAATCGTCTATGTTTTCTTATTTCGAGTATATTGTTATAATAAAGTAGCTCCTTATTTTATACACTTTATTTTCCAGACTAGTTGTTCATATCTTATATATAGGGAGAGATATTTGAATAGATGAACATATAAATATATATATATATATATATATATATATATATATATATATATATATATATATATATATATATATGTCACCGGAAAATAACAAGAACCGCAACTTTATAAAATTCCTAGGAAATTTATAAACCTTCGTAGGATTCTAAACGAGAGATAAATTGTATTATTTTACGCCCACATTTTCGCAAATTGATAAATTTACCGATCTCACGCGTGAAATGATAAGTAAGCAACAACCGAACGCCATGTGCGCTCTGATTGGTTGAATAAGTCACGTGTTCCTTTTCCTTCCTTTCCACCGCCTCCACGGAACATAAACAAACCGGTTGCTCGTGTGTTTTTGTAAAATTTTTAATATTATAACTGTGTTGGAACTGTGAAAATAGTTTTATTTTGCTAAGGCTACTAAACTATATCCATATTGAACGACCTAGAAGCTACGGACAGCCAAAATAGTGAAGATAGAGCGGTAGATGCTAGAAAATTTGTTGACGAAGTGAAATTTACCACAGAGCTGCGAAAGTTTTATAGTGGCCATGACCAAAATAGTAAGAAATCGGAATGTATAGAGGAAAAAATTAAAAATGTCATTAAAATGTTTTATGATTGTTTTTTCTTTCAAATAAACCTCTTTAATATCGAAGAACATTATTTCTGTTGTTTATTTTGGTAAAGTGAAGTAGGAGTCATTAGCATATTATGTAAAAAAGGAACCCTGTATTATAGGTACTTACCTAGTTTTAAAGTAAAAATAGTGTTAGGTAGGTCATCGAAACTGATAAATTTATAGTTTGGCAAGTCTGATTGTACCTAAGTCTATGGACACAAGCTTTGCCACTGTCAACATCGACCAATCAGAGAGCAGTGTGTTATTTGCCGTATTTTAAAGAAGCATTAAATTAAAAGCTCTTCTGTGATTGGTCGAACCGTTTAGAATCTTACGAATGGATATCCGTTAGTTTATAAACTTACGACGAGAAGTCGCAAATTGATAAATTTGCGAATATGTTGGCGTAAAATAATACAATTTATCTCCCGTTTAGAATCCTACGAAAGTTTATAAATTTCCTAAGAAATTTATGAACTCACGGATCTCGTTATCTTCCGGTGACATATATATATATATATATATATATATATATATATATATATATATATATATATATATATATATAAAAATAAAATAATATAGCAAGGTCCCAGAGCCGCAGACGTTATTTATTCTCTCAGCAATAATATTTGTGTAATGAAGCAGTGCCCGTATGTACTTTCAGTGTATGGATACCTGCTACCTTGTGCCGACGGCCAATTTCAAGGTATCAGGTGCTAAAGATGGAAAAAAACACGACCTACTTACCTCATTTTCTCAGTCTTGCTTTTTATATATGATACTCAGGGAACTACTTCAATACTTTATGCAAGCAGCCAGACCGATCGTATGGGCCAAACATTCCGACAGACACAAATAAAGTGTCCCTATGAGTGTGACAGTATGAGCGAAATGTCATGATTTGCTCATTTAAGCGTGATAGTGATTATCTATGCGCGTCGATCTCCCTTCTATACTTACTGTTATGACATTTCGCTCATACTGTCATACTCATAGGGACACTTTATTTGTGTCTGGCGGGATGTTTGGCCCATACGATCGGTCTTGTTGCTTGCATAAGGTATTGAAATAGTTCCCTGAGTATAATAATATATAAAAATCAAAACTGAGAAAATAAGAAAAGTGAGTTGAGTTTGTTCCATCTTCAGCACCTGATACCTGGAAACTGGCCGTCGGCACAAGGTAGCAGGTATCCATACACTGAAAGTACATAAGAACACTACTTCATCCCATACCTATTATTGCTGAGAAAATAAGTGACGTCTGGCGGCTCTGGGATCTTGGACTCCAAGAAGTGTTGCCGTATTTAATGAAATCAGTGGCAAACAATTCCCTCAAACTTTGGGCAATTATTGAAAACGACTAATCGTCAAAAATTTTTGTATTTCGGACACAAAATGCTGTCGTTCCTCAGGAATACTGAAAAACACATTCAAATGTTATCAATGATAAAAACTGAACAGAACATAATTTACATATGACTAAAGTCAATAAACGACATAAGGAACAACTAAGTTATCAAACAATTAAGAAAACTAATGAAAAACTATGTGTACGAGTGAGGAATCAGTTGCCAATAAGTTATTATAGGTTAAGACCACAAAAGATATGAAATAGATGGCACATCTATTAAATTTTTCATTGAGAAAGAATCATCAAAATCAACTGTGTTATGTAGAAATGAATTAGGTAGAACGCGTTGATCAAGATGGTCCTGCGCATTGACCATTTTGTGTTCAATAGTTTAATACCTTCTATAAATCAGAAATGATCTTAATACCTCCAAGAAATATTTGCATTCTATCGTTTTTTCATTCCTGTTAATTCATCTTCGAGGATAGTAGAAATTCAAAGATATTTAAACAAATCATTGGTTTCATACCGATGAACTAATTGAAACTTTTTTAAATGGGTACCATATTTTCGTGGGATATTTCAATTTCAATTCGAATATGCCATTCTCAATAACTAAGAAACTATTTTCTACTTCAGAATACTTGTAAAATTACCCTGGACATCAGAGAATAAAAAAGGTTTATTCTATTTTTTCCTATTTCTATGAATAGCAAACACTTTATTTCGTAGCAAGAAGCTATCTAAGCATTACCTATGAGCTATTTCAATCGGAAAATGGATGTCAAATAAATTAACTAATCTGAGTGCAAGAGTATAAAAACTAATGAAAATGGTTTGGATAACTGTCAGAATATTTAAAACTGATGAAAGAATTGCTCATGAGCTACTACTTTAATATTATAATATAGTAATGTCTTTTAGAAGTCCTAAAGAAGCATTTATAATATTGAAAGTTTTTCTGAAGTCATTTTCATTCCATTCTCAAACACGAGTTAATATAATTTCAAAAAATTCTTTCAAGGATGTTTTCTTGTGACATATTAATTGCTGAAAATGTTATTTTACATAAATATTCAAAAATTTCTGAGGAAACTTATATGAAGGAATGTTAGTTCAAGATAATGATTCTAATTCAATATGGATGTATCACGAAAAGATCATATTGATAAACGTTGAAATATATGTTCACCAT
Organism: Cynegetis impunctata; assembly: GCA_030704885.1. Classification (NCBI taxonomy): domain Eukaryota; kingdom Metazoa; phylum Arthropoda; class Insecta; order Coleoptera; family Coccinellidae; genus Cynegetis; species Cynegetis impunctata. The sequence goes on along the minus strand of JARQZK010002959.1, from coordinate 120,856 downwards.
ACGCCCTGAATTTTCATGTAGAAGAATTCAAAATAACTTTCCAAATACTTTATGTCCACTTGAGATTTGGCTTTTCGCAATTTTCTATTTACGCTGTTTCAGATCGAAATCTTCAAATGCCAATTTAGAGTAATTGAGATAATTGGCAAAGACTTAATCTGATTTAGATTCGTTCTCTGTCAAGTGGTCTCAAAAAATAATTCATCAAGATGCGCCTATTTTCTTCAGCTAACAACCTACTATCTACCGAATGAAAGACCTATATTCTATCTTCGCGTTTGAAGGAATTTCATGAAAAGGATTGCAACGATAATTTAGCTCGAATGTTGTAGAGTGGTTTATAATTTCACAAATACTTTCCAAAATAATTATGATAAACCCAAATCAAGTTATGGTTTATTGTCTTTAAAAATTATACACTTTATTGGCAAAGCCCAAAATATAGGAACTAAACAATGTAAAACATAAAAATAAGCACACAGCACACATCAATCAAAAATTATACAAACTAAACAATGTAATACCTAGAAATAAAAACACATCACACCACAATACCGAGAGTGTCAAATCCTCCTCAATCGAAGCTGATGCCTGTGTTATTTAATTTGGTCATATCCATCAATCAATGCTGGGAATAGTAGTCCTCTAAAGAGTAAAAAGGTCTATCAAGAAAATAAGATTTTGTTCGTTTCAGAAACTTGGCTAAGGAAGTTATAGATTTTAATTCCTCTGGAAGGTGATTGTAAATTTTCTTAGCATTGTAAATGATGGACTTTTTTGTTAATTCAGAGGAAGGAATAGGGAGGTGAACATGATGTCCCGAAGATCTGGTGGAATACCCGTGCTGTGACACTAAGGATACGGCATGAAAATACTTATGAATCAAGCACACAGATTCAACTAAATATAAAGAAGGTAGCGTTAAAACACCATATTTCTTAAAGTAAGGTTTGCAGTGAGCCTTATTGTTCAGTACAAACATATAACGAATTGCTCTCTTCTGCAATTTGAGAATGGTGTCAAGTTGTGAAGAATTACACGAACCCCAGAAGGTATTGTATTGTATTTATTTATTAACTGTGTGATAATTGTAGATATTTTTCCTCATGAAATTTAAATTATTTTCTTGATATTTTAGGATGTGGTATCTTAGAACAGAATAACTTAAGACAAGAGCTCACAAATCGTACATTCACACACAAGTGTGCGTCCAAAATTCAAAAGAAATTTACGAAATCAAATTAGAAATATGTATACTGTCATTTACGTTTCAAATATATATATAATATTCAAACGATATCGTGAAGATTTGAAAAGAAGTCTGCATTAAGTCGAGTATTTTACTGTATCAAAGTGACCATTGAGTTGGTCATGATTCAATTGAGATTACTGTCTGTACCAGATGAAAAAAAAATCAATACCCTTATAATAATCTAGTGAGAATTCAATGTGTCATAGTTTCAAAGTTTGATAAACAAATTAATCAATAAATTATAATTTAGAAGAGCGAAACTTCACGAGAATGTATGTACAAAATTTAAAAATTCAAATTCTTAGCATTGTAAATGATGGACTTTTTTGTTAATTCAGAGGAAGGAATAGGGAGGTGAACATGATGTCCCGAAGATCTGGTGGAATAACCGTGCTGTGACACCAAGGGTACGGCATGAAAATACTTATGAATCAAGTACACAGATTCAACTAAATATAAAGAAGGAAGCGTTAAAATAGCATTTTTCTTGAAGTAAGGTTTGCAATGAGTCCTATTTTTCAGTGCAAACATGTAACGCTTTGCTCTCTTCTGCAATTTGAGAATGGTGTCAAGTTGTGAAGAATTACACGAACCCCAGAAGGTATTGTATTGTATTTATTTATTAACTGTGTGATAATTGTAGATATTTTTCCTGATGAAATTTAAATTATTTTCTTGATATTTTAGGATGTGGTATCTTAGAACAGAATAACTTAAGACAAGAGCTCACAAATCGTACATTCACACACAAGTGTGCGTCCAAAATTTAAAAGAAATTTACGAAATCAAATTAGAAATATGTATACTGTCATTTACGTTTCAAATATATATATAATATTCAAACGATATCGTGAAGATTTGAAAAGAAGTCTGCATTAAGTCGAGTATTTTACTGTATCAAAGTGACCATTGAGTTGGTCATGATTCAATTGAGATTACTGTCTGTACCAGATGAAAAAAAAAATCAATACCCTTATAATAATCTAGTGAGAATTCAATGTGTCATAGTTTCAAAGTTTGATAAATAAATTAATCAATAAATTATAATTTAGAAGAGCGAAACTTCACGAGAATGTATGTACAAAATTTAAAAATTCAAATTCTTAGCATTGTAAATGATGGACTTTTTTGTTAATTCAGAGGAAGGAATAGGGAGGTGAACATGATGTCCCGAAGATCTGGTGGAATAACCGTGCTGTGACACCAAGGGTACGGCATGAAAATACTTATGAATCAAGTACACAGATTCAACTAAATATAAAGAAGGAAGCGTTAAAATAGCATTTTTCTTGAAGTAAGGTTTGCAATGAGTCCTATTTTTCAGTGCAAACATGTAACGCTTTGCTCTCTTCTGCAATTTGAGAATGGTGTCAAGTTGTGAAGAATTACACGAACCCCAGCAGGTATTGTATTGTATTTATTTATTAACTGTGTGATAATTGTAGATATTTTTCCTGATGAAATTTAAATTATTTTCTTGATATTTTAGGATGTGGTATCTTAGAACAGAATAACTTAAGACAAGAGCTCACAAATCGTACATTCACACACAAGTGTGCGTCCAAAATTTAAAAGAAATTTACGAAAGCAAATTAGAAATATGTATACTGTCATTTACGTTTCAAATATATATATAATATTCAAACGATATCGTGAAGATTTGAAAAGAAGTCTGCATTAAGTCGAGTATTTTACTGTTTCAAAGTGACCATTGAGTTGGTCATGATTCAATTGAGATTACTGTCTGTACCAGATGAAAAAAAAAATCAATACCCTTATAATAATCTAGTGAGAATTCAATGTGTCATAGTTTCAAAGTTTGATAAACAAATTAATCAATAAATTATAATTTTGAAGAGCGAAACTTCACGAGAATGTATGTACAAAATTTAAAAATTCAATTTTTTAGCATTGTAAATGATGGACTTTTTTGTTAATTCAGAGGAAGGAATAGGGAGGTGAACATGATGTCCCGAAGATCTGGTGGAATAACCGTGCTGTGACACTAAGGATACGGCATGAAAATACTTATGAATCAAGCACACAGATTCAACTAAATATAAAGAAGGTAGCGTTAAAACACCATATTTTTTTAAGTAAGGTTTGCAGTGAGCACTATTGTTCAGTACAAACATATAACGAATTGCTCTCTTCTGCAATTTGAGAATGGTGTCAAGTTGTGAAGAATTACACGAACCCCAGAAGGTATTGTATTGTATTTATTTATTAACTGTGTGATAATTGTAGATATTTTTCCTCATGAAATTTAAATTATTTTCTTGATATTTTAGGATGTGGTATCTTAGAACAGAATAACTTAAGACAAGAGCTCACAAATCGTACATTCACACACAAGTGTGCGTCCAAAATTTAAAAGAAATAGTCATAGTTTCATCATGTCATAGTTTCAAAGTTTCAAAGTTTGATAAATAAATTAATCAATAAATTATAATTTAGAAGAGCGAAACTTCACGAGAATGTATGTACAAAATTTAAAAATTCAAATTCTTAGCATTGTAAATGATGGACTTTTTTGTTAATTCAGAGGAAGGAATAGGGAGGTGAACATGATGTCCCGAAGATCTGGTGGAATAACCGTGCTGTGACACCAAGGGTACGGCATGAAAATACTTATGAATCAAGTACACAGATTCAACTAAATATAAAGAAGGAAGCGTTAAAATAGCATTTTTCTTGAAGTAAGGTTTGCAATGAGTCCTATTTTTCAGTGCAAACATGTAACGCTTTGCTCTCTTCTGCAATTTGAGAATGGTGTCAAGTTGTGCAGAATTACATGAGCCCCAGAAGGAAAGACCATAACGGAGATAAGATTCAAACAATGCAAAATAGGCAATTCTTGAATATTCCGTATCTAATTCACTTGAGATGGATATAATGGCGAAACAGGCCGATGATAATTTTTTAGCTAAGACATGCACATGCTGTGAAAATTTGAGATTATTGTCGATAAAAAGGTCTAAAAATATGACAGAATGACTATTTTAATGGCATGGTTCTGCAGGAATTGATCCTGAAAGTTATCTCTATAAAACAAGGCGACTGTTTTATCTACATTGAAGCAATAAAATTTTGCATCAGACCAGGACTTGATAAAACCAAGATCAATTGTCATTTCAGAGTGCAGCATCGCAGAATTCGGTTTGCTCCAAGTAATACTCGTATCACTCGCAAAAAGCGTAATTTTTCCACTGATCTTCAGATACCTACGTAATATCATTTAAAAATAATAAGAAGAAGACAGGACCTAAAACAGAACCTTGTTAAATTGTGATTTCAAAAAGGCTCCCTTGGAAAGTTATTTGATAATTTTTTAAATTATTGAAGAATTTTCCTTGTTATTTGTATGTAGTATTCATTTAATGAACAGAAAAACGAAACAAAACTCAAATATTGATCAATATTTCCATTTAATCACCTTGTGTGTTCGTTCAGATTTAATCGAATTCCATGAGTACTCATTCCCAATTAAAGTGCACGAAATTTTTCAGAAATCAGTGAAATTAGCAGCAAACCGTGTGCGAAAGCTATTACTGCAGCTTGCTTACTTCAAAGGTTCACTGTATAACGTTAGAAACAGTTTCCGAAATTGCTTCGGGAAAATTTATCGGAGCAATTTCAGTTTCGCTCGTAATAAATAGACATGAATTCAACGGCGTAAATACGTAGTAAAGGCGAACAATTCGAAATCTTACCCGGGGTTCATGAATTTGATATATCGTATCGCAAGGAATTGAATACTAACGCCCCCCAATAGAAATACAGTAGCTGTGAATGTTTTCCTGAAGCTTATAGTTATCATAAATTCATTCGTTCGTTTTTTACGGTCAGTCGGTTCAAAAGGGGTTTTCGTAGCTTTATGGTGTTTTTCAAACAAATTTTCATTATATTCCTGTCATGCAATGCATATAAACCTTTTTTTCTGAAACATAAATGTTTTTATTTCTGCGTATATTGTTTCGATATTTTCCGAATAAAGTAAAAATGATTTTGATTTATAAATAACATAATCTTTTTTCCGCTAACGTCAAAAAATGACGACTTTTTCAACCTCAGTTCTCAATGTTGAAGTTTGATTTCACAGACGTCCTTTTGTTTTTACTTTTTTGGTCGGCCGTGAGCGTACAAAAAGTAAGTAAACTTTTTTTTACTCTGACGTCAATATCAAGAACGTCGGGAGGCGTACAGTTGTGTTCCGAATCCGAAATAATGTAATCTGTAAGAAAAATTCTATATATTTTACTAAAATAAGTTATTTCTTAATACTCGGGTACTCACCAAAAACTCAGTCCTATAATGCGTAGATAAGTGACTTTAAATGTTTCTGACAATTATTTTGTTGAATCATCAAATTAGTGTTGCCTCGACATCTACAAAACCAGTAAGCAAAGCAATCTAGTTTCACGTTTCTTCACATCTTATCCTTTTTAAAAATATCATCTTAATTCTATCGTTTGATAACCGTTTGCGGAAAAAATCGCATGTTTTATTCGGAAAAAAGCATTTAGTCTCGCCACAAAAAGTATCACTTTTACTCCTAATAAAACAATATACTATTTTCTTCAAACGTCATATATGTGATAACTTTTGTGACGTTCCTCAATGACATTAAGTGTGATTCATATGACTAGGAGTATAAGTACTTATACTCCTAAGCGTATAAACACATTATAGTACTATGAATTTATTCACAATGGTATTTATTATTTATTCGTAATATTTATAGCAAAAGTACAATTATGAAGATTTGCATCATTTAAGAATCCTCCACTTCTTGCAATATCAGTACTATTCATAACAACTTTTCCAGAGTGAACGGCATTCACAAATCCATTACTTGTATCGGGTTCATTACCTGAAGATTGTTCGAGATTTTCCGCGGAGCTAGGTTGAAGAATTCTCTTAGCAATTTTGGTTTTACTTTGCACAGTCTTTGATGTACCCTTCGGCAACTGCATCAGATTTCCAACCCCCATGCCTTTTCAGCGTAGTGATATCCACCCCACTAACAACAAGCATTGTTACGGAAGTTCTTCTTAAGCAATGACCTGTATATTCTTTCCAATTTGGAATCTTTAGATACAATGCCACGTCTTTTGCTACACTACCAATTTTATGGATAACCATAACAGCTTTATAACATTTCCCATTTTGATATTTCAAAAAAAACGTCGTTCCCTAAAATCGGCAGGGCGCAAATTAACGTACTTTCTATATTTGCTCAGATATTCATCACCCAGGACGTTGAAGGTTCTTCTCTTATTAGTTTTAGTGTTGGGAATGTTTATTAGCAGCAAAGAACCCATATCTTCAAGATCATCAACTGTCATATTCACTAGTTCATCGCAACTTTCCACGCTCAGCACATAAAGTATCACTTATTCTCCTAATATCATAATATACTATTATCTGAGAATTGACGTTATTCAATTCCAATTTTTGAAAGGCACGAAGCACTTATTTCGTATTATATCGGAATATCATAAACTTTTTGTTCAAGGATATGATAGGACACAGGTGAATACTACCCTCATGAGATCGTAATCTAGTTCATTACCCAGCAGAATATAATGTTTCATTGCAATTATTGGACAATCACAACATCCATATCTTATCCGGTATTCTAACACTGTACCTTCTATGCCCTAGACAATGTCCTAACCATCTGGACCAAAGACGGCTGATTCATAAACTTTTTTTTTTTTAACTCAAGTGACCTACAGTTTTACGCCTGTTCCGAACGGCCAATGGGCTTGAATCTAAGTCATTCCCCAACAGCATATCAAATTTTTGAACTACTAAATTTCATACTTACACAACACCCAAGATCAAGGTGGGTGGGACTCGAGAAGATAAACATTTAAATCTGTTTTATTTCAAGGACCTATGCTTTGATTGTTGTACACTAAATCCTTATTTTATTTACTTCTTGTTACTGTTCTAAATTTCATATATCTTGGCGATCGAATTGAATAGGGTATATATAGATAAAGGTGAAAATTCCATAAATTATACATTTTTTCGTTCGTTTTTTACGGTCAGTGGGTTCGAAAGGGTTTTACTCATAGTACAGGATCCCACTGCTCGATTCTGCAGGTATCTGTTTTTTTGATACAACCAATTTTAAATGAATGTTAAGATAGTATGCAATAGATTAGGGGTGGGTTGCCTATAAAAAAGTAGCCGCAATTACCTTTAATTAATTTTAGTATAATTCATTCGCTAATATAAATTGCAACTATATGTTTTTTCAATGAATTTCACGCCATTTGAAAGATAATAATGTCACGAATTGAAAAAAAAATGGTTGCCAGCTCTCAGTCAGCGGCAGCGTTAGGGTTGCCAGGTGTGAAGAAGTATATCAGTGTTAATTTTTTGCACTTACCTGTTTTTTCAAAATTTTCATTACTAAATTAAAGTTTCATATATACTAATTACAAAAATCCATGGTTGCCAGTCGGAAAATGGCCGCAAACAGAGGTTGCCATGATTTCAATGAACGATTCTCGCTCCAGGTAAGTGGAAGCGTAAGAGAGAAAAGTTGCACGAATTGTTATTTGCTGCAAACAAAAGTATAATGTAATGTAATTGTAGTTCTAGTATTTTTTTACTTATTATTTATAAAACATAAATTTTATTGCATGATGACGTTAAACAATAATTTCGATTTCAAAGTTTTTTTATTGAAAATTATATATATCTTCAATTTTTCTTATTCATTGTCTGTATCGGTGTCAATATCATCTGAATCAGAGCCATCATCTACTTCTATATTTTCTTCTATGTCTTGTTGGTGTTCATCTGAAGTTAATTCTTTTGATGCTGACAGGATATCTTCTACAGTCATTGGTGTTGGATCGTCAATGAACCACGTTGGTTTTAAATTACCATCAAAGGTCAAAGCTGTCATGATTTTTCCTTGTTTACAGTACATAACAATGCGTGCATCTTTTCTTTCTTATGCTTCCACTTACCTGGAGCGAGAATCGTTCATTGAAATCATGGCAACCTCTGTTTGCGGCCATTTTCCAACTGGCAATCATGGATTTCAGTAATTAGTATATATGACACTTTAATTTTGTATTGAAAATTTTGAAAAAACAGTGCAAAAAATTAACACTGATATACTTCTTCACACCAGGTAACCCTAACGCTGCGGCTGGCTGAGAGCTGGCAACCATTTTTTTTTAATTCGTGACATTAATATCTTTCAAATGGCGTGAAATTTATTGAAAAAGCATATAGTTGCAATTTATATTAGCGAATGAATTATACTAAAATTAATTAAAGGTGATTGCGGCTAATTTTTTATAGGCAACCTACTCCTAATCTATTGCATACTATCTTAACATTCATTTAAAATTGGTTATATTAAAAAAACAGATACCTGCAGAATCGAGCAGTGGGATCTTAGACTATTAGCTTTCTGGTGTTTTTCAAACAAATTTTCATTATATTTTTGTCATCACTGTATATAAGTTTATCATTTAGTTATTTTCTGAATAAAGTAAAAATGATTCTGATTTATAAATAACATATCTTTCTTCTCCGAATCATAGGAATTTTATTTCAATCTTCGAAATACACGAAGGACTTCTTTCATATTATATCGGAATATCATTATTTAGAGAGAATTACATTCAAATATGTTTTATTTCAAGTATGCTTTGGTTTGTTGTTGTGCAGTCATTCCTCATTTCATTCACTTCGAGCCACAGTTCTAAATTTCATAAAGTTTGAAGACATAGGAAATCGAATACTTGAACAGTATAGCTTCATTTCACATATCCCATAGATTCCAGAATTCTAAAATTTAAAGCTATATTGCATATTCTCGCGCTCGCTTTTCTTCAGCGTCGCATCAAGTGACAATTTCTATATATATATTTTTATGGAAATTTTGTCGAAGCAGATGTTGGCGTGACTGAATTTCATTTCATTCAGGAAGTAATGAATTTTTTTCACGAATAATATTATGTATATGCTCGTTTCTTATCTCTATTGAATCGTAGAAATTGATTAGGTATTATAACGAATTCCTAAAATAGTTTGAGATTGTAGGTAATGACTACATTTTAAATATTGAATACTAAGCATACAAAAATCCTTGGCGATATATTTAAGAACTTTTCCCTCCACTGTCCACTCCATCCATAGTTGACAATTACATAATTTGATGACATTCATTAATGCTGAAGCAATTAACACTTCAATGTTTTTTTTTATAAAAAGAGGTGGGACGTGTGCCCTCTCACACGCGCCCGACCTCCGTACAATTTTGGCTTCGTCAACTTGGACATGTAGCCATCAAGTTAATAAATGAGGAGAACCACTCAAATCGGACGCATACAAACACCCAGGAACACGGTGGGAATCGAACCCACCAACTCCGTCAACGAAGACATAGCGCTACCTATAACCTCTCCGCCACGGAGCCTCCACACTTCAATGTTCTCAGAAGAAAGGAATTCTGTTACTCTAGACTTTCCTGGTATATTCACTTTCATAGTTCTCAAATATTTTGTTCTATACTTTCCCTGTAGAAACAGTTTTGTAGATTCAGAGCTGTGACAACATTATATGTAAGTTCGAAGCCATGAAGAGATTTCATATTTTCATATATGCTTTGATGATTTCGTGGTGTATTATTTCTGATCTGGTACAACAATTTGTCCATACCTGCAATAACGAATATATAACAATATCTGAATCAGAAGTTCTTGAACAATGTAACATAAATTCTTGTAGATTAAAAACGGAGTTTCTATTTACATCTACTTTAGCTTCATTTTTCTCATCTCTAGACATCTCAATATCACTTCATTCCACTCATATACGATTCGCCATGACAAAAACTTTTACACGCCACTCAATATGTCTTTCGTGTATCACGATTTTGACATCGACTCTCATTATCCCCAGGATATATGCAAGTCGACACAGGATATATGAGCACTCTGGACAGGAGGTTTAATAAGTTCTTCTTATCCGATGGTCCAAATGGCTTGGCGTTAGTTAATCACTTTTTTTGAATACTCGTCTAATTTTTGTTTAATGACATTTTGATGTTGTGTTATTGAACGATACTTTGTTTCTACTCTGACGCATTTTCCAGGTGATCGTAAGGAAGCGATAGTGGATCGTCTTTTATTGATTTGAATCTACTGCATTTTGTTTCTCTTATTCTTATTCAGGGTGGTTATCAAGTTTCCGCCCTCTAGTTTATTACTACGTATTCATTCTACTTTAAATTACGAAAATATGAAATTTTCTCGTAGTTGTTTATCCAATCTGGTACTCAACGTGTTATAATCTATGAAGTTAATTTCACGGTGATTGTGAATTGTGAAAAGTTACTTCGATTATAAAGTAGAAGTTCTAAAGCACTATGTCGTTTGATATTTGCGTACCACCTAGAAAATTAGTGAACAAGGAAAAATTGTCATTGACCAACATATTCATTAAAAAAGTCGAAGCACAGCCGATATCAAAGTGGCGCTCTATTTAATTCTAAGGGAGTCTGCTATTTTTAATCAAAAAAACTGATTGGATCGGAGTTCTTTTCGTCATATTTTCTCGATTTACAAAATTAAGTTTTTTTCATGAACTACATATCTTCAAAAGGTAAAAGGTATTGCACAAGGTGGGAAAAAATTAATCAAGCAAACAAGAAAGTATTAAAGAACTAAAGATCAGAATATGTCGTGTGATCAGTTTGCGGACAACTCATTCATGTAGGTAACACCTCACAAATGTTACAAATTTTGATTTTTTTTTAACTCACAAATGATCTACAGTTTAACGCCGGTTCCAGACGTCCAATGGGCTTGTAAATATAAATGAATAGTATATTATTCAACGAGCGGTAATGTAGGTCATAACTCACGCAGATGAAGTTTGAATTCATCAGGTGAGTTATGACCATTACCGCAAGTTTAATACTATACTTTATCTACGACTATAACAATAAATACCATCTTTTTCAGCACAAAATTCACAATAATTAGGTAGTATTAACTTAATTTGAAAACGTCAGAATTATTCAAGTGACATTAGCAGATGAGTGACGGTCGATCTTACTCGAGATCTTAGTAGACTATATAGTGAGTTATAGCAGTGAGTTATTATTACTCACGCTGTTTGGTAATAGATACTATTAATTGCTAAAACGCAGTTGAATAATGAATATATTATTCAATAGGAGCAGATAGATGTATATTATTCAACTATTCAAATTGTTTGAACCACGGAAACCCATAGACAAACACAACATTCTCTAACCCAGGCTTCGAACCCAGCACTTCTGCTTGACAGATAGTTATTCTACCTCTGCTCCACAAGGCAGTTGTAATATAACAAATAGATAACCGATGAGTATAACAATCATGTACTCAAAACGAATCGTTTTTGGTTTTTTCATAATGTTACAGAAGTGTGACACTAGAGAGAAGATGGCTAAAGAATTTAATAGCGATGAACATCTTGACACTGATGTATGTTAGGTTATTACTATCAACACATTATTCATAAAAATCAATGTGTGCTCATATTTCCTGTATTTCGCTTCCATTTTGAAATCAGCTCTTCCGTCCCGTTTAATAACTCTTATCTGTAACTGTCAGAATATGGGCACGTTTCGAAATAAATCTGTTTGTACTGACGGATGGCTTTCAGGCTGTTACTGTTATTTATTTGATTCGTAAAATATATAGTATAGAATTCAAATATGTTGCAGTTTATTCGGATGTTTGAAAACTCGGATCTGAAATTTATCGAGAGCTCTATTGAAGAACATAAAAGAAGCAAATATGCTAATGAGAAATAGAGTCAGTAGGGTATAAATAATTTTTAAATATTCAAATTATCATTTTAGATGAAGAAATTTAAACTGATTAGTAGAAAAGTGAGTTTATATCTCAGAAGAATACCTTGAAGTAGTGAAAATAGATCAAATTCATAATATAGATATTATAATCAAATAATTCTTCTGAACCAAATGAACTTTAATAATTAAATTCCTTAAATGGCATGACAAATTACAACGATTAGTGAAAAGCAATTAATGATTTCTTAGTGTTATGGATTATTTGAAAATACGTCTGAAATAACTTGAAATTGAAAATTTTCATTTTATTATACTCACATAACTTAAAAGCCTGAAAGAGTTACTGAAATCGTCTCTCGATATTATACATCTTTATAAATATATACAAATTTTGGAACCACTGAATCTTATGGAACATATACAACAACTAAGGGCAAGGTGGGAATAGGATCGTCGGTATACACACGTGAAATTTACTGTTAGGCTACCAATGACTCAATTTTTAACTTATAAAACTATTGAACGAAATATTTTTCGTATCAACTCTTAGATAATTCGTCAAGCTCATCCTGATTGATTTAGGTTATTTGCTTTTCGTGGACGTCATTTTATGTATCTGAATATAATGCTAGGGTTGAATCTCTGATATTAATTCAGAACAATTCTGCCTAATTGTATGTCTACCTAAATAATTAGAATATTCTGCTGACTTATCAAAAAAATTAATAATTAGGTAGTAAGTTTTTAAATTGTGCTAGATTTGCAAAATTCCGAACCCTCTCGTCTTGTACGCTTTCTGTACCTTCAATGATAAATTTTCAGGATTAATAACGTCCTGTCAGAAGTTAACTTGAAATTTTCACCTTAAAGAATTTGCTGGATTTTTTTCAATTATAATAATATTCATCAAACTGATCAGCAGATTTTTTCAGGCAGGTATTATTTACTTCGAAATTCTGTACCTATACATTAATGTATTTCTATTTCTAATGTATATTTTTACTATGGCATCTACAACGTCGAAACAGCAGGATAAATTTTCGTACAGAATATTCAGGAAACCTACTTTCTCAGACGCCATCATAAGTTATAATTATTTTGGTCCAATTATCCATCGACACGCAGCTCTCAACTCAATGATTCATAGGGCTTTTTCGGTTCCTTTATCGAAACAAGAACTTATGAGGCTCTGTGGCGGAGAGGTTATAGGTAGCGCTATGCCGTCTTCGTTGACGGAGTTGGTGGGTTCGATTCCCACCGTATTCCTGGGTGTTTGTGTGCGTGGTAAGAGTGGTACGATCTGTAACCATATGTATTATTCGGCGGTGATACCAATTTTTGGTTCAGATACACATCAACCTGGTTGAATATCGAGTGTAAAGTATTATTTACAGGTGCTATAATGTCTGTATCTTTAAGTTTTGAATGATCTTCTTTCATAATCCTCAAACGTATATATAGGAGAGTATGCGATAAATCAATATACTCGTCCGTTAATCCACTGATGATAAATTCTAAAGGTGACTCATCGTTAAGAACTGAGATAGGTTTGAAGTGTATGTAGTGGCCTTTTTCTATGTTCGTTTGAGTTGGTGGTATAAAAAATAAATCTAATTCAGATTTTACACATTCACACGAATTATTATGTAGATAAGCCATTTCAGCTGAAAATATCTTGTCTGATGCGTTTGGCTCGCGACTTGTCTCGTTTGATTGCGGACTTTGAATGGCTTTTTCTTTTACGATTATCGTTTTTTATACCATCTCCATTCATAGATTTTATTTTTTTAACCATTTTATGGCCGATATTTTTAGTTGTCTCCTCGAACCTGTTTTTCAACGAATCTCTAATAGGTTTATCCGCAATTACATCATTCAAAAAGTCGCTACCACTCTTACACGGCTCTGTGGCGGAGAGGTTATAGGTAGCGCTATGCCGTCTTCGTTGACGGAGTTGGTGGGTTCGATTCCCACCGTACTCCTGGGTGTTTGTGTGCGTTCTGAGTTTTCAGTGGTTCCCCTCATTTAGTAATTTGATGGCTAATGTCCATAGATGACGAAGCCAAATTGTACGGGGGTCGAGCGGTGTGAGAGGGCACAAGTCCCACCTCTTTAAAAAACAAAAAAAAGAACTTGGCGTGATGATTCGTACGATAGGTATTAACAATGAGTTTCCACTAAGAATAATAAATAATTTAATTTCGAAAGAAGAGAAACATTTCATCAATATGCAATTATATGTGCCATACTGCAATAGTAATGATAAAAATAAACAACAGATTGTGAGCATCCCTTATACGCACATTCCCTCTTCGAAGATCATTCAATTCTTCAAAAATAATAATTTGAATACTGCTTTTTCGAGTCATAGCAGATTAGATAAAATTATTTTTAATAATAAAATGTCAAAAGTCGATCCAATGGAGAAGACAGGAATTTATAGAATGGACTGTGAAGAATGTAAAAAACGGACAGTCAGCATTTAAGGAACATCTAGAGTCGAAAGGACATAACATCTCTTCTTCTTTTAAACCAAAAATTCTTCATTACTGTGAAAAAGGTATGAGAATGAACTTCCTGGAAGGCATGGAAATAAACAAACTCCAAAAATCCCACAATTACATTCTTCTCAATGACCAGTTGAACCTAAACTACTCCCCACTGTTAAATCTCTGATGATTTGGAAAACCCATCGATTATATTTTACCACCCCCAGGTAGCGAACCCAAATACGTATATTTTCATTTGATGTCTTTGTAATATGTATTCAGTCTTGGTAATGCTGTAAAAGGCGAACCTAGTCGAATAAAAGTTTTTTCAGTTTGTGGTTTTTAGACAAGTGTTTTTTTACTTATTATTTATTTTTCATTTATCTACAACCTCTATAATAGTATTCCTCTGTTATAACTGTAGTATTATATAGCTTATACGAACTGCTTTCAAATAATTCCTCACAGATTTTACCTCTCTTAAATGCCATGAATTTTATTCAAATATGTTCACATATTAAATTGCCTTCAATGAAGTTGATCTTCTCCTATTTGGTAACTTTATAATACGATCAATGTTCCACGATTAATACTATAATATATAATTATGAATTACGTACCAAGTTGCTCAAGTGTAAATACGGATCATTAGTTGAAATAGCAATTAGCATTCATCTAAAGTTTACAGGATTCAATTAAACGCAGTCGGGAACAATACTGACAGATCATAACTCGAAATAAATTAATAGATCTCAAGGCTTGATTCGATTAAAATTTGATCGAGTTAGCTGTGAGAAAACAGAAATTTGTAACAGGCATATTAGATTAAAAATGGATCTAGAATTTGTTTTCGTCAATTTCTACTGTGATTATGGTATCCTATATTATTATTTCTGAAAAATAAAGGAGTACCTACCTAGCAAAATATTTTGCCCAATAAATTAAAGCTGACAAGGGGGCATCTATTAATTACGTCAGAGAATTTTTGCGATTTTCTCTACCCCACCTTCCTGGGTGAGATGTCGTGGGATGTTGCTCGACCCCCTACCCCCACCTTCCTGGGTGAGATGTCGTGGGATGTTGCTCGACCCCCTACCCCCTCCTCGAATCTCACGTGAGATTTTTCAAAATGCGTATTTGTTATGTGAGTGCTCGATTCTATTAGATTTATTTTAAAAAACAATTTTCTTATAATTTTTTCTATTTAAGATTAGTATTTGAGATTTTTGATGATTTAGCATAGAATCACAATGAGATTTAATAATAAAATGCTTAAATAGGGACTACTGAAATTTGTTAAAGAATATTCACTCTAATTCAATTCACGGAGACTCGTGTATGATCTCAAGAGTGACTACTACTTTAACACTTTTTATTCTGCCATAACTTCAATAAAAAAATCTATTAGTTCAAGTAAATTAGTAATATTTTATACAAAGGTGGAGAAAATAAAATTAATAATGAAACAATGGTTTTAATGAGTAATACCGAATTTTTTTCAGTGAAAATCATCAGTGCGTATGTTTATTATAAAACGATATGGCATTATTCTTTTATGAATCATCGTCACATCTTAGCGTATTTTTTAAATTAATAGTTAACGAATAATGTTCAAATAATACTTGTTCATATTTAATGTTTCCAAACAAATGAATTTATTCATAGTTAATAAATTCTTCTATCATTGCATAATGAATCCCGATGATTATTATTATGTATGATTTAGCCATATTTTAGCGGAGAAATATTTTTTACTTAATTAACCCAGTTTTCTTGCAATTTTCCACTGTTTCTAGAGAAAAAAAAATTACATTTTATTTATCGGAACCACGCCCTTCCCCACGTGAGATTGAGTGAAATTTCGCTCGAACCCTCCCCCTAAACACCTCACGTAATTAAAATATGCCCCTCAACGAACAATTACGAACGTGTCAATTTAAATACAATTAAATCTATTATTTTCCATTCATTTATATATAGGTATGTCGCAACATGTAGAGGAAAAAATGATTATTTATTCGATTTTTTCTCCCAAATCTTGTGAATTCGTGATTAAAATTGCTTTCATGTTAATTATTATATGAAAAATTTTTGTACTAAGAAGCATTTAAGATAGTCCCCATCATTCAGCCTCTACATTTATCCATGTTTTTTTGGGTAAATTTTACAATTTTTTTGTTGAATCAATCCTTCCTCATAAATTGCAATCGATATCTTCATTAGTTTTGTGAATTTTACATCTATAAATTCCTTTAATAATTGGTCCCATTATCCTGATAAGGATCTTCCGGATTAGCCATTTTCCAAATTCAATACTCGGTAGGGTCTTCTTTGTGTCAAGTACGCGTTTTGAAACGTTTTAAAACTGAAAAAGTAAAGATAAATAATAGTTTTTAAAAAATTATAAACACATTCTTATAGTAAGCAGAACTGAAAAATAGAAAATAAATAATAGTTTCAAAAAACTTAAAAGTAGAAAATAATTTTCAATTAATTCAAATTAAGAATAAAATTTTCTTTTATTATTAAAATACGTAGGGTTCTTTTTGAGATATTTTGATGACTCTATTTTTACCAATATTATGTCATTAATGGATCATAACAATTGACTCTAAGCGCGCCACGCTTTTTTTTAAATTTTCTTTTCTGTTAGAGCGTGTTTTTTAATTTTCAAAACCATTATTTATATATTTGAATTTTTCTTAATCTTGTTATTTTAAAATTCAGCATATTTTCTATTGATATGTCTGCATTCTAAATAATCTTTGCATTAATATCCGCCTTTTATTGGATACCTTATAAAGTAATGTTAATTAAACTGATAAGGTTTTCTCGTCTCCTCTATATAATCCATTTACGAATTTAATATCTCAATTTGATATTATATTTAACCAGATTAGAAAGGTGTCTCTCTTTTCCTTTTCAAGGAAGGGTATATATGGTACACCGTGAGGAAGCTATAATAGCATCAGAGATTCCCATTTCCCCAATTAGTTTAAACGGAAGACGCTCGTCTTGACGCCCTCTGAATGGAACATATGAAAGTCTGTGTATGATACGAATAATTATTGTTGATCAAATTTACTCCTGTTAGTATGTTAAATTTTGTATTGAGTTCATGTATGTATATGACGAATGACGTTATTGTGTGAACGTTTAATGCATTTATTGCGATTATTAGAGCATACAACTCAGTTGATGATTGACAGAAAGAAACGAGTTAAAAAAAAAATTTTAAAAAAAAGTTCGACATAAAATTGCATCAAAAATAATTCAATACTATCACTTGATTTAAATGGGTGTAAAATTGAAAGAGATTGTCACAGTTTTCAAATTTACCCCGAAGAACGTGAATGTTGGAAGTAACTATCAGATTTTTTTAAAATGAATTGTGAATGTGATTAAGGTGAAGTCAAGTTTAGTGATGTTGAAGTCAGATAAGTCGATAAGTGTTAGTGTTAATGAGATTACAATTTAAAAAAATATTCTTTTATCTATTCCTATGATAATAAGTATTGAAGGAAGTAAATTTTGAATTTATGTTCTAAAACAGTACCGATTTTAATATCAACTTTTCTTATAAGAACTCAAAGACATTGTTACAATTCATTTTGGATGAATTAACAGAGAGTTAACAGTGATCCCGCAAACTACAATCAATGCATTCTTTTCGAGATACTTTTAATCCTCTCGGTCACGAATTAAAACTATTGGAGCGAAAAATCTGAAATTTACTGGGATGCAACTTATAATTTTTTGAAAATTTTTGATGTTAAATTCAGATTTTCAAAATGCTCCGTTTGGGCACTATGACATGTCCCCAATTGAGGACATCATGAGCTGATGGAAGACAAAAAAATTTCAGGAATATGTTCAGAGGGTAAAATATTAATATGTTTTATTGAAATAACATTACAGGGTATGGTATTTCATGAATGGTCCATTTTCGAAGTACTGAAATGTATAAAATTTAACTTTTGCAGAAATAAAATGAAAGTGCTGTTATATTTACCTAGATGTTGCGTTTACCGCTAGCTCACAATGTCCTCAAATTAGGACACCACACTTTCAAAAATCGCTGATTACAATATGCACAAAAATCACCAAACACAATTACTTTGGAACAAGTCTACACTTATTGTGAACGTGAATAAACAGTTTTCAAACACGTGGTCTAACGAATATAACTAACAAAAAAATAAACAGTAGAGCGCTACACTGTTGTCACAGCTACCCTACGGAAACCTATATTTCAAATGAATGAATTTTTTTTCCATCAGCTTGTAGATGGCAGCACATATATTCATTTGGAAGTATATGATGTCCACAAGTGAGAACAATGTGACAAAGAAGTAAGAGCAAGCGGCACTTCATAGGAAAAAATCCAAAGTAGGTTGTCCTCAATTGAGGACAAGGTGAGCGAGAGGGTTAAACACAAGCATATATTTCCTACTTTATTTACTGAAAACCAATCATTAACTGAGACTGCATGTATTAATTAATTTCACAATAAGTTTATATTTCTGTAATAGTTAATAATTAAATGACTTCGAACTTTGAAAAAAATATCAATAACAATTATATTGATGAACAAAAACAAAACTTGAATTTACTACGTTTTTTATCACAAAAATACTTTGAAAAATATAAAATTGCGATTGCAATTTCGATCACTAGACCATCATCGGGCAGATTGAGTTAAGAACTGAAAACATAATTATAGATTTGCGCTTACGGGTGGGAAAGAATTATTGCAGGTACCTAAATAGACAAGAGGAACACATTTCAAGAAGAGCTAATCGAAGTGGATTTCCCAAATTGGTACAATGAAATGTTCTTAGAAAAATCATTATTGTTTGAATACACTAAAGATAGGAGAATATATCAAAACAATCTGATCGTTCAGCAAGATATCTTTTGCATTATGATTGAGTTTAAAAATTTCTAATGATTCTAAGTAGGTTAGTTTGATTCCTTTCGGTAATTTGTGCATAATTTGAAAGTTATCTATTTGTGGAAACTGGTGGTGGTTTTCACGGAAATTATTTGAAAACGTTGAATCAGTTTTACTTTTCAAAAAAGATTGTTGGTGTTCTTTAAATCTTGTCTTGAACGATCGACCAGTCTGACCTATATACACTCCTTTACATACAGGACAAATCAACTTATAAACTCCTGAACTTTCAATTTTTTAAGTGATATCTTTGGCATTGAATAAAAATCTCCAGGTTTGAAACCACCACATGTTTCCACAAATAGATAACTTTCAAATTATGCACAAATTACCGAAAGGGACCAAACCAACTTACTTAGAATCATTAAAAATTTTTAAACTCAATCATAATGCAAAATATATTTTGCTGAACAACCAGATTGACTTGATATATTTTCCTATATTTAGTGTATTGAAACAATAATGATTTTTTTAAGAACATTTTGTGTACCAATTTGGGAAATCCACTTCGATTAGCCATTCTTGAAATGTACTTCTCTTGTCTATTTAGGTACCTGTAATAATTCTTCCCCACCCGTATGCACAAATTTATAATTATGTATGCAATTCTTAACTCAATCTGCCCGATGATGGTCTAGTGACCGAAATTGCAATCGCAATTTTTTGTGATAAAAAACGTAGTAAATTCAAGTTTTGTTTTTGTTAATCATGTTAAATTATCACGTAGTAACCACATATTGTATCAACAATTATATTTTTTTTATCAATCATTATTTATTTATTATTTTTCTATTGATTGTTCTTAAACGCCGAGGCTCAACATATTTTTCTAATAATATTGTTAAGAATTTTAACCAAGTAACAGACTTATCAATACAAAATGTATTCCATTGAGTCTAGTTCCACTTTATAACTTCTTAATCTTCTTATGATTATATTTTTTTTCAATTTTTTGCTATCTTCATTTTAATTATTTTCGATGTGCTATGAAGTTATTCTTTTGAGGAAAGAGAACGAATTATATTAATACAGAGATTTCTTCGGAGACTTCTCAATTTCTTGTTTTGAATTAACAATTAACAACAACAATTAAATATCTAGTATTTCTTGTATATTTATATTTCGTCAGTCATAAGGGGTGTTTAGAAATATTGCTTCTACAATAAATGTGTTCTCCAACTTTATTTCTCATACGTGGTTATTCAAAAAATATCGAATAGATAAGCCAAAACGACGTAAACACATGCGAAGGTGTTGGCAGTATCCACCTATTACCACCTTCTCACTAGTTCGCCAATAAAAGCGGAAGACTTCAAACTTTGAAAGTCAAATTTCGTTTCATTCAGGGTCTAAGAAACCGCTGCCGCAGATAATCCAAAGAATTTCCACATGAAAAGTTGGCGTGAATTCTTCCCACAGAATGTCTTGGGGTAGATACGAGGTTCGTTGAAACATTTTTTACAGAGTCGGACTGGACAGGGCGGCAAGGCGGCAGTTGTCGCCTGGGCCAACCTTAGAAAATGTTGAGAGACCAAATATAAGATGACACAAACACAACTAAATATCATGCACTTCCACTGGCCATTGACCCTTATTCCTTAAAAACTTCAAGTTGATAGTAATAGCTAATTGGAAATGGAAAACCATCCGTTATCGCAACTAGAATTAGCGTCGGTTCTGCTCAACCAACCCGCGCTGTCTCCGCCGTCTGTGTATTACGAGTGTAAGGATGTGTAATTCCAGTAATTATAATAGTTTTTAGTTTGTCAATAGCTGCTATCGATAAGAACTAGAAGAAAAAAAGAATGGTAGATGAAACTACTGATGATTACAGTATTCATGACAATATGAAAAAATTTGAAACAGAAGTGTATGAAGTAATAATAAATCAAATAGTGCCGTAGTCTACAAGATACATTTGAAAAATTAACACTGCTTTGCTCGAAACTTATCACCAGACACCAAGACCTAAAAACAGAGGTACTAGATTTTTCAAGACTATATTTAGCTATAAACAGAAATAGAGACGCGATCACTAAAAGGTTGTCAAACAAAAATTCCGAAAGTGTATGTTTAGGTTGTGTTCACTGTTGTTTTGAGATTTTGCGTAGTTATAATATGCATGTGTGTACGTATATAAGCTTATATTTGACATAAATATATAATTACCCATTCGTGTAGGTACACAGGAAACCTGTCACAGGGTATTTTCAAAATTAAAATTAATTAAAACTAGATTAAGATCAATGCTATAGGTGACGATCTCTTGAAATTATTGTTAGTAATAAACATTGAAAAAGATTTACTCAACATCATTGATAATGACACAATAATAACTGAACTTGCTACAAGTAGCAAAACCTATTACAATCTCTTGATAGCCTAATATAGCCATGATAGATACTTATTTAGTAGTATCTCTTAATTACAGTTATTATCGTTCCTTAGGAAAACCTAGTAACTGAAGTTACTAGGTTCTGAATCGTATTTAATATATGAAATGTTCATGAACCTTTCAGCTAATATTTTGAATTTTGATCCATTCCATGTCGTCAAAGCCGCATGCCTCTGTTTAATTTTTTATTCAACTTCAGTCAGGTTTATGAATGCTTAGTCTAGAAATTCCTAAAACCAAGTTGCTTAGTTTTACCATGAGAAGAAAGATTTATGTTTCTGTACTTTTTACAAAACACCTGCAACTAGAAGCAAACTTTTTTTGTAGTGTTCCCTATATTTCACATTCTTCAGAATTATTTAACTTCATTTTCCTTCTGTTGTTTCTTACTTCTTGTTACATTTATCTTTATATTAAGAATATTTACGTTTTGTATGGAATACTAAAAAGTGTTTATACTTGTGTTCATTTTATTACCTTATTTTATCTCTTGTTCGTTATTTTACTTTTTGAATTGAAAATTTATTTTTGTTAGTAGTTTTATTGATTATGGTGCAAGTAGACACGTAGGTCAGTATCAAGTCTCATTGTGTATTCATTATTAGATACGAAGAATGTTATGTTTCGTACTTGTTTATAAACAAGCGACAATCACGTGAGGCCAAGGTCGCATGTCATTGGTATCTTTGTTAGGATATGTATATAAACCAGAGGGAATCTCTGATAGATAGACTTAGACACTCATCACGCTGCCCGAGGGTTTAGCAAGAAGTCTATAGTATATAACGAATAAAGACTAGAGTGTAAGATTAACCAGTGTATCATTTCATAACCAGAATCAATCATTACATGATGAAAGTTGGCGATCCAGAACTTATTACAATGAATATTTCTTTAATGAGAAAGTGGTAGGCAAAATTAGGTACACTGCCACGTGGGCCAAATGGTTCCAGTCCGACTCCAGATATTTTATCCGACACTGTTTAGAATCTGAATAAACAGGATCGATTGCAGCGGTGGAAAACGGCGTCCGTGAAACTTGGCAGTTAGGAACTGGAACCAGGGCTGTAGAGCGTGAAGGGCGCTTGGCGTAAAGGACCAAAAACCCATAGAATTAACTTCAACGTAATCTGCATAATTGAGATCCTCAATTTTGAATTACGAGAAGTTATTTAATATTCCGTACAACATCGATTCAACGCTTGGGACTCTTCAGTAGCAGACGTAAATTTATAAATGATACGGTCAATTATAGAAATTATAAAAACAGTTTTCCTTCATTGCAAAAATTTTAGGATTGAAAAAAAAATTCGAAAATAATTTCGGGTATAATTATTTCTTTTTATTTAAATGAAGTATATTCCAAATTATTTTCTTTCTATCAAGAATACTTATTAACCTAATTAAAGTTTATTATAACTGC